>WHVE01000012.1:0-470474 GCA_015178995.1 Trichophaea hybrida
TCGGCGTCTGGGAGTTGCCATTGTGAAATTGGCGTGATGGGAACGTATACAGTCCTAACAATCCTGCTCTGTTTAGTGGTGTGATTGCTAGTTGTTGAATGTGTTGGCAACTACTGCACTGATTGTTGAAATACTTGGGACAGTATTCTGGGCAACACTTTAGGGTGTATGTTTTATCGCCATCAACAATATTAGCGGCACAGCAGGATCTTGTTTTGCACAGTTCACAGCTCATGAACTTTGTGTTTCGGATAACGTCCAAAATATTATACTGTTATGGGGGCGCTCTTACGTGTGTAGATGCAGATTGGTATCGTTGTATACGATGTCGGTATAACCTGATGTTGATGACTAAGACAAAACTGAAGAAGTGGATTTCGATGGTAGTTCGTCGTAGCCGCTGAGGTGTGTGTATATATACCGGCATACGCGGAGCACGGCCATCCTTTAAAAGTCGTACGGGTCTTGGAGATAGTTTTCTGAAGACTCGTCAAAAGGTACTTGCGAGGGATACACGCCGGTTTCGCAGAGGTGGAAGTAGGCATCTACGAGATCGTTGTATTGCAGGAATTCGTACAGGAAGTCGAGGTGAGCTTCGAATTGGCAGTACGAATGGAAATAGGCTGCGTTGTAGATGATGATGTCTTCACGAGAGTATTGGGACATAGATAATAGATAGTCTTAAGGTAAAAACTTAATAATATTTCAGGTGGTTTTCCGCTGTTGTTGTTCTGACTGTGGATTGCTGATAGAGCTTGATCGTTGTGTTGAAACAGGAGTTTAAGGTGGTCTTTTATAGGTAAACATTTCCAGTCAGAGGTATATAAGTAATGCATGACTGTACTTCCCTAATAACTATCATGTGTGTGTATAGTACTATCTCAATAACACTCAGTCCACCGAAGTGGGTGTTCGCATAATCACCGATCGTTGCAACAGAGCCGATCTCGGTAGTTAATTGCGGAGAGTTCCGTTTGACAATATGTAGAGGCGTAAGCCCCCACCAGGCATCCCATGTTAGGGGGATACTTCGGATAGATGTATGTGGTTTTATCAGTACTGCTGAACCACCTTTGATAAAAGCGTATTTTGATGATGATGAAAAAACCACAGATGTGAAATTCAAGTGTAACGCGTTTTCGACACTGCCGTGTATGTAGGAATACGGGCATCTATCGAAGTACAGCCCTGCATAAAAGTCGTAGGTGTCTTGGAGATAGTCTTCGGATGACTCGTCAAAGGTTACTTGAGAGGGGAGTTCACCGGTGTGGAAATAGTGTAGATAATCTTCAACTATGTCATGTCGAATAAGATATCGTGCTACGTGGGCGTAGTGGGCAGCAGTGTTTGCTTGACTGGGGAGGATGCATGCAAACAGGACGTATTGATCTTTCACGATAGACATAAAAATATAATATTCTTAAAGTAATTAACTTAATAATATTTCAGGTGGTTTTTCCGCTGTTGTGTTCTGACTGTGGTTGTTCTGCTAGAGCTTGATCGTTGTGTTTAAACTTGAGGTTTAAGGTGGTCTTTTATAGGTGAGTATTTCCGCGTCAAACATCCTGCTAAGGGGTGACAGTACTTCTCTGTAATCTATGATGTGTGGGTATAGTACTATCTCGATAACACTCAGTCCACGTAAGTGGGTGTTCACATAACATCCAACCGTTGGTTCAGAGCCGATCTCGGTAGTTAGTTGTGGATAGTTCCGTTTGACAATGTGTGGTTGCTTAAGCCCCCACCAGGAATCCCAAAGGTTATCCTGCATACAAAGTGATGTTGCTGACGCACATATCGGACCATTACTTCGTATTAGTTATCTTTCTTCATATCGAGTGGAATAGTGATCAATGATTTAATGAACTGCCAACCGTTACATTGCCACGTACCTAGTATCATCGCGTCTTATCCGTGTTTCCCGAAGGGCGTGCGCTCTCTCAGTTATCGCGCGACAAACGCAACAGAGCTGGGATTCAACAGTCTAGACGCGAACATTTAGGTAGGTAGAATCAACTACCGGGGCGCAGTTAGCTTATCTCCTTTGTTTACTGACTCTAGAGATAGCAAAGTCCCGCATACTAAGATAATATCGCTCGTCCAACCATTTCCAGGAGGCTAGGCCTGGGTATGGTTTGTCCCATTTAGCAAGATGCCGAAGGTGACACTGGTCTGATCTGTAACGCACAGCTGACCCGAGGGTCCCTGCTTAGGCAGTTACTTTGCTTCGGCAGTATGGTTGGTATGTCCCATGCCTTAGCCAGCACTATAGGTTTTTACTCCCATGGTTACTGTCTGATCGAGTGTGCGTACTGTCTCCACACTGGCCAGCTGACCCAGTTGCTAAGACCCAGTATTGTAGCATGGACAATTATGGGGTTTTCACCCGGCTATGTTGAGCAGTCCGCTAACTCATCAGTTAGACATCCTCAGGGGTGTTTCCTTATCCGCTGACCTTTGTCAGTGGTAAGCCTGGGAGACTAAACCTGACGTACTTCATACGTATGCTTAGAGGAAACCCCTAACATCCCATAGGTTATCCTGCATAGTATGACATTGCTGACACGCATATGGGACCATTATTTCGTATTAGTTATCTTTCATCTGCATGAGCGGAATAGTGATCAAAAGATTTAATGAGCTACCAACCCATGCTTTTGCCACATACCTAGTGTCATCGTGTCTCATGTGTATTCCCCGTAGGGTGGTGCGCTCTCTCAGTTATCGTGTTTACAAACGCGACAGAGGTTAGGGGTTTTCTCCTATCATGTGTACGAGGTATATGAGGCTTAGTCTCCCAGGCTTGCCAACAACGTCATGTGTTGAAGGATGAGAAAAACACCCCTGAGAATGTCTACTCATGAGTATGCGGAAGGCTCAACATAGCCGGGTGCAATTCCCATGATATTCCAAGCTTCAATACTGTCTCTTACCAAAGTGGACTAGCTAAACCACGAAGAGACAGTACGCACGTTCTATCTGACAGCGACCGAAGGATAACACCTTTGGCACTGACCAATGCATGGGACACACACAACCATACTGCCGAAGTAACGTAATTGCATTGCAGGAACCTCCGGGTTAGCTGTGCATTACGAATCAGACCAGCGCTACCTCATATCAAACTAATACTGGAATAAAACTATCCTTGGGAAAAAATATCAAGTTCCCCAGGATAGTTGGACGAATGATATTATCCTAGTATGAGGGACTTTGCTATCTCCTGAGACAAGTAATCAACGGAGATAAGCTAACTGCGCCCCGGTAGTTGATTCAACCTAAAAAATAAGTGTTCAGATCTAGACTGTCGATCCCCAGCTCTGTCGCGTTTGCAAACACGATAACTGAGAGAGTGCACCACCCTACGGGGAATACGGATAGGACGCAATGCCACTAGGTACGTGGCAAAGTGTGGGTTAGTAGCCCATTAAATCTTTGATCACTATTCCACTCATGCAGAAGAAAGATAACTAATACAAAGTAATGGTCCCATATGGGTGTCAGCAATGTCATACTATGCAGGATAACCTTTGGGATGCCTGGTAGGGACATACGCCTCTACACATTGTCAAATGGAACTCTCCGCACCTAACCACCGAGATCGGCTCTGTAGCAACAATCGGTGATTATGCGAACACCCACTTTGGTGGACTGAGTGTTATCGAGATAGTACTATACACACACATGATAGTGATAGAGAAGTACTGTCACGCCTCACTGATATACCTCTGGCAGGAAATGCTCACCTATAAAAGACCACCTTAAACTCCTGTTTAAACACAACGATCAAGCTCTATCAGCAATCCACAGTCATAACAACAAACAGCGGAAAAACCACCTGAAATATTATTAAGTTTTTACCTTAAGAGTATCTATTATCTATGTCCGAATACTCTTGTGAAGACATCATTATCTACAACGCAGCCTACCTCCATTCGTACTGCGAAACCGACGCACACCTCGATTTCCTGTACGATTTCCTGCGTTATAACTATCTCGTGGACGCATACTTCCACTTCTGCGAGACAGGTGATTATCCATCGCAATAATCTTTTGACGGGTCCTCCGAAGAGTATCTCCAAGACTCGTACGACTTTTGAAGGACGGCTGCACTTCTGCACATGCCAGTACACCGACACACCTCCCAGCGACTACGACGAGCTACCTTCGAGATCCACTTCTTCAGCTTCGTTCTAGTCATTAAAGTTAGGTTATACCAGCGACGCGTGCAACGATACCGATCTGCGTCTACACACGCAGGAGTACCCCCGTAACCACAAAGCTGGGATCGACAGTCTAGATCTGAACACTCATCTTTTAGGTAGAATCAACTACCGGAGTGCATGTAGCTTATCTCCGTTGATTACTTGTCTTGGGAGATAGCATAATCCCTCATACTAAGATGATATCGTTCGTCCAACTATCTCGGGGAACTTCATAGTTTTTCCCGAGGATAGTTTTATGCCAGTATTAGTTTGATATGAGGTTGCGCTGGTCTGATTCGTGATGCACAGCTAACCCGGAGGTTCCTGCGAGGCAATTACGTTATTTCGGCAGTATGGTTTTGTGTGTCCCATGCCTTGGTCAGTGCCGAAGGTGTTACCCTTCAGTCGCTGTTAGATCGAATGTGCGTACTGTCTCTCCGTGGTTTAGCTAGTCCACTTTGGTCAGACACGGTATTGAAGCTTGGATTATTATGGGAATTGCACCCGGCTATGTTGAGCCTTCCGCTTACTCATGAGTAGACATCCTCAGGGGTGTTTTTCTCATCCTTCGACACATGACGTCGTTGGCGAGCCTGGGAGACTAAGCCTCATGTACCTCGTACACATGATAGGAGAAAACCCCTAACAGAACTGTGAATCTGATCATACGAGCATCTTGAGCATCGTGACGAGTAACTCACTCTTTACCAAACTCTCATTCGAGTACCCATATTCTTTGAAGCTGTTTAACTAGAAGTAAGACATCGTAATACTGGAGCCGTTCAAGAAGAAGCCTGGTGGGTGTAGGGCGGCCAAACATATATATCTCCCATCTCTCCCCCGCAATGACTCCATATTCTCCAGCCTTCTCTTCATGCTCTTCATACTCTCTCTTACTAATACTTCCGATCATTCACTTTAGCCATAACTTCCCTGTCCGAGCGCTGGAATCTCTCGTCTGACTCCACCATCAAATTTATATCCCACAACTTCGTAAGTATTCTCCGCGCATTAGTTACTCTGTCAAAGAGCTAAGTTCCTCGTTCGAAAGATGGCTCCCAAGAACATTAAACATTGGGCCACGGCTAGGGGGATGAAGGATGCTGAGTGGGTTGCGGAGACGCTTGCTGTTGGAGGAACCGGTGCCAGTGCTGGATGGAGAGATAATATAATTAGGTCTCAAATCAGAGCTTATGGCCTTGCGAAAGGAATCGATGGTAAGAAAGGCACGGGAGACGAAAAATGGACGGACTTCCTCCAATATCTCGTGCAGACGATCCAGAAATTGGCTCTGCACACGGGGAAATTCCAGTGTTATAAGAAAGGCGCGCAGACCGACGATGTCGTACAATTCATGGCCGCCCTTGACTATTTCACCCAGGAGGCTCTCCGATTGGCCCGAGTGGCAGGCCTCTTTGAATCGTCTAAAAAGTCAAAGAAACGGGCCGTTGAACTTTGTATGAAATCTCATCCCTCTTGGTGATCTTTCTAACATGCAGTCAGCTGATGATGACGATGAATCTGACTTGCCAACTGAGCAAAAGCGCCAACGAGCCGCGGGGATGGTTTCAGCACCAGAAAGTTCTTCACCGATTGCAATTACAGTTGTATATGTTTCCCCCGAGATGGCCAAGAAACATCAAGCTCAGAGTTTCACCTATAAGTGGCCTCGGGAGGATGATTTGCTCGTCGTCACAATGAATTCCTTCGGTTCGTCAACCTCCTTGAGTAACCTGACGCAGTCACTGGCACATTCGATCCCCGATTCAACAAAAACTATTCGGGCCATCTGGGCAGTTACGGTAGAGGATGACAGTGTTTTGAAGGCTGCAAGGAATGACCAGGTGGTAATTCTCCATGACGACCAAGCATTGAGTGGGTGGCTCGCTCGGGCGAGCCATTTAACAGATCCGCTCCTATATGTTGTGTACCATCGCAACCCATCAGATCCTGCATGGCCTGATTCACTGATCCCAGGCAATCGTCTCTTTTTCAACCAATCAGCACTTCTTCCTGAGGCTCCAGATATCCCCGTGTACGACATTGACGAAGAAGACAATGTTGAGGATAGTGCAGTTAAGGAGAAGCCGCAATCTCTTCCATGGAGCCGGGCGAGCCTGAAAAACAGGGAGATCATCGTCCAAAAGCGTATCATACGCCAGCAGCGGATGCTGAAATGTATTCGGGCAAGGGCTGTGGGATTTTATGCTGACTGGACAAATACTGATGTTGATGAGTCGGAGGTTACCTAGCTCAATGATAATCCCTACATTATATATCCTCCATTGCCGGGAACAATTTCTCTGCCAAAGAAAAAGTAGGTCGCTTGTCTCAACAAATGGATTACATGTTGGGAACTATTTCTGACTGATCTGAATGACAGTGGTAGCGATAACGAATAAGATGGAGTTTTTGGTGGCATTTTTGGTCGCATTGGTATTTTTGTTCTTTGTCCTGTTATTGCTTTTGTGTCAGTTGGTATTTGGTGTCAGGATTAATGGTTCCTTCATTTCAACGCGGGAATTCTGTAATTACACAGTGTTTTTAATCTTTTGATGCTCATGTTATTTTTTATGCAATTGATGGAAATTCGCATTATTTGGAGGTTTTGATATTGAGCTATTTTTATCCATGTGCTTAACAGGCCGTCCATGTCTTGGCTGGAAGTAAGCAACCTGATTGGTCAGCTAGGTAAGTGCGAACGTTAAATAGTTTTCGTACAAATGCAATTGCACGGCAGTGAATATATCTACAGAATATCGTTGCTATCTCAATGGAGAAGTTCTTCGCTGCAACGAGTGTATTCTTGGACTTATCAAAGACATCATACGTACCAAATGCTAAGCCATTCTTCATGGGGGAATGCAACTACACAATGATTTGCAGCTGACCGAGTGGTTTCGGTGTTGGTGGACCGATATCGTCTGATCAACCAATGGATACCATGCGCTACATTCTGGTTGCCGGAGCTCCTCGTCAACCGGCTCACCGACTACCTAGTTAGTACTAAGCGATTATATCATTTCGAATATATTCTTGGCAAGTCTAGAGGGAAATGAGATTACAAAAGCCGCCATGTGGGCAAGAGTATTCGGCAGCACAATGAGCGAGTTCTTCGTTCTTTCAGTGTATGCCTTTACCCCAGATCTATCACTTGCTCCTTGCACTTTCCTCACCCCTTATTCATGCTCTCTTATAATGGCTGAGAACTTCACCTCTTCGTCACAGCGAGTGGAACCTGCACAAAGACAAAGATACTCAAGACGACCATCCTCTCCTCACCCCCGTCATCGCTCCAGGAGAATCCATCACGATGATGACGAATACGAATTCCTCAAATATTCAACCGAAGTCGATCTTCCACCTTCCCCTCCGCCTCCTCCTCCACTATCAACTAGACGTCGGAGAGTAGAGATCCCGATCTGTACGAAGAATCACCGCATCGCAATGAAGTGAGCCCACCCATCATCCCATATTTGGCACCTTCAACATCATCTCTAGGGAAACGATCTTCACAGGAGCATCTGACTCCACCCACACAGGTGCCAAATCGTGCCAATGAACTAATAGTTACAGACGAAGTGGAGGAGGGAGCTTTCACAAGGGCAACTAGCAAGTGTAAAGTAATCGACCCCTGTCCGAATGAGTAATTTACTTGACATACTGCTGATGTTCTTCACTTAGAAGTGCTCACCTGCCGAGTATAGTAAGCTTGCACGCCAGGCGGCTAAGTCGCTCAGAAAAGTCATGACATACGAATCCATGATTGACAAAATCACAAGGATTCTTGCAGGCTCTGAATTCACTGACCAATAGAGCATCCTCGGCATCCCAGGCAGGATTCTTGACGTGATGAGGAATAAAATCATCCAGTTCACATTGTTCAAGGACCCATTCGCTGGGCCGGCAACACGAACAGCACAGCTACATGTCTGGTGGCACGAAGGCTTGAAGAACATTAGCCCAAGGGATGTTGGGATAGAGCCTATGCAACAATGGTTGGCAAGAGTAAGTGCTTCGTTCAAACGCGTTGGTTCTTTACTGACGAACAGTGTGTGGCCAAATTCACTACGGTTCGTAGTACATTGGCCCATAAGGCGAAACAGAGTTTTCAGTCACTTTATGAGCTGAATAATAAGCCGGAGACGGAGGTGTCGAAGAAAGTGGGCTGGCTTGTAGAGAAGGATAGGTTCACCTGTCCCCGTGCGGGTCATGATGCATGTTGGCCTTGATTTGACGCATAATTTACTCTACTGATGGCTGATATTTGATTAGAACTTTCGCTTCCGATTCGCCGCTCCTGAAATAACGGAGCTTATCTCCAGCACCTACTTCGGTGGGACGAGACAACTTGGAAATACCGATAGGCAGATGATCAGAATGATCAACCCGACCTTTGTTATCCTCACTGCGACGGCACTCTGGCATGCTCTGTCGGCCTATAAGACTGGAACCTACATACCTCCCCGAGACTTCTCACCTACTTCCCCAGCTGCTTGTATGTATCATTTCAATTGTACGAGCGAGTCTAACACGCGTTTGGCAGTGGTTTTCAAAGGTCTGGAAGATGACTTCCTGTCTTCATTGGCAGAAGTGCAAGCGAAAAAGATCTCCAATATACAAATGGCAATTCGCACGAAGTGGAAAGAGTGCGGGTGTGGAGACGATATCCCGATCATCGGCTGGAACGACCAGGCCGATCACGACGAGAATTTCCTCACTTCGATCTCCGATGACCTTGCTGCCACTGACGAGGAATTCGCACGCATACACAAGCGCACGGTGCTGGCTGAGCATTTACTCATTCAGCAGTCAGAGACCACTCCAAATACATGTTTCGCTGACGTCAATACAAGTGACACTGATACTGTGGTGAATGATGAGAATACCCCTCCGAACGATCAGGCTACACTTCCGGAAGACAACATTGATCCTTCACTTGCCGATGACCAGGTTTGATAGCTGCTGTTGCTGTTGCTGTTGCTGTTGCTGTTGCTGTTGCTGTTGCTGTTGCTGTTGCTGTTGCTGTTGCTGTTGCTGTTGCTGTTGCTGTTGCTGTTGCTGTTGCTGTTGCTGGTGCTGGTGCTGTTGCTGTTGCTGTTGCTGTTGCTGTTGCTGTTGCTGTTGCTGTTGCTGTTGCTGTTGCTGTTGCTGTTGCTGTTGCTGTTGCTGTTGCTGTTGCTGGTGCTGGTGCTGGTGCTGGTGCTGGTGCTGGTGCTGGTGCTGGTGCTGGTGCTGGTGCTGAATATCTCTTGTTATTGTCGTTCCTGCTCGTATCGGTGTATACTCTGCTTGATATTTTGCTGTCGCTGCTGCTGTTGGTGCTGCTGTTGCTGGTGCTGCTGTTGCTGGTGCTGCTGTTGCTGGTGCTGCTGTTGCTGGTGGTGAATTTCTCTTATTGTCGTTCCTGCTCGTGTTGACACATAATCTGCTTGTTTTTATTGTTGATACTGCTGCTGTTGATGTTGATGCTGCTGTTGCTGGTGCTGAATTTCTCTTGTTATTGCTCATGTTGACGCGCAATCTACTTGTTATTTTGCTTTCGCTGCCGCTGCAGTTCCTTTTGTTATTCCCGTTCCTGCTCGTATTGATGCGTAATCTGCATGTTATTGTGGCAACTGTTCTCTGAGGATTTCAATGGGGTTAAATTGAATCGAAGCATTTAGATTTTGGCAATCTTGAGAATTATCGTATCGTGAGAAACTAAGGCTTCAATAGAGCAGATGCTACGCGTCACAACGAGGAGCACAAGTATTTCAGGAGCTATAAGCTTGGTATTCACATTCGTATGACCAAGCTTGTAAAGCGTGACAATATTATTATCGCAGTTGAGACTGGCAAGAATGGAGAGATTAAGTGTTGAACGTGAACTTCAGAATTACAACCCCAATTTGAAGAGGTTAACAGCGTTGGTGATGGTTGATGAATGCTTCGTGACGAGATCCCAAAGCTTTTGCATGAGTAGAATCTTCCATGAGGAATAGACAAGGATGGTTGTGTTATTGGAGATATTTGGTGTTGATGATGAGTTGGTGAATACTTCATGAAGAGTGGGCGAAGATCGCGACAATGGAACCAGGTTTATGAAGACGTGGTGAATTCGTTATGAATGCTTGACAACATGTGAGATCGAGCACATTGCTCGCCAAAATTTTTTGAAACTCAAATTCAAACATTTCGTTGTCAAGCTCGACAACGTCACAGAGCTCGGCAACGTACTTTTCATTTTTCCTGATGTAGGCTTGCCAAATGCATGCAACATCTCATATGGAGTCGAGTATGGTGCTTGATAGCCGTCCTGATCGTCTCTTCTTGTTAGGCCTTCATTTGGAGATTGCTGGTGGAGGTAGACTGCGGTATTGACTGCTTCGCCCCAAAAAAAAAGTGGCGCATGGGAGTCAATCATCATAGATCGAGCTTTCTCAGTGATGGTCTGGATCATACGTTCAGCAACCCCATTCTTATGGTTGGCATAGGGAGGGCATGGTTCGTATGTTGTACCGCGGGTAGCGAGCACCAGCCGGAAGGTCTTGTTGTCGTATTCTCCACGGCCATTATTGCATCGGAACTGCTTCACTTCGTAGCCCATGGAGTCAACTCGGGCCTGGAACGATTGGTAGGCTGAGGTGCATGTTTCCGATTTCGTATTTGGGAGGACCCGAACAGAGGTGTAGCGTGAATAATTGTCGATGAATGAGATATAATAGTGGTGGCCAGCGGAGGTGGGCGCGGAGAATGGTCCACACACATCCGAATATACAAGTTCAAATGGCCTCGTAGTGCGCTTGGTCTTGACTTTGATAATTTTCTGTTTGTGCTTGGCTTGGATGCATGCTGTGCACATTGAGTCGTCTTTCGTATACCCATCAATGAGAGATTGTAAGGCAGTTGGATGAATGTGGTCACAGCGCCGATGCCACAGTCGTGATTCTGAGATTGTGAAAGGCTTTCGAGTGGGGTTTGGAAGTACGGTGGTATGTGAACTTTGAGGTATGGTGGTATGTGGATTTTGAGGTACAGTGTTATGTGCGCTCGGTGGTGCTCTTTCTCTCTTCCTCTTCCTCCTTCTTCTCGTAGGCACACTTGGTACTGCCGAAGTGTGTGCAGTTGCGGGAGATACGATATAGATATCATAGACTCGATTGCCGTTGATGGTTATTGATGGAGATGATATGGAGCACTTACCGCGCCCAAATGTGGATATGTATCCAGCTGTATCCAATTGATTGATGGAGAGAAAAGAGAGCCGGAATGTAGGGGTGTAGAGAGCATTGACTTCGTACTCCTGTGAAACGTTAACGAGTCTATAGTGACTTACTGCAACTTTGTAATCATCTCCAAGTTCAATAACTATTGGCTGTCGAAGTTTCTTTATTGAGTTGAATCTGGTGCGGTTATTGCACATATGGTGGAATGCTCCAGAATCGACGACCCATGTAGCTGGAGCAGAGGCTGGGGTGAGTGCGGTTGCATTGTCGGCTAGTCAGAGCAGGTTGCGATCTCCGGCGGTGGCAAGCAATGTAGTGGCTTTGCCTTTATTGACTTTGCTGTGTTGATTCCGGGCACGTTTGAAGTGGATGCGGTTGGACTTGAAGTGTCCTGGGAGACCGCAGTAGTAGCAAGTTTGCTCATCGTTCCTGGAGGTGTTTGTATCGCCATTGTTTGTGTCATTTTCAGTGCGCTTTCTACTTCCGCACGCTTCGGTGGTATGATTGTCCATTTTGCAGTATGTGCATTCGTTGTTCTGACGTCCGTTTCCTTGTCCGCCACAGCCATGGCCACAATTTCCGCCACAGGAATATAGAGCCGCTCCAATAGATGCATCTCCAATTTCTTTGGCTAGGCTCGCTCGTTCAGCGTATTCTCGTATCACATCCATACACTGCTGGGCCGAAAGGGTGGGTAGTGTTAGCAACGGGTCCGGGTTACCCGGCCGCGGTCCGGGTCGGTTCTGGAACCGCCAAGGAACCGAATCGCCCAATCACAAACGGTTAAAACCCGGAACCGAACTGAAACCCGCTGGGTTTTGGCGGGTTTTACCTGCAGCAGAGCCTCATTTTTCTTCGGCCCCAATAATCACAGCTTTTCTGCTTCAATTCAGTATTTGAGTTCTGATTGGATCGCGACATGTTATATACGTAGATTATGTAGTTTTTGACGCTCTTTCACCTCCCGGTCTTCGATTTGCGATACGATTAGTATTCGTTGAGTCGCTGTGAAATAAAGCCGAAAATACGTCCAAAATCGACTGTTTTTCGCAGCGACTCAACGAATACTAATCGTATCGCAAATCGGAGACCGGGACGTGAAAGAGCGTCAAAAACTGCATAATCTACGTATATAACATGTCGCGATCCAATCAGAACTCAAATACTTAATTGGAGCGATTGTTTTTGAGAAGAAACCCGCCAAAACCCGGCGGGTCCGGGTCGGTTCCGGTTCGGAACCGCTTGTGATTGGGCGGTTCGGTTCCTTGGACGGTTCAGAACCGGAACCGACCCGGACCCTTAATTTGGAACCGTTGCTAACACTAGGGGTGGGGATCCACTGTTCGAGGATTTGGATGGTCGTTTCATATAATTCAGTCAGGGTGGTGAAAATATGTGTTTTTATGGCGTCATCGGTGATTTGTTCGGTGGTGCCGATCAGCTTCTTGCGGAGGGCAATAAGTTTTGTAAAGTACTGGGTGCCGATTGCGTCTGGCAATCGTTGAGAGGCAGTGAACTTCCGCAGGACTTGGGTTCGGCCGAGTGTCGTTGTGGCATTGTCGAGTCGTTCCCTGAGCGCTGTCCACATGATAGGGGTTTCCTCCTATGATGTGTACGAGGTACATGAGGCTTAGTGTCCCAGGCTTTTCAACAATGTCGTGTGTCGAAGAATGAGAATACACCCCTGAGGATGTCTACTCGTGAGTAAGCGGAAGGCTCAACATAGCCAGGTGAAATTCCCATAATATTCCATGCTTCGATACCGCGTCTCACAAAAGTGGACTGGCTAAACCACGGAGAGATAGTACGCACGTTCGATCTGACAGCGACCGAAGGGTAATACCTTCGGCACTGACCAAGGCATGGGACACACAAAACCATACTGCCGAAGTGACGTAATTGCCTTCCAGGTTAGCTGTGCATTACGAATCAGACCAACGATACCTCATATCGAGTTAAAACTGTGATGAACTATTCTCGGGAAAACTATGTGGATCCCGGAAATAGTTGGACCAACGATAATATCTTAGTATGCGGGACTTTGCTATCTCCCAAGACAAGTAATCAACGGAGATAAGCTAACTGCGCCCCAGTAGTTGATTCTACCTCAAAGATAAGTGTTCGGACCTAGACTGTGGATCCCCAGCTCTGTCGCGTTTGCAAACACGATAACTGAGAGAGCGCACCACCCTATGGGGAACACAGGTAAAACGCGATGACACTAGGTACGTGGCAAAGAATGGGTTGGCAGCTCATTAAACCTTTGATCACTATTCCACTCATGCAGAAGAAAGATAACTAATACAAAGTAATGGTCCCATATGCGTGTCAGCAATGTCATACTATGCAGGATAACCTTTGGGATGCCTGGTAGGAGCTTACGCCTCTACACATTGTCAAACGGAACTCTCCACAATTAACTACCAAGATCAGCTCTGTTGCAACGATCGGTCGTTCTGCGAACACCCACTTTGGTGGACTGAGTGTTATTGAGATAGTACTATTCACACACATGATAGTGATAGAGAAGTACCGTCATGCCTCACTGATATACCTCTGATGGGAAATGCTCACCTATAAAAGACCACCTTAAACTCCTGTTTCAACTCAACGATCAAGCTGTATCAGCAATCCACAGTCAGAACAACAACAGCGGAAAACCACCTGAAATATTATTAAGTTTTTACCTTAAGAATATCAATTATCTATGTCCCAATATTCCCGTGAAGACATTATCATCTACAACGCAGCCTACCTCCATTCGTACTGCCAAACCGACACTCACCTTGACTTCTTGTACGACTTCCTGGGTTACAACAATCTCGTAGATGCATATTTCCACTTCTGCGAAACTGGCAAGTATCCCTCGCAAGTACCCTTTGACGAGTCTTCCGAAGACTACCTGCAAGACTCATATGACTTCTAACAAGGACGGTCGCACTCCTGCATATGCCAGTATACCTACATACCCCACAAAGACTACGACGAGCTACCATTGAAATCCACTTCTTCAGCTTCACTTTAGTCATCAAAGTTGGACTATATCGACACTGAGTACGATGATATCGGTCTGCATCTACACACGCAGGGGCGCCACCGTAACACCACATCTCCACGGGATCGTCGATATCGTCGATAAGTGGAAGGAATTCATTGCAGCATCCGAGGTGTATCAGTGCTATCACTTTATTGGCTCGGTCATGCCAGCTTTCTTGCAGAAGGCGTAGGGCAATACCGTTACCGACAGGAAGGGGTTCGACATGAGTGACAATATCGTAAGCTTTCGTGGCGATGAGGACTCGGCGAACCTTTTGCTTCCAGACCGTATTCTCAGCTCACATAGGCACTTCGCCGTGGTCGGTCTTGAATGTTTCGTTGGGCATATTGTAAGTTTAGGAAGGTGGCTTATGGAGAGTGATGGATGGTGATGGTGTTGCGGCTTTGAGCAGGGATGGTTGTGAGTGGGTTAGGGTTCTTTTGGGTTTTATAAGATTGTAAGGTAAAGATAGTAGCGGGCACCGGGCTCATAACCTGTTCAAATAGTGATGCTAGAGAAGCTTAAATTGTATATTATCTAAGAGGGCCATAAGGCCATATATATATGAGAGTACAAGTACTGGCTGAATGCCATCAGCCAGTATCAGAGTCGACAGTCATCTCCGGACATACGAGACATCACCGTCTCCGTCTCCACTCATCTCCGGCCATGCAAGACACTGTCTCCGGCCATATGAGGCTCATCTCCGGCTGAGACCTGTATATGCAATAACAGAATTTGAAATATCTGTGAGTGACAGGACAAGGATATTGGAGACAATTGCACAAAAATCTGAAGGTGAATACAAACTCGTGATGTATGAGCATGAATCCAGGCTGATTAAAGGCAAGGAATGTTTCTATACGCCAAATTAATGATCAATGATATCAGCCAACAGATCGGCCACGAGGATGTTAATAGAGTTATATCAGAACTACCTGATGGTCTCGAACAAGTGTACGTATTAAAATGAGCCGATGTTTGTAATTATGGACTAATTATATCCTCAGTTACGAAAGGATATTAGAGAGAATAAAAAAATCAAATAAGATTGCTCAACGTAGAGCTAGGAGAATTTTGGAGATACTTCTGGCAACAAAAAGAGAATTGCGAGTTTCAGAGCTATGGCAAATGTCAATGATAGATAACACACTGGAAGGTTTCAGAGACGAAGATTTGCGTATGAAGCAAAAAGGGCTCGAAAAGCTTTGCGGAGCAATTATAGAGACAACAGACAATGGTATCATTCGGTTTGTTCATTTCACAGCCAAAGAGTCTGTCCCTGCATTCATCCCATGGGAACTTGCTAATATAGTTTTAGATACTTGGTGGAAAGGATGAAATTCTTAATGTGCGATTTACATTGGCGGAAGACACTTGTGCTATTTTGTGTCTAAAATATCTTGCTCTTGTTCTTCAACAACAGTCCGAGTCAGAAGATACCGACAACATTCAGGCAGATGTAAAAGAATGCACACTTGATGGGGATATTCCCTTTTCTTCTATACATATGAACACTGGGGTTCTCACCTCATGGATTGTGTCTCGCCAAATTTCGACTTCGGTGACCATGGAGATTTGAATAAACAGGTGCACCTTTTCGATGGAGTGCTCCAACAGTACAGAGAAGTAATTCCAATACTGCCTAGATCGGTAGAAGCACTATGTGAGCAATGGGTGCAGTCTCCGCCGCCACAATCATCATCTTCTGGTTAGCGAAAGCGAAGCCCGCGTATAACGGTAATTGATTTGCTAACAATGAGGTGGCCTCTAGACTTTCAAGCTCTGCGACAGGCTGCAATCAAGATCAACAAAGTTCTGCGAACCTTGGTACTTTCTACATCGAACTGCGATATCGACCGCAGAAAATTGCGTGCGATCTATGGGGAGAAACTGTATAAATGTATAAGGCCCGATTGTATGATGTTTCTCACTGGCTTCGAGGACGAAAGAACGTTGCGACGGCATGAATCAGCACATGAATGGGATGTAATGTGTCACGTTGGCGAATTTCCTAGGTCGAGATTTGGATTTCGATCCCAGGCACAATGTGAAAGTCATATTGCCTCCGCCCATCCCAAGTTTAGCCCCAAGGATGTCGATATTGAAACCACTCCTGCTGTGTCTTGTACTCAGTCTTATACTACATCCCCTAAAGAGAGGATGGAAATTCTTTGCGAAGCGATCCTATCCGGGGATGTCGAATTAGCAGCCGAATTTCTTGATCTTGACCTCAGTCTTCACGGCCACCTCAAGGGAAAAGATCTACTGGATCGTGCAGTCCAGTCTGAGTCTATTAAGATGACTAAGTTTATCACGAGCAAATTTGAACTCAAGAAGTCATTCCTGAAAGAGGCTGAACCCGTCTTGAAATTTTCCACAGATGATGTCGTCAATGCGTTCTTATGGGCTGTACGATTGGACTGCCGCGACATTATCACCTTCTTCTTGGAGAGCCAATTTGTGCCGGATTTAGCAACGAGAATGATAGCTATAGATCAGAAGGTTTTAGATTTGGAGTTATATAAGCTGGTAGGGACTATATGGTCTAAGATGAATATGAATTGGCTAAACCCAAACTGTATTAACGCTTTGGCTGCTTCGCTAATCATTAATGGCAATAACCAATTCAAATTTATCATCGGTCATAACATCGATATTGATGGCCCCATATACTGGAATCCATGGTCTTATTACGAGGTTTCAACAACATCACACGTTTTACTATGTTGGAACTCCTCGAATTATGCCAAACTTTGGCTCATAGTCTGCCAATTATTCGAAAATGGCGCCGATGTTAACCTTTATCTTCCAGGAGTTAAGAAGACAATATTCATAGAAGCTCTTCACATGAAATGGCATGATAGAAAGGAAGTGGATGCTGTTAAAGACCTTATTGGTTTTGGGGCGAATTTGCATGAGGAAACAAGAAATGTAGGTGTTTGAACAAACTATTCATATCCATGATACCGAGGCTCGGGATAGTAACAGTAAATACACTTTAGAAGTATCTCTACACTAGAGACCTTCGAATTTGAGGAGCTGCATGGTAGTTTCTGCTGTTATCATTCCAACCCTCGTGATTTCGTCATGTTGCACCATTTAGCTAATCTGGCCCGGTTTACTCCAGACAAAATGGACAGTTTTGAATTTTCTGATCAGGTCAAGCCACCCCAGGGTATTCAGTTTGATCAAATACCTTGTTGAAGAAAGGGGGTTGGATATCCAGAAACAAGAGGCAAACAAGTGCACGCTATTTTTCGCCACAGTTAGGTCTGCGAACCCAGAAATAATTGACATCATGAAATATCTCGAGAATAGAGGGCTGGATCTACATGCGAAATGTATTAGAGGCCGCAATGTCGCCTTCTCTGCAATATCCTCCATTAATCTAGCCACAAAACTTGAGGTAGTCAAATACCTTCGAGACCAGCATGTTGACTTTACATTGAGATTGAGTGTCAAGGGAAATGCTACTGCTACACTTTTGGAATTCTATAAGGACTACCTGCCACCATATAAACGGGGCAATCGAATACCGGAGGTAGAGATTGAAGTCACCCTGGAGTGTCTAGCAGCTGGTGCTGAACCTTGGTGGGAAAGTGTGTCAGGGGATCATGCAGGGGATCTCAGGAATCTTAAAGCGCCGACATGGAACATGCTGAAGTCTAAAAAACCGTAAGTTCTCCATAGGTACGTTCGGTCAACGACAATATTAATACATATATAGCGTGGCACCAGATGACAAGGCGTAGTTCGATTCTTGAGCTTTATGGCAGTTCGAGGCCAACTATCGATGTCGGTAATATGTGAGGTATCTTGTGGTTCTGCGATGTTCATGTGTTTTGTTTTGCTATTGTCGAAGATTGGGGGTTTCGTTATTTATTTGCTCATGATCACTGTATGCCGACGAGTGTGTAATTTTTGCTATGGTATCACGACTAGAACAGCAGCACATTCATACGAATTAATGAAGTAGATGTCAGAGAGATACCGCCATCGAATAGTGCCTACCATTCTGCACGTCGGTCGTTGGTATGTAGTATGTAGTGAGCATTCTACCTAACCCTAAGATATATATTCCATATCGCCCAACAACCAACGACAGGAAATCTTACCACCGCTCTTCGCCCAATTTACGCAGTCGAATATTCCCACTCATTCTCCTGGCTGTTACTGACTACTCTTACTACATATCCATTCAGCGTCAACTGGAATATTCCATCGACAGAACTACTTCTGTTCAGAAGTTGCAATCTCGGGGGTTTACCGCTACCGTATTCTATGGTGCTGGGCACTCCCATTGATACGAATTTTTAAGTCATCCTCACTACCGCTGCTACTCAATACAAGTATTCCTACCTACGGTAAAGCACATACAGACCGTCAGCGTCCTTTCACAGATGAAGAAGAGTGAGCTGATATTCCTGTAGAGAATCCATACCACCAACATTGCCACGCAAGAAACGCAAAACGTCATATGTTTCACCCCATACCTGAGCTATTTGCGAATTTCAATCACCTGTGCCAGTTCACGAATGAAAGAATAACATGTAACCTCGCTAAATTTCTTACTGGAATGAAACTATACAGCCATGTATCTATCTCTGGCCCTGGCTTCAGAAAAAAACCTTTGTTTAGGCGGAAATAGTCACACAAAGAATTAAAGAAGATGGAGCCCCTAGTGCAGATTTCGAGCCTATGAATTTTTGGTGTTTACAGCACTGGAAGTTTCGAACCCCAATCCATGGTACCCGGCACCTGGCGTTTCTAGCGCCATTTGAGCTAAGTATTCTGTTTCTGTTGTATATACATCATGTTCAGTCATAGTCAATAAAGTTTCTAGAGAGCCCATTGTATTATTTATTTTGGCAGAATCCCGTCGATATTGGGTGATTTATCGATATAGTTCAAAGAAATTTCAAAAGAGTAATCTTAGGTTTCGAGCCGAGTGCAGATTTCGAGCCTGCGAGTTTTTAGTGGTGTTTCTAGCACCTATTTGTGTACTTAGGTAGGTACTCTGTGTCTGTTGTATCAACCTCAAGTCCAGCCATAGTCAGCTAAAGTTTCTAGAAAGCCTATAGCCGTCGATATTGCCAGTGGGTGAGTTGTACCTGGGCAACGAAATTTCAAAAGAATAATCTCAGGTTTTGAGCCTGCGAGTTTTGGACTGGAGGTTTCGAACCCTCCTTCACCCAACGTTTACTACACTGGTGTTTCTCACACCAGTTGAGCTAAATATGCTCTGACCGATATGTGGACTTTGCTCGGCGTATACGAACCGTTCATAGATGACTTGGTTCAACAAACCCGCCAGGATAACATTCCGATGAACATCAATCATCACCACCACGCATTACATCCCCCCCCCCCCCCCAAATTCTACGCCCATCCACACCCATCACCCCAACCCAACCCTTCCCTACCCCATCATATCCCCCCAGCACCTACCATTCCCCCCCAACCCCAATATTCAATAGCATACAATGCACTCTCCACCACCCCTCATTCTCACCCCTCCCCTCCACTGCAGCGATTCCATGACTATATATCCGCCCCAAATGAATGACAAAACAGCACTTACTCACCTACCGCGAACGCGGTTGGGGGAAGTGTGGGACCTCAACACAGTGCTGGTATTGATATATGCGGGGCGCGGGTGGCGAGGGATATGCAGGACTTCAACCTGCACACTAGAAGGCATCACTTACAACCGAAAATCAAAGATCCAGAGTAGAGATCATATCACATATATAAAGATATATACAACCCGACATTGCATTCCACGGTAAAATACAGAGGGCATCAAAAAACCACACAAACTCTCTCTCCCCTCCTCCTCAAAACCACATCCACCCTTTAGGTATATCCATCTATCCTTTCACTCAAAAAAAAAAGGAAGTATAAAGAAAAAAACACCATCTTTAATAAATTCCATGCGCAACAAAAAACAATCCGCTAGGAAAAAAAAAGTCAAAATAAAATACAAGACGATAACATCTTTTTTTTTTACAAGTCCAATACGGGATTAGTCCCGGTAACTCTTCCAATAACCGTTCCCGGTGCATACTTAGGAATAACCTCGTCATCGTGGAGCATAGAAAATCTACAGAGGCCCACTCATTAGCAATCTATTTTCCAATAGCAACGGATAAAAAACTTACTCCTCAGTTGCGTCCCGTCCCGCAAAGTTCAGGATCGCCTGTGCACCTCCAGGGTGTTCCTCAAGGAAGTTGGTACAGTCCAAAACACAACCCTTGACAACGACCCACACGTCGTCCTTCTTGTTATGCTTTGCAACCTCCTCCAGACTGATTTCTCTCTCGGGGATATAGAATTCCTTCTTCTTCGCAGGCTCAACAGTAGCCGGGTCGGCACCCTCGGCACCAGACTTAAAAACGGGGTAAGTGGCGATCTGGCCGGAAACTTGGCCACCGGAGCCCTGTGCGGAGCCGCTCCAGTCCACAATGATACGGCCCGGGATGTTCGGGTCAATATGTAGCGAGATCTGGTTCAATCGTGCGCCGGCATTGTTACCGTCCTCAGATAGGACCTTTTGGAAGAGATATTCGCTTGCGGTGTCACCGGAGACACGACCGTAAACGACACAGCCCAGTAGAGAAGAACCACCAAGACGGTTAGCACCGTGAACACCACCGGCGACCTCACCACAAGCGAAAAGACCCTCGAATGGCTTGCCCTCGCTGTTCAAGACCTGCGCCTTGTCGTTGATTTCGATACCACCCATGGTGAAGTGAAGAACTGGCTGCATCAGAGCGACGTGGAAGTCATCGTTGATATCGAGAGGACCGTTGTGGAAGAATTTCTTGCCGTATGGGTCCTTCTTCTTGCCGGCGGCGATGTCGTTATACTCTTGGAATACCTTCTGGAGGTGCTCAGGTCCGCAACCAATCTCTTTAGCGAGCTGTTGACCCGAGATCTTCTTCATAAGACCACGGCCAGAGTAGTGGCGAGTGTGGAAGTCGAGGACGTTCGAGGCCTTGCTGTTGAGGATGAGGCGGATGGGGAATTTGTTCTTGAACATCTCTCCCGAGACATAATCTCTGTGTCCAAGCTCATCGCAGAATCGGTTTCCTTCGGCATTGAGCAACAAACCACCCTCACCACGCAGAGCTATCAAAAAGTCAGCGTCAGATCATACCATCACTAACTTGAGTGGGATCCTACCCTCAGCAGCCAAAAACTTAGTCTTGCACTCGGGATCCTTAGGATCCACCAAACCGGTAGGATGAACCTGGACCTTGTCCAAATCAATTCCGTTTCCTCCGAGCTCCATAACCAATTTCTGTCCATCACCAGTAGCATGACTCCCATTGGTCGTAGGCAAATCATACACATCCGGTCTATACTTCTTCAACAACGACGTTTCCGTGAAATCCGCCGCATACCCTCCGGTCGCAAGAATAACCGGTCCATCTTCCGTATATCTCTTCCCCTCAAACTCAAAATCAACCCCAGTCACATGATTCCCCTCCTTATTAATCTTGACAACCTTCGCCTTCTTAATAATCTTTACCCGATGCGGCTCCTTCTCCGCCAACTCCTCTAACCGTACCATCAACGCATACGTTATCGCCATTCCCGGAAACTTCGCGTCGTGCCCACGATGTGTTCTTGGCTGAGAGTGTCCTCCAAGACGGGAAACAAGCGTGAGATCAAGATTGAATACATCTTGTAACCACTCAATTGCTGCTGCACTCTTGTAGGTGAGGACCTTGATAAGATCCGGACGAGCCTTGTCCCGTGCGGACTTGAGCGTATCGTCGTAGAATTGCTTGACGCTGTCGCGGATTTCGGCGTCGACTTGTGTGCGCGTAAGAGCGCCGTTGATACCCGAGGTTGCTTTTGTGGAGTTGCCACCGAAGAAACCTATACATTACGGTTAGTGAGAAAGGCTGGGAAGGGGGGAGGGGGAAGGAACCCTGCTTGTCGAGAACGAGAACGTTTCCTCCAGCGAGGTAGACGGTGTGGGCGGCGCTCAAACCGGATAGACCACCGCCGACTACGATTGCTTTTTGGGGCATTGTTGTGTTTTGTTTTGCGTTTGGGGTTTAAGGAGAAATACAAAGGGAGAGAAAGCTCGAGGGTCTATTACCGAGTAGTGAGGTGGGTGGAGGGGGGAGGGGAGAGTGGGGAGTGGTGTGGTTCTTGTACCCTCCCAGACTCTAGGATTCTAGCAGCTGATCGTCCGCTGCCGCCGACCAACAATAGCCTCGGCTGAGGTCGTATGCGCTCGTGGGGCCATGTCGCGCGTTGTCTGATGAGCACAGTGTACATTCATTCACCACTTAGGAAGCCTTTCTTGCGAATTCCACCACCAGAACCGCAGCGTTTTCCATTATTGCCCTCAGACCACGCACGCCATCACCCCACAAATGACGGTAACCCTTCCCACTTACTCCACAATTTCTAACCAACTCCTCGGTCCTATTATTGCCCCTTTACCCTATCAAAATTCAGAGAAAAGAACTTAGAAATCGAAAGAGATTCTCCGTTTTCCCCCCCACAAATGCGTCCGCTCAGCCTAGCGTTGGGTTGTGTCTCCACATGCATGCCGACTTCTGAGTGAGACGCGTTTGGCATGTGATAGCCGTAGACCGCCGTCATCATCCGGGTTTATGTGACCCGACAAACATAACACCAGTAAAGAAGAAATGGACCGATATTGTTTAATTCAAACTTAGTATTGGTATTGGTATTGGTATTGATAAACACAGATCAAATCGCTATACAAAAATTGCTGGTTGGTTGGTTTACAGCTCGTCTTTGATGTCCTCCTTCTTGTCTTCCTTCTCCTCCGTTTCCTCCTTCTTCTCCTTCGTCTTCTCCTTCGTCTTCTCCTTCGTCTTCTCCTTCGTCTTCTCAGCCTTCTCCTCAACCTTCTCCTCGACCTTCTCCTCGACCTTCTCCTCGACCTTCTCCTCGACCTTCTCCTCAACCTTCTCCTCAACCTTCTCCTCAACCTTCTCCCCAACCTTCTCCTCAACCTTCTCCTCAACCTTCTCCTCGACCTTCTCCTCGACCTTCTCCCCAACCTTCTCCTCGACCTTCTCCTCGACCTTCTCCTCAACCTTCTCCTCGACCTTCTCCTCAACCTTCTCCTCCTGAGCAAACAAAGCCTCAGGAATCTTCTCCTTCTTCCCCTCTCCCATTTTAATCGCATCCAACCAAGCCAACACCTCCACCGGCTTCTCCAAATCACCCGAAAACCGTCTATACCAACCCCTATGGTTCACAGCCACGACTTGCGGAAGCGAAGATCCCAGCTCCAGCTTTTCAACCAACTCCTTTGCCAACGCGTCCGTGTTGGAAACCTTAAATACCTTGAATGTGTGTGGAGGAGGCCGGCTGTGGAGCTTGCCATACACCTCTGTAAGTCCGGATACCGGCGTGTCAACGATTGCTAGGATACACGTCTTGGATTTCTTTTCCAGACAGGTGGTTTGCAGGCCGGAGATGCCGGAGAGGGAGGGGACTTCGAGTTTGGCTAATGTGGTTGTTAGTGGCTGTTTTTGTAATTCTGGGGGTACGGCTTACGTTTCTCGGTGGCCTTGGGTGCGGCGCTGGAGGAGGTGGCGGAGGACGAAGACGACGAAGAGGAGCTGGATTCTTCGGTCTCCCAAGGGTCGCTCTTCGGGGATTCATATTTCGAGAAGAACTCCGACAACCCCGCCTTCTTCAGCTGTCCTTCATAAACGACGCCCTCCGCATCTCCACCAGGAAGAAACACGATCGTGGGATACTTTATGATCCCAAACTTCTCAACCACCTCCTTCTCCTTCTCATGAACCTGTCCAAAGGATATGACTCCCAAAAAGTCAATCGCCATACTCTTCCACAACGGGCTAGTCTTTGCTTTATTTGTAAACAGTATCGCCTTCGCCGTTTCGTTCTTCTTCTCCAGGAAATCGTCGAACGTTGAGCCAGTGAGTTTCGTAACGTGGTCCGGAACACGCTTGAGGACGGCGTCGGAGATGGCTTTGGCGGTGCGCTCGCCGTTGTAATCTATAGCTGTTGTAAGCGAGATTCAACGCAATTGCAGTATAGCTGGTTGGTACCTTCAACCGATGGCTTCCCCTTCGTCTTAGACGGTTTAAAGATCTTCAGCGTTGGGAATCCCTGGACCCCGTGTTCCCCACATGTCCGCTTATTCTTTTCATCATCGCAATCGATGGCGGCGACTTTGACAATGCCCTGTAAAGACTCTGCGAGCTTATTGTATACCGGTTTCAGGTTCTGGCAGTGTCCACACCATGGCGCATAGAATCTGACCGAATTAGAATGAGTAGGAGGTTGTGGATTGCTTGGGTGGCTCACTCGACAACCTGCAACTGTTAGAAAAAACCAACCTACGGAGCTTCTAGGTGTCATACCGCGACATTTATAGAGTCGATAATCTCCTTCTTGAAATTCTTATTGTCGAGTTGGATCACGGCGCTGTTCTTGCTATAGAATGCGGCTTCGGCGCTGCCGAGGAGAAGTAGTGATGTGATAGCTAGTTCCCGGAGGAGAAGCATATTTTAAACGTTTGTTCGCGTCGACTAAATTGGCGGGATAGAGTTTTTTGAAGCTTATTTGAAGAGATTGGGTGTGAGCTGGAAGTTAGAAGTACACGTACGATTTAATAGAAGAAGAGAGAGGAAATGGACTTACGGATCCAATCCGGGAAACGGGCAAGCTGTTCTTACCGTGGAGGCCACCGTGGAATGTTCAATAACCCACGTACGTCACATGATCCCTATATATGGTATGTTCCAATGTTCTTGGCGGACTCGGCTCTGTGTAACACACGCGAAACCACACTCCCATCCATGCCCACCTCCGTCTGTACCATTGACTTCAACCTCACAACATGGCGACTCCAAGTAATGGCACCCCCTCCGCCTCTGCCCTGGTCCCTGTCGGCGGCGAAGTCGCAGATATCAACCAAGAGACGCGGGATAAATACGTGAAAGGCATCCCCCCTCTCCCTCCCATGGAGCTCTCTCCCGGGGAAGGCTAGTTAACACCATCCCCCCTCGCAGATGACAAAATCGGCGAAGGAACCTACGCCGTCGTCTACCGAGCACACATCAAATCTACCGGCCAACCTGTAGCAATAAAAAAAATCAAGATCTCATCCCAGGCGGAAGGAATCTCCATGGACTCCTTACGCGAGATCAAACACCTACAAGAACTCCACCACGAAAACATCGTAAACCTCCTCGACGTGTTTGTGGGAAGAAGCCAGAATATCAATGCCGTGCTGGAATTCTTGGCGGGGGATCTGGAGGGCGTGATTAAAGATAATACGTGCATTTATGGGAGTAGTGATATTAAGAGTTGGATGGCCATGAGTTTACGGGGGCTGTGGTGGTGTCATAGGAATTTTGTTTTGCATCGGGTAAGAGAGAGAGTGTGTGTGTGAGGGAAAGGGCTGATAAAGACAGGATATTAAACCAAACAATTTACTCTACACCACCGGTGGGATTCTGAAAATCGCCGATTTCGGTTTTGCACGGTCTTTTGCAGATCCAGGGAGTACAAATATGAGCACGCAAGTTGTAACACGATGGTATCGAGCTCCCGAACTCCTCTTCGGCGCGAAGTCGTATTCCTCGGCTATCGATGTTTATGCCCTTGGCGTCGTATTCGCGGAGTTAATATTAAGAGTCCCGTACCTCGCTGGAGAAACCGACGTGAACCAATTAGTAGTAATCGCCAATGCCCTTGGCACACCGACGGAACAGAACTGGCCGGGCGTTACGAGTCTTCCCGGATATGTTATTCCAAACCCAGAGAACCAGTTGCCGGAGGTGGATCTGGTGAATTTGAAACGACAATTTTCGTCGGTGTCGACGAGTGGAGTGGAATTGTTGCATGGGATGATAAGGCTGGATCCGAAGAAGAGGCTAACGTCTAGGAAGGCCCTAGAGAGTGAGTGGTTCCGTGAGGAGCCGTTGCCGACGAAGCCGCAGGATTTGCCGGGGAGGAAGGGGAAGGAGGAGGTGGAGAAGGTGGGGATGGATTTGAAAAGGAGGGCGGGGTGGGATGAGATGTTGGATGCGGGGGAGATGGATAGGGGGAAGAAGGTGGCTAGGAGGTTGAATTTTGGGGCTTGAGAAGGGATTTGTATATTATGTATGCACATGGCGTTTAGGTGGGTTTGGGTTTGGGTTTTTTTGAGGGAAATGAATTGCTGAGAAGCATGGAGATTAGACGGTGATAAATCGATAACGTCTCTTTCATGTGCAACATACTTGTGCTGAACTGTGAATAGTTGTCTTGGTTTAAGTTCGTGGCTACAGGTAGAGCACTTACTTCTCGCCCCCCAGTCCCCGATCCATTCACCCGTAGATACTTAAGTAGCTGGTGATATTGTGAAGCTTCGAAGCCCTACTCGAGTACTTAAATAATTAGATGAGTAGAAGCGGTGGTGACCTATTATGCACTAGCAATGGCCGCCCATCTACCAGGTGTTATGAAGTTGATATACTGTCAACAGAGCAACTCACCAATCAATTCAACTAGCCTCCTTGAACCTATACTTTCTATCATCTACACAATGTTGATATATTCTCGGTCTCACAGCCAAGTCGAATTGGTAAAGTTGTCTACTTTATATTAATATCATATTCAGGTATGCTAACTCTGAATTGTTGCCTAAGTTTACGTTCGTATTTACAGGTAGAGCATCCACTTCTCACCTTCTGAACCTTGGATTCATCCGCCTGTATCTTCCCCCTACCCATAGCAATAGCTTCTTTTTCCATTCCTCAGAGAGCTACTCTACATTCGTACACTGAAAGGTGCTTCCGACGCCCAGTCTCATTATCACGGCCAAAGCCGACTGCACCCGAGTAGCTTGTTACACATACCGACTGCAGCGTCACCAGGCACTACCGTTATTCTTACAATAGAATGTGGCTGGTTAATCTACATAGATTCTCGAGGTCTTTACCAAGCGTTAGCGGTGAAACGGAACAACCAAAGAATGTGTGAAAGAAACAAAGCGGGAAGGTATCGGGTAGTGTGGCATTGGCCGTATGACCGCGTTTGTTGATGATCTCAACATAGAAACCTAGATGTGCATTCCTGGATTTATGGTTTGGTGCTGAGGATTGGGGTTTTCCATCTCCCCGGGTATGGATTTGGCAGTCTACCTGTATTAATGCTCCTAGGAACGCTGTTTAGCATCTAGATGATGTTTAATGGTGGTATGTATATGGAAGGAATGTCCTCAATTTGATTTACATTGGGTGCTACAGTTATGATCAATATCTCCCCAGGGAGTCGGACAGTCAACTTCCATCGACATTCAGCACGGATTCGTTAGTTAGCACTCACATGCATTGTTTTTTTTTTATGATATGGAAGGGGAGAACTCGTTTGTTTGTTTGTAATTATATTGTATTCGGCCGCTTGCGGCCATGACATTTAAATACACCCTTATCCCCAGCACTTCCACTACAGGTTGCCTCATAGCTTCCAAATCGTGCTTCCCCTTCACTACCTTTCATCCCCTAAAAACAACAAATGGAAGAACCCGTGTGTGTATAGACTTAAGTTACAGAGTAAAGATAGGGAGAAAGACCCAACATATTGTACTAGTTAAAGTGGCTCGGACACAGGAAGGTGCTGACAGGCATTTTCCCATCGGACAGTTGTTTGGATAACCGGACACCGCGGTGCTATGATGTTGCCGTTGCGAATCTTTATGGTAAGCGAGGACACAGAGAAGGAAATGGAGGAAATGGAGCAGCAACCATTGTTTAGTATGTACTGGGGCATTGAAATAGTCCTCCCCATCTCCCCAGATAGAACAAAATACCATCATGATACTAGTGCTGACAAATTTACCTCATTGAGCACTGGCTTCCTGACGCTGACAAGTACATATAATTGGCCAGATAGACACGTCCTTCTGACTGCTGGCGTCCGAATCGAACCACTGTGACTAGTACAGTATATTGCACCGAGCATAATGATTCGTATGTCACGCATTACAAAGGGCCGTCCGGTATGTAGAAACATCAGTTTCGTCACACATCACAGCCGTCCTGTCCGTAGTTGTAGGGGTACTTTAGATAGACGTCACAGAGGAAAATATTGGCGGGAATGGGAGCAAGGAGATAAGGAGCGCACGACTTGGACCAAGAGGGCTGAGGAGACATCCAAGGCTCACACTGGAGATGTGTGGTGGAAAAGGTTTAGATTATGTCATGGCCGCAAGCGGCCGAATACAATATAATTCAAACAAACAAACAGAGGAAAATATAGATTATCTACAGCATTTTTAGGTTCCTTTTCCTAGATCTGAATATACATGTGAAATTGCCACTGGTAAGGAGGCTCAGCTTCTTTACACTTCCTCATGGCTTCTTCCCGAACTGCATGTATGAATTCAGTGCTGACAATGAGATAGCCAGCGGTGGGTCATAGCGCACAGAATGCAGTTCAAGATGTTTGGGAGATGTAAGTCCATGCAACTTAGGCTTAATGTGGTGAGAATTAAGGTGGTGTGAGTGCAAGAGTGCAATCTTAAGGAGCAGAACCATAGCAGAAACCCTCTGAGAAATCCTAATATTGATCAATGCATTGGAATCTGCCTCTGTAGTCGAGTTCGAATCCACAGGACCACTCAAACGGCATAATCTAGTACAGCGCCCTTTTTTGCCATCCAAAATAAGTGGCAGATGTTCGGACAGTCAGAAGTGACGACATAGAAGTGACGATCAAAAATGATCAAAGTCAAGCCGTCGTCTCTTGGTAGGAGCTTGTGAGTGACGAGAGAAAAGTCGGTGCAAGAGAGTACCATAACTTGCTCTCGTTTTTGAGTTTTCGCCCCTGTATATCTGACTCGGTGCACTTATCTCGCCTCGTTCAGTAGTACACAAAAATTTACCTCTCACCTGGCTACGTCTATTAACATTCAAATATTAAGGACGCTACGTCAATTAATCTGAAGGCAAATTTTAAGGACGCTACCCCAGTTCTTTTCTTTAAAGTTTTAATTAAAAAAAAACAAGGGGGACTAAATAAAGTCCGTTTGACAGCCTGCTGCGCATGCGTAGCCAGCCAGCGAAAACTCAACACAATGCCGCCGAATCTACCCCTCACCAACTCAATATTAAGTAGCTGGCGGGGGCGAAACAACTTTAGATTGCTATGGATAATACCTCTTTCATGTACTGGAACTAGCTAGAACGTATTGTGGACGTTTACGCATCTTCATTTTTGGCGCACGAAAAATATAAACCTAATCCAGAGGTCACATAACACGGTGACCTATCGGTGACATGAGTGCAAGGTGAAGAGAAGAAGAAAGATTCAACATATATGCAGAAAATCTTTGGGCATACTTCGGATGTGCCGGTGCCACCCTTTTGATACACACCCTCACCACAGATATTCAACATCACAGAAGCTCACACTGAGATCATGTCCGCCCGATTGCAGTATCTCGAGCCTTAAGCTTGACTCTATACGGATGGCGACTGGAAAGGTTTGGCGAAAAAATTCCATCGGGATAGTAATGTTTGTCTCATGCCATCTAGGTTAAAGAAACTAAGCCCCACCATCTTCTTTGTTTGGACTAACAGGCCCAGGAACAAGAAAACAATCGCAAATACAAGTTAAAGAAACAAAGCCCCACCAGCTTTTTTGTTTGGACACATTTCTGTTTATTAAGAAAAAGAAACAATGGCAAATAATGATATGTCTTTATTATGAACAGAATATCTAGATCTCCCAATATAAAAGACATCCGCTCAACTCTAACATCAATCTGCATCTCATCTCATCTCAACAACCCACAACCACCTTTCTATCAATCACAGTCAATTCATCACAATGTCCACATCCCAATCCATCATTCCAGCTTTCCCCCCACCCAAACTCACCCAACTCCTCGACTCCACCGAATACGAGCTCGCCAGCATCACCTCCTCCCTTCCTTTCCTCCAAAAATCCCGTTCCGAATACATCCTCGAAATCCACACTCTCGCCACAGAACTCAGCTCCCTCCCCCATGAAACCACCGACTACGCCTCCATCTCCACACATGAGCAAAAAGTTGCCGAAATCCACCAAATATCTCAAAAACTCTTGGTCATCCTATCTGAGCTAGTCAGCTACACCTGTCTCCCAAATCAAATCGAAAATATCAAAACCGAACTTGCTTCCGGACCACCGTATCATGAACTCTGGGACCACCGGGATAAGCCGAAATTGTGGAACGATGAGGAGTTGGAAGAGTTTCTGAAGGTTAATGAATTGAGGTTCGTTCATGGGATGAGAGAGAATAATCAGTACCGTCTCCTGGAGGTAAATGAGAAGAAGGCGAGGGGTGAAGAGGAATTATATGATGAGGAGGGGCTTCCGGTGTTTATTTTACCAACGAATGAGCATGGGGAGAGATATGAGGGGGCGCCGAATACGTGGAGGAAGGTTGTGGAAACGACAAGGGAACAGTGGGAAGATATTTTTGAGTTTTATCATTTGAAGCTGAGGGAGTCGGATCCGATTGAGAACTTGAGGGATCAGTGGTGCTGGTTTATGGGTGTTCCTGGGCCTGGAAGGGATGTGGATATCGATGAGAAGAGCAAGGATGTTACTGGGGATGAGAAGGCAAAGGAGGATCCGGAGAAGGTGCTCGAGAAGCTGTCCTTGGAATAGAGATTCATACCATCAATCTCTCTAGATCTTTGACCGACAATTTGGAATTTTGTATCAGGCTTTGTGGTAGTATGTAACAAGAAATTATAAATGGTTTGGTTTATCAATTTATTAAAGCTTTTTATTTGACCAGTAGAATTTCCGTTAAGCATTAAAACAGCACGGTAGGAACATTTTTCTGCAGATCTAACTAACATAATCTTCAAACGAGGCCTGTATGAGGATAGAACGCTGTAGAGTTATATATATATTTCCAATACTTTGTGCTGGTTCCAAACCTGTGGTAGAGGCAAGTGGTGTTGGTAGGACTTCTCCTGAGCCTCGAAGCCTTGCACGGAATTGTGGAATCACTATCACATTGGTAAACTTGAATAGAAGTTTAAGCCGTCTCTTGTTGCCGGTGCCGTGTGTGATAGCAGGTATGTTGTCTCGTGCCCAGCCAATAGTGGCAAAGATTCATTGTCATCTTGGGGTGGTTGTGGTTAGGGTTGCGCCATATTAGTAAATAGAGTCTTCGGCTCGAGTGGTCCGTGGCATGTACTCATGTCGCCGAAAAGTCCCAAGAACACGTGATCTCAGGTTTAGGTGTGCAAATAGTGAAGTCGCCATGATTTCAAACGAACTTTGTCAAGGGAGGCTTATCGGTGATTAGAGTGTGTATTACTATTTCTGTCTTGATGTAAGCTGTTGTGGTTGAAAAAGACTCGACCTTTGCTGCAAGAATTCCCAGTGCGCACCTAACCCTGAGATCACGTGTTTTCGACACTTTTCGGCGACCCGCACTCCAAAATGGCAAAATTGGCCACCGCTTCAGAACGGCTTGGTGGATTCGTAATCCGAAAACGTGAGAATTTAGAGCTCATTGAGTAGAATAATTGACGCCAAACAATAATCTTAATCGGACGAATATTCGTGAAGTTGACATTGGGGTGGTGCATTGTCATTGTCATACGGGGGGGAATCCACCACCCACCCATGCCAACTCCACGAATATTCTTCCAATTAAAACGTTTGTTCAACGTCAAATAATCTGCTCAACGAGCTCCAAATGCTTGCGTTCTCGGATTACGAATCCCCACGGTCACTCTGAAGCGACGGCTGATTTTGTGTTTTTAGAGCAGTGGGTGATAATGCATAGTGAAAACATATCCAAAATCAGACAACGCGAGGGCTTACACCTCACCGAGTAGGTTATTTGACGTCAACAAGCACCTTAATTAGGAATATTCATGGAGTTGGCATGGGTGGATGGATAGTTTACCGGGGGGATTCCATCATATCCACTATCCACCCATGCCAACTTCATCAATATTCCTCCAATTGAGAAGCTTGTTTGACGTCAAATAATTCACTTAACAAGTTCTAAATGCTCGAGCTTTTGGATCTAAATCTACCAAGCTGTTCTGAAGTGATGACTGATTTTGGAGCGCTAGAGCGAAATCCATCAAAAAACCGTATCGAGCACTGCTGAGAGTCGAATTGAGTGATGCTTGAAGTCGAGCGCAGCATAGAGTCGAGCATAGAATGGAGCCGAGCGCAGCTTGGAAGAGCAAACCTGGAGTATGGCATTGAGCGCAGCTGGGTTGAGTGTAACTGGAGTACAGAGTACTGAATTTCAGAACATGATGCATACCATGTACTGAAATACAGAACTTAATGCACGTGGCTGACAGGATCACGACGCCATGTCGCCGTATTTTGACGAAAACGGGCTTCCATACTTAATTAGCAGTATAGCATACTATAGTTGTCTCGTCCCCATCCGGCTGCGCCTTAGTCAACAAGTTCACACGACGCCTTTCTATTTAACTTTAAGAAAGAAATATTATAGAGGGGAGACTGCCCAACAACTCCTCACCACCACCACCAACAACAACAACAGAAGAAAGTCCATTTCACCTCCCCCGCCCGTTTCCATACTTTCTTCGGACAGTAACAAGAAGCATTTCAAACCACAAGAGAAGACCACCTGACGTATGAGAACGTAACGGGAAAGGTTGTTAAGCTCTACGATTCTGGCAGCGGCGAAGACAGTGATGGTTGGGTGGCAGAAAATTTTGCAGGATGTTAAGGGTAGTGGGACGGGGGGCATGGTATGTGGAATCGGGGAAGTTAGAGGTTTGGATCATCAAGGGAGTTTTTCTAGGCGACTCAAAACTGCGAGGGGTGTGAAGGCCTCTCGGTTTTTACAGGAGGCGCCATTAATGGGCACGCTTTTAGGAGCTATTCTGACGACCATTCGCGAAATTCATACTGCTAATAGTCAAAAGCCTGGCAAGGTCACTCTCAAAGAAGCAAACGTGCTTGAAATTATTTCGCTTCTGCTTGGTCTCGGCCCGAATGGATGAAACACCATATCCAGGACATTCGTTGATTTATCCATCCAAACAAGTGTTCGAAAAGACCACATCCCGCAGTACGGCACTTCTGTTCTATGTAGAACACTGAGCTGTTTGGAGTTCGGTTCATTGTAAGTTGGTGGACAAATATTTGTGAAAGACATCAAAATTGCGAAGCTGAATGGGAAGGAAATAGTAGAAATACAGAGGAGGTGACAGCTGTGTCAACTGAGGAAGTAGTGGGGAGGCATGAGGTGCATGCATCTCACAGCGTTTTTATTTTGTTTCAGATGAAGGGAGGGTAGAGGAGGCCGTTTGTGTGGTGGAAGAGAATGAAGTAGCTCCTCGAAACTGTCCTCTACCATGAGCTCCACTTGAAACGCGATATTCAGAAACAACAGTTCCATCTACACAAAGCCATTGAGCATCGCTCATTTAAATATCGCTCGTATATGGCTTCTGACTCACCAAACTAAAACACTACCACAAACCATAAGCCATAAGCCATAAGCCATCAATCACTGCACCACCACCACCACCACTGGCTAATGCTCACACAGAGATTCCTGGTATGACGCTCAATGTTAGACTAATGGTCTGATTCCATGGTGGGAATGAAACCTTCACAGTCGCAGTGGTATGGAAATTTTTCCTTCTATAAGACGCAGATCTAGAGGTCTTCGTTACTGCCACTTTGTAGTTAACACCTTTAGAATCATTACATCGTTCCTGGTTACGTGCATTATAATTTTATATCTAATGTCCTACAAACAATATTCGAACCAACAGAAAGGGTAGTACTCGCTTGGTTATTTGAACGCCATTTCTGCTATGTGGATCCACAAAATAGTTTCACTGCCGCCGGTCCAATAATTATAAGCCTTTGCGGTTCCGCTCTGCCAGTGGGAGGAATAACTTTACATACCCAAGCGCTAGATTCAAATTCTCTTCTCTTATATAGGCGTCTAAATACCTCAGATTCACGAAGAGTAATAAGCAGGAGTCTGCCCCATCCATACGCCGACAAAATCTATAAGTCTATAGATCTATTGAAGAACGTTTTTCACTTTGTCACCCTTATAAAAGCATTTCAATAAGACTTATCTTGAAATAAAACCTTTCCATAAGAATGATATATGAGTGATAAAAGGGTTACAGCCAAAAAACAGTTTTAATAAGTTTACAAGCTTTATCGACCCCCTCTAAGGCCGACTTCAGGTATATGCTTTAGTACTAAGTACTTAACGTACGAAGTATGTACACCCAAAAGATGGATGCCCGATCCACCGGTACCACCTCACCACTTCTCAACTGATTAAGACAGTGTACTTTATAACAAGTGGACGTGAGAAATGAAGGTCCGGAAATCACTAACATACAGGGTATGTACAGCCTTCATATCGAACCGGTTGAGGCTGACTGATAAATATATCGATTAGACCTCGAGTTCATCCCACGTTTATGGTGCACATCAACCAGCCTAACCGCAGCTTTGATACGCTCGCCTGTCTGCACACCCACTTTGAACCCGTACTTGGATAATCCGCACTCTTCCCGCCGATCAAATCCCATCACACACGATTTATCGCAATTTCCACCTTTTCTGTGTTACTCTGGCGTGCGAAAATCTTTACTACTCTACCTACCCAAGCTGGCCCGATCTCCCGAAGTTCCACAGATGCTTCTCTTGCATGGGCCGGTAGAAAAAGAAACGATGACAGCGGGTTGGATTTGTCAAACTTTTCCGGATAGGGGTTGTTTGGTCCGTGGGTTGTTGAGCTACCAGAAAATCATATGTAACCCAACCTATTTTCTTCACTATCACTCCCTAAAAAAGAATTATACCTGGTGGCTTTTCTGCAAGCGCTGTGGATGGATGATAGCGCCGTTGGGATTGGAGGCGATGGAAATTAACCTCCCCCTATCGATTGTTATGTCGATCGAACGGAGGTAGATCAGCGAGCCGATATGAGATCCAGAGTCCCCTGATACAAGGTGGGTTCTACACAACTTTGAGTTTTGATGCTTGAACGAATGCGAATCCGGGCAGCAAGCGAACCCCCTAGTGAGATCTCATATCTTTCATTAGAGAAGTATCCGCGCCAATTGAACATGTTTAGGTACTATTCTACATACTCTAAAGTACCGAGGTCTTGATAACGATTAAACACATCGTAAGGCCGCTTATCCTACTTTAATCTGCTGACACGAGATGGGAATTCGAAACGAAGATGACGCGATACATCGGGGAAGACACAGACCAGTTTGTGGCCATGTCTAACTTAAATTTGAAGAAATTAAATATCACCATCATCTTTTTGTAACTTCACTAGATCTAGCTGCAAAACAGGGGGAAGCACTTGAAAGCGAGGGGAAGTGATAAGTAGCGGTGGGCGGTACGATCATGTCACTGTACAATGTATATGCGCTTGGGCAGCTGAGCGCAATGCAGAATCCGAACAAGGGACTCACAGAAGCTGCAGGCAGTAATACGGCGAGCACGCAAGGCAGGTAAAATTCCATCTTTGAAGGCACTTTTCGGTATGAAGTGAACCCCGGCTTCATTCCCACTCTGCAGCACCGGTGCGGCGAGAATCTTCAGCCCCAGACAAGGCTGCGACGTTGACTACAAACGCCTTTGAGCCGGCCTCGGACGCCTTGGCATCATGCGACTTGTGGACTTTTTGTGCTCACAACTCTACCATGCTTTTTGCGAGGTGTATGTCTTATGTCTCTAACATTAATACGCACCTCCGGGACTAACCGACGTCTAGGTTTCATAGGGTAGATATCGCTCACTCTTAGCCTCTTGAGTTCAGGTGACATCATATGTCGTGGTCGTTCTCTTGTCCGGGTCTAACGTCACTTGAAAGCCGTGTTTAGCCTTCTCACCTACGGTTCTTCGACTCCAAGGGCTTTTAACGGACACCTACTCTAACATTTTAGTAGAGGAAACAACATGCCCTACCCACAGGTCGAAATCGAAACTCTCCTACGCACACTAAAGCCCACGGACTCGGCTCCCTCATTTAGATCTGACGTCAATTCCATCGAGAACGTTTGGCAAGTCCTCGAAGCGGAGATTGCAGCACGGGAACCACGAGTCAACTCATCTGCACGTCCCCCACTACTGATTCTCTCAATTAAGTGGAAACAAAGCTTAGCTAGAGCCTGGAGTATGTATGTGATCTAGGCAGCACAAGAGTGGGATCTGCGAGCTGGACAGTTCTTGTTTGCTTCTTTCCATATCTATCCACGTAACGGGAAAATTACTTGCCGAGGTCCAACTAACGTTTGTCTATCTATTGGAGGTGGCAGGAAGAATTGCATGTAGGGTAGATTGCCCATATCTGCACCGGGTCTGAGCTACCTGGGACCCTGCACTCGCTTATCCTTGCTACGCGAAAACGTGTTACCGGGTGGATGGCGTATCTCGCTCTGTGGTATGTACTCTACTCTATGCACGTTCTTTCTGGTGTCCTTTGCGTATATAATTCCTACTGGCTCTCTAGAGGTGTTCTGGTGGACGGCTTTAATCGTTATCCCAAGTTTGTATGGTATACGGTTCGCGGACTATTCGCGGATATCACTGGTTGCCGCCAGATTTGGCATAGTCGCCGTCTTACTCAACTGGTATTCGTGAGCCTTAACGCAAGTACAGGTACATAGGGCATGCAGCAGTTCTTTAATTTGTGCGTGCACGTTTTCCTACAAATTCCGTGCTCTGTGCCAAGACTTGCAGTAGCATTGACTCGATATGACACTTTTTATTTGTGGATGGGCAACAACTTTCAGTCCGGGGTACCATGCAAAGTAAGTTAAGAGAGAGAAGCATGGTTGATGAGTTCTATCCACCAGGAATAAGGAAGCCAGTTGAATTCATGAAACTGAAAGTCGGTACGTAACTCCACCACAACACCGAATTACGACACCCATCAAGCGCCTATTTCTAGAGTATATCGCCCTGCATCCGCCCCGATACCTGGCCGGCTGCTTCCCCTTTTCTACGGTGGGGTGTGTGGGTGGGGCAAAAATCATACTTTCTGTAATCCGCTCCAGGGCCCTTTGTGCGCGTAGAGTAGTGCGTAGCTTAGAATCGCAGCCTCGGGTGCCTTCATGACCCCTGTACATCGTTCGCGCATGAGAGGCCGTGGGCCTATCAATGCTAGGAAGACCGTGCGAACAAGCCCGGAGCCACTTACCCAGTGAACCAGTCACTTGAGAGAAACATGGATTAACTTGATAGTAGGCCGCAAGATTTGCCATCCCAATGGAATGATGGATGAGTGGGCCTACTTATTTATCGTGGTTTCCCCCAACGCCCGCGTATATCTGTACACCGGGGGAATTTTTTTGTGAGTGAAAAGGATAGTGGAACCGATATTGCGATCAGATCAGGCTGCAACAATACCGAAATACAAACCCGGATCTTCATTCGATTACACGGGAAAACATATCAGGAAGCTTAAGTGGGGAGGTTGCTTAGGGAACAACATCAACACTTTAGAACCGGCAGTCGAAACCAACGAATTAACAATGACTTTTAACGCAACATGCCCATACCCATTCGTTGGAGAGAGGCAGTTTCCAAAACTTGGGGGTGGTGAGTTTTCTATGAGGAATCTGAGAGGATAAAATTCTCACTGGTATATAGACACCAACGCGCGGTTATGTTTTCCTCTACCTTTATGGCAGACAGAATGTTGTCTACCATGCCCCAAACAAAATTACTTTTACAGAGACAGTACGTTTTCAATACCTTCCTCCTCCCCCTCTTCGCTGGGGAACTTCGAAATCTGATTATCCACCCTGCGCTTCAATAGATTTCAAGACGTTAATACATGCAACAACATATGTCAACCTTCTGGGCGTAGCCTGCTGTTGCTTTCTTCTAGTCAGTTTTGCGGTGCTCCCGGTGGAATCTACAAGACGCCACTATCTTAGTGTTTGTCTGGCATTTGCAGTGCTGTTGATGCAGGTAGGCGATAAACCCGTCAGCACACACTCGGGTGAGGGGGCAGACATCCTAATATGGATATCTGCAGATGTCCTTCGTAATACCAGTCGGAGATCCGGGGGATCGATGTTTCGACGAAATTACCCCGCACGATATGTACTCTAGCCTTAATTGTGCGCTCTCGGGGGCGTTCCTATTGGGTGGCGGATGGTGTATTGTGATGTGGTGTATGTGTCTCACCATGGTGATGGAGCGGTTACTGACGAGATTTTAGCTTTTTTACGTACATTGTCACTCCATCTCCAGATTTGCTGGCAGGTTGTACCCGGACGGAAATTCTTTTTGACTTCCCAGGCAATAGGGTGGTCGATTCCGGTGATATTTCTGGCAATCGCTTTATCCTTAACCGGGGTGTCATTCCGGTTTGGGGAGTCCTGCCATATCAACTCAAAAGACGGTGTGCAAACGTTCTGGGGGCCGATGCTTGCAATGGCAGCTGCTTCAATTGTTACTCAATCCATAACGTCAGTATTCTCGCCCACGGAAGTTGGAGAAATATATTAAAGGGTTGATGTATAGTTTTGGCTATGTCACGCAAGTATACATCCGCAGTCTCTTCGAAGACAAGCCAACTCACGTTTCCGGGAATTCCCATGGCCAATACTCCACCGGCACCAGTCTCAGAACCGTCACTGCATCCCGCGCATTCCGTCGGATCAGGAAGGTGGTAGAACTGCAATGGAGAGGAATTACAGTTGTCATTATCATCCTGGCAGACGTAATTTACTTCTCTACCGTTTTCTTACAGTTCGATGGGACAACGCAGATGACAAAAGATAACCTTGAACACGCCAAAGTGTGGATAACATGTATGATCACGCATAACGGGGATAAAAATAAATGCCTTGGTGAAGCCGCAAAGATGGTGGTTAGAGAATCAACAGCTTTCACTGTTCTATTCCTTCTCTCGGTATGTTCCCCTCTTTCCCCCCTTCCTTACTACTGGCCTAACCTCAAGCAGTTCAACGGCATCTGGGCACTCCTCCTCCTCGGCCGCTTCAGTATCTACCCCGCCTGGATCGCCTTCTTCAAAAACCTCTTCAAGCGCCGCACAGCCCCCGACGAATTCGTATCCTACAACGCTCGTCGAACCCCAGAACCATCATCCTACGAAATGCTGGAAAGCAAGCAACGCCACCACACTGCTTCAACAACCGACTTAAGCATAATGAAACCCGAACCCACGGTTGCTCTAAACTCATTCCGTGAATACAACCCGTCCACGTTTTCAGCGCAGCTGAGAGGATCAAGAGCCGACGAGCCGCCGTTCTCACCGTTTCGAGATTTGGAGTCTGCTCCGTTCTCGCCGTATCATGATTCTCAAGATAGTCCGAGGTTTTCGCAGTTTTCGCCGTATGCAGATAGTCCGGTTAATGAGAGGGCTTTGGCGTTTCCGAGGGAGGTGAGGATTGGCTTGGCGAAGTAGGATGAGGGGTTTTTGGGGGGTTTTTGAGGTTTTTTTTTCTTGTTGATATTGCAACTAGGTGTGGGGCTTTTGTTTCTTGATTTTGATGGTCCTAGAAGGCTATGAATGATTAATGAATGGTTTTCATGTATATATGTTTATTTTTTGTTGGGCTGGTACTACATAAGGTGTTTTCTTTGGGTTTTCTTGCACACCGGGGGTTACTTTTGAGCGTGGTGTTTGGGTATGGGTTTTAGGTGCTGAAATATACATGCACGGGTCTTTCGTCTGGGACTTTAGCATACGTTTACATGGCAGACATTTTGCCTGTATTTCCTCCATATTATCGGTGCGAAGTTTTGAGAACGCCGAGAACATCCTGCACTACGCCCACATGGCCAGTCATAATCAATTGCGCCGCCTGCAGGAATCATTATCCATATACATAATCATTCCATTCTATGTGGCGGTTTCAAAATTCCTGCGAGGTCGCCTTTCAAATAGAACTATTCTAGACGCTGTGGCTTGAAACGAATATCTGAGATCAAGGGTTAGGGTTTGTATTGGATCTGCACTTTGGTTGGAATATAGACTGCATTATGTGTGGGTGGATTTAATATTCTGAGTGGACGTCTTGGTGGGCCGGGAGTGGTCTAGGCCTAGCTCAAACCGGTACGAGAGCCGCCGTGCTGAGAGGCAATGAAGAATTCCGTGCCACCTCCGTGACGTTTTGCTTTTGCTTTTGAGTTTCCGTTAGTCTTTCTGGAGGGAATCGATTTTGATATTTGCCGCACTGAACGCATATTCCGTCATCGCAGATCCCTTGCATTGCCTTGCCTTGCCTTGCCTTGCATATGCACAACTCGGTTCTAACTTTGCCGGGCACCCAACCCCAAACCCATTATTTCGTACTTAAAACCGAGAGATTGGCTGACTTTGCGAGTGCGGCTGATGGGTTTCATTCACTGAAGTAGCATGCAAGAAATTCTGACCTCGGCATTGGCATGGACGATGTATATTCCCGGTCCGATCACCAAATAGAAGAGATCAATTGTAGGTTGGAGCTCTGTATCGAACAAGCCGAAATTCTCAACCAACATTTATCAGCCCGCGATTGCGGGTAGCCGAAAAAGCCGAATTCTGACCGCAATCACGTCTTTGTATATCGGTACTTTTATCGCGGCTAAACACGCCGAGGCCAACATAATAAGTAGCACATGATGCCTATGGAGCTGATGTCTCCTACTGCACTCAAATGTAAGACACAGGGAACAGGTATCGATATATCGCCTTCGGGGGTACTGTACACCCCGAATCGTGGAACATTGGGACATTCAAGGACTGGGACATTGCTGTAAAGTGTTGGAATATATCTATAGGGCATACATAACATGTCAGCCCCCAAACGTCGATGACCTAACATCAATATTTATACCGGCCCCAAGTATGCGGCTTCTCGCTGGACAGGCGCCAGTAAATCCGTTAAGTAGGTTCCTGGAATGCACCGAGGTTATTTCCAACATTAGAGGCGTATTATGAATCCATTTTCGACTCAGAACCCAGGGACTGCAGGTGAGACTAAATATCCAGATGGGACTAGATTCGACTTTCTGCTGCCTAATATGCATGTCTAAACAATCTTACTATGTAAGATGTTCAATCCCGCTGTCACACACGGTCAGTGATACAATCAAATGCTAGGCCGTTCATCTCACCTCATATATGTAGGTACCACACATACATAGATACGAACTGTCGGTGTGGCCTGCCCTTACACTTGCTAGGAGTGGCATCGTAGTTGGTGGTAAATATACCTACTAGTAGTTAGGCTGTCGGTCAATCGAACTCCGCGTGGATAAATAGCGGGGATCTAGCAATCACCCTAGGTCTCAAGCGTAAGAGAACGTATGCACACGTGGAGCCACCGTTTGTAGAGTAGTTCATCCTCGTTTCGTTTCATCTATCGGATGTCACTCCGAGTGATCTCAAGCACAACTCCAACGCTTCTTTCATGGTGGGCGGACATCAATGGTTTTCACTTCCAAACCTAAGGTAAATACCTCGCCCATGGTATGGAACGGGAAACCTTACACAGTGGGAAGCACCGGCTGAACCAATCGAACTCTCAAGAGGTGAACATAGAGTCAAGGACAAGAGTGAGCCCAAAGAGAATCATCTAAAGTCGTACGTAACGTTATCGGAGCCCCGTAAAAGTAATTGGTACTCCATATTTCCTAGCGCAACATGTTGAAATGTGGGACTTGTTTCATTGATATCCCTCTAGTTTAGCTGGGCGATGTTACTCTAAGCGTCTTGGGCATAGACTAGTTATTAAACGTGAGCAAGCGAGGAAAGGGCCGTTTAGTGATATTCCATGACATTTGGATTGTCACGTAAGTACAATTTTGTTCTTTTCGCCGGTACTCACAACCACCCTTAAATATCTTCCTTGGAGAGAATGACATGTAAAAAACTGCTAATTTCAAACCGGTCAGCGACAACGAGGAGGCTTTGATATTGTGTAATGTTGTTGCGGGACGTAGGTATGCAGTGATATCTTATGTATGCTGTTCGGTCTTCTGAGGTTCCCCCGTATGAAAAGGGAGAGGGTCTCCAGCCACTAGCCGGTCTTTGGTATCATACGTCGTCCTAACTGTTGCGTAGATATACTAGTCCATAAACTTGCTGTATCCCCAAACAGCGGAGGTGACCATATGTAGACAGAGAGGAAACCGTTGAGATTAGACTACCGTGTGCTAGTCGAGGTTGGGTAGCCTTACGCCCAAGAGACACCCAACGAGCTACAGTCCCACTGTACGATGACCTGTCGTTCCTACATCATGAGCGATCACCTGTCACAAATTCAAAGCGTTGCGTAAGTTAGAACTTCCATTTTAGAGTACGAGCTGGCAACTAAAAGTCTGGTAAAGACCTGATGGTGCACGCTCGGGAGGTGGGTATCCCACTATTCTGTTTGCCACAGTGCTAAAGTGTTAATTCGAACAACTAAAATGGAGTCGGATATGGATTGGAATTGGCGAGAGGAGTGTTTGCGGCGGAAATGCGAGTGCGGAGAAAGATGTGTTGTGGTGGAGATGAAGATGAAGGAAAGGGTGGAGAAGATGGAAGGTGCAAAGGATGGTTGAAATTTGAGGGGGGATTTAAGGGGAACGGTCGTCGTGTGTTGCTGAGAGCGAGGACTTTACTTTGTTGTTAAATATACGTATTTTTATGTTGGACCCGAGACTACTGATATAGAGCAACATCGTTTCCCAGTTGAGAATAACTTTAGCCGACGCTCCCTCACTATAAAAGGTCTTCAAGTCTCCTTCTAATCCTTTCCACTCCACCTCACTTCACTCCGACTTTCAGTTCAAGTTTTTCAACTTATGACGTTATTGCTGTGATCGAAACCACCAAGTCGGTGAACGAGATTGCTAACGCAGACAACTGTAATTTCCTTCTCATCAGGAACATCGCAATATACCGCACGCTTTTTCCACCAGCTACAGTGGAGCGTGGGATTTATACTAGCGAAGAAGCAGAAACTTTTTGATTTGATATCTCTCCTTGAAGGGAAGTGAGGACAGTTTGACCACATTTTAGGAGATACAACCAGGTACCCGGAGCAAAAGCGATCAAACTCATGACGACGCCGGTAATAGCTGTTCATATAGGATCTCGATGTTGATACAATAATGAATGATGGTAGTAAGTCTTCTAATTAACCATCACGACCCTCACCCAAGCGTGCAGCTACCAAAGGACGCACAATACTTCCCTACTTGTATAAGCCCTTCTTCTAGCCGCTAGCGAGGACAACTCGAATAATGAGGTGGGCATAGATCTTGGTCCTGGACCGAATGATTCCGGCGTCTAATCTTTGGAATTGGTCAACTAGAACAATTATACCTGTGACTGCGGGGACTACCCTCAAAGAAAAGCCTAATTAAGGCGCAGGGCGGGGGCTTTGAGGAGCATGGATCCATCAATAGAACAACGCCCCTCTAGCGTTATTGGCAGCCCCCACTCTATAGAGCCCACTTGCATCCTTCCCTCACCGCAGTATACAAGCTGGGGAGTTGGTGGTTTTTGTTTGTTTTAATCATACTGTATTCACTCTATTTAGAGTATGACAGACTCCTAATCCCCGACGCCTCCGGGCAAGCCGACTAGATGGCGAAGCTCCGCAACTGCTACCCGCCGTCCCAGTAATCGTTGGTGGTTGTTGGCAACATGTGATTTGCACTAGCGGGCCTATCCGGGAGTATACTAGCTGCGGACGGAGGCGCTGGCGGGCATGCCTCAAGAGACAGACTTTCCCAGCATAGTGGGATGCAATCAATTGCTCACTGTCACGGCACCGGCAAGTAGAGTAGATGTTAGGATCATATTTCCATCACTCGGCCGCGCAGGTTGGTACCTAGAAGGTGCTCCTAGTCCCAGGGCACTAACGAGGGGTCTCTTGCCTGCTAGGTTTCGGCAAGACATGTGAATTATAAACGGAGCTTGTGTTTCAGGTACTCTGGGGGAAGAGTGAAAGGGCGGAACCGCCGAGTCGATACGGGAACCCATGCAACCACGGCATATATTGGCCTTCCATCTATTGCTAGTGGAATTACATCTACTTAAGTACATCATCGAGTTTTTTGGCAGTGTGCTATGTGCCACTCCAATTCTTGGCCGTATGATCATGAATGCGTCGAGAACCAGCTGTCTGCTCAGCAGTGAAAAAACTTGGGCACGAAAGCAGGTCGCATGCAGATTAAGGGAAGTAATACATATCAGATACCAACCAAACCAAACCAGCCTCCCACCCGCCCAACCAAATCCCAAGAGTAGTATACAGATCACAAAAAAACACCGAACGCCAGCCACCCACCCCAGCCCAGAAAATAAATACATCACTACCGCGCCGCTAAATACAACAAAGTGCAAACACAACACATCTAATCACTGTTGACCACCCTGACCCGAAAACGAGATTCTCACACGCTTTGGGCCGGGGGTTTCGACCTCGGACACACTCTCCGATTCGTCATCTGCCTTTCGCTTGCGATTCGGATTCTTTTTGTTATTGTAGTTACTCTTATTCGCCATTTGTGTTGAAATCCGAGGCAGATCTGGTACAGTTGGTGTAGAACTCGCAGTGACGGGTGCGGATTCATCCTGCTGAAGCTATTTTATATCGCCAAGACACATTAGTAATCCACCCTTGATAGACTTTGTCGGTGGAAAGCTCACCTTCGCGGCGTATGTGAGGGATGAGAGTGAAAAGATGCGGTCCTGGTCGTTGAAGTTTGTTTTCCGTCGCGGGACACCGGCTTTGATGTAGTTGTCAAAGCCCTTGATGATGTTGCCGTTCTGGGTCTCTTCTAGGTACGCGGTCTCGGCTTTGAAGATGTTGTCTTCGTAGAGTGCCTTTTCCGAGATTAGTGTGGGACTGGGAGTAAGTGATAGACGCGGATTACCAGCTGCTTATCGTGGTGTCGCTTCTGGTGGATCAAGTCACGTAGCTGCTTGCGGACCTTCTCGTAGTACGCGACGGCTTGCTCACGGTGTGGCCTTGGTTTGTGGGTGCAGGCTTTGCGGGAGTCGGGGGAACGGGAATGGCTTCTGGCATACTGTATTTTGCTATCCGGTGGGATTTGAGGCGCGAGATAAGGAGGAATAGTTGGTGATAGGATGGTCGGAGGTCGTTGTCGTCGGCGTCGTCGTCGTGAGTCCGGTTGACATGATCGTGACGCTACCCGTCCATCGGCACCCTCGGGCTAAGCGCTTGGGTGTTTGTGGGTTGGCTGTCGTTTGTGGGGGGAAATTGGAGTGCATTCAGCCCAGTCAATCACATCCCAACAACGCACTTTACTTTCATAACGTTCCAGCCATTCCTTTGTTCACGATCCATTCCCCCCTCGCTGCTATCTCCAACACCTCACGACTCGACACAAGTCTCCAATCGAATTCCCACCCACCCCACCATCAGCAATGGCCCAACAGCCCCTCCGTCGCGTCCGGAAATTCCCCTCCTCTTCCATCTTCGACAATAACCTCAGCGACCCCCCCATCCCCACCACCACCTCCGCCGCCGTTGCCACAACCTCCACAAACAATACTACCGCTACAACCGTAAACGTCCCCCGAATCTCCGCCTCAACGAATGCCCGTCTGTCTACGAACGCGCCGCAAGTCAAGCACCATCTCCCCACCTCCCGCTCCTCCGCAAAACACCTAAGATCTCGCTCCCAATCCCAAGCAAACCTCGAAATGCCAGCCCACACGCCACACCATATCCACAGCGCCAGCCAACCGCCGGCATTACAACGGTACACCCGCAAGGCGGCATCAACCGCGCAGCTCTCCCAGAACCAGGCTGCTACAATTGAAGGCTTGATCAGCAAACCTCCCGCATCACTCACAGAAGCTCTGCAAGACCTGCGGTACCTAATTCTGACACAAGGTGTGGCAGCAGATACAGATGGAAATGTTTGTATCCCTCTGAAACAAGCTCTCCCCTACATAACTGACACCCCCAACCCAACAGTCCAACCTCCGAATCTACATCTGGTCGATCCTCCTCGGCGTCGCGCCAATGCGAACGAACGAATACGTTACGCTCGTCCGTCGGGGCGCTTCAAGTAGCTACTCCAAGATCCGCAACGATACGTTCCGCACACTCGCGACAGACCCATTATTCCGGCGGCGCGTGTCAGAGTCATCGATAATCCGGCTACTGAACGCGTTCCAGTGGAAGATGAAAGACACAGGCGAAGACGCGCAGTACGTACAGGGCATGAACGTGATCGCCGCGCCGTTCCTGTATGCTGCCCGGAGCGAGGTGGAGGCATTCTCGCTATTCGCCGTTTTCATCCAGCGCGAGTGCCCCGGTTACGTCCGTCCCACTATGGAGGGTGTGCATAGCGGGTTGAAGCTCGTGGATCAGGTGCTGGAAACGGTAGATCAGAAGCTGTACACGCATCTACAGTCCAAGTTCTTGACCGCGGAGCTATACGCGTTTCCTTGTACGTTTTCATCACCCCCCTGTCTTCTAGCCCCGGGTATGCTAATAGTATACAGCTGTCTTGACACTTTCGGCATGCACACCGCCGCTCCCAGAGGTGCTGAAGCTGTGGGATTTCCTCCTGGCGTATGGGGCGCACCTAAATATCCTCTGTGTCGTAGCACAGCTACTTCTAATGCGCGACGAGCTATTGACAGCACAAAGTCCCATGAAGTTACTGCGACAGTTTCCGCCGCTAAACGCAAAAACAATCATCACTGCCGCCGTAGGTCTGGTAAAGAAAATACCTAGCGAGTTGTTCGATCAAGTGGTGGATCATGCTCGTTAATCTTTTGACGTTTCACGTTTTTTACTTTTGGAGTTTATGGACTTTTTCTTTGTTTTTTTTGTTTATGCGAGTAAACTTTATATACCCTTCGATTATATGATGATGATGATGATGATAAAAAAAAAGATAATCCCTCCCCACCACTACCACTATTTCTCCTGCAATAATGACATCCGTGGCGTTTAATGCTTTTTTATATATAGCGATAGGGCTTGTTTGTATTATGCGTGTTTTGCTTTTTCTTCGTATGTGTGTGTACGAGTGATTTTTTTTTTCTTTCATGATAGCATAATTGATTTGCTTTACCTTGGAGTTTTTGTGGGTGGGGGGAGGAGGTGGGAGGGGGGGGAACGGCTGAGCTCAAGGCGCTTCTCTTTGATACCAAGTTACACATGACTGTGTTTTGCGAGATGCATTGACTGACACTAGGGCGGGCAGCTTCCATTCATGGGTGATATAAGTTGAAGTTTCAATATCATGAGCTTCTTAAGGTGAAAGTTTCCGAGTGACCCGTTGTGATTACTTTATTTCTCCGTTTCATTACATGTGAAGACATTACAGTCCATCCATCTAGCCCTCTACCTAGCCTAACCTACCTATAACCTTATTTTTATCATGGTTCTATATATATAATGAAGTTTGTTTTGTGGTATCATCAAACACATTGCAGTACCCTCATCGTAAAAACCAGCGTGTGCACAGAAAAGAAAAGAAGAAAAAAAGGCCCCGCTCCCAATGCACATGTACAAAGTACAGTAATTATGGTAAGAAAAAAAAGAAAATAAGCAAGATCCCCCAACGCCAGCTCGGTGAACAAAGGAAGGACAAGGAAAAGAAAAACATCATGCACAAAAAAATTATGTTTTAAAAAAACCATCACGGGTCATCAAGAAATGAAATGCATTAACTACTGAAATGCCGTCCAGGATATCTCCGTCTGGGCACTGGTCTATTCACCAACACGGCCTGCAGTTCTTTCTGCAATGCCAACCCAGCCTCAGCCGTTTTTCGGATCTCGGCCGTTTTCGCCCGCTCCTCTTGGACCTTCTTGATCCTCTCTTCACGGCTCAGTCGGTTCCTTGGTCGTGCTTGTGGAGGTTCCGCAACCGCTTCGTAGACTTCTTCTGCATCCTCCTGTGATTGCTCTTCTTCGGTTGGAGAGAATAGTCCTAATCCCGCTGAATCTGCCCAGCTTCCGTCTTTCCCAAATAATCCCGAGTTCCTGGGCGTGTCGCTCACTAATGTTGTGCCGTCGATCGATTCCGATGATTTTGAGTCTCTTGGGGAAGATTGTCTGTCAACGCTGATGGAAAGGTAAGCACGTGCTTCCTCCCACTCATCGACGAGCCCCCTCAGATCCGCGCCGATGGAATCATAGTGCGAGAGGAGGTCACGGCCAAAGCCATCCAGGTCCGGAGATCCTTGGAGTGTGCGGTCAGATTCCTCGCGGAGGACATGCATTTTTGCCTGTAACCCTCGCAATGCCTGGGAGAGCGAATTCAATTTGCGAAGTTGGCCCCGGCGCTTTTCGCTTTCCGGGGATGGCGGCGATATGGGGGTTGGGGGGATGGCGAATTCTGTGTTTTTGTCAGCTACGGAACCCCGAGAGGAGCCACAGCGCGCGACAACTTACGTTCCGCCTCCGCTAGGATCTTTCGAAGTTCTCCGGCTAGTTCGGCAATGAGGTTCCCAAGACTTCGCAGCTGCTCCACAGCTAAGCCCCACCGAGTGTAATCTTGGTGTCCGCCGTCGGCATCGATGGCTAATAGGGAGCAGAGAAACACCCTCCGGATTGTATGTAGACGATGCAGCAGCGTCTTTAGTGCCCTCAGGCTCTCCAAATCACCCAGGTCCTCGTTATTATCAAAACCCAGCTCCGCTTCTTCTAGATCCGCTATCTGTATGTCATAAATGTCGTAATATTTCTCCAGATCCGCCTCTTGGGCAAGCTGGCGAAGTGATACGTACGCACAGTTGTGCGGCGGAATTGCCATGCTAAGTGCTGACAATACCGACTTGCGTAGTCGGGCACATCGTCGGGTCTTGTTGTCCCGCTCTAGGCGAGTGATCGGCGGCAGAGGAAGACTCCTGGGCATGGATTAGTCTTCAGCAGGGTTTGTGGAGGGTGCCTTGCTTACAACCGATAACCCCGAGATACTAATTCCACCTCTTGTATCAGAGTTACTGCATTTGAAGCTAAAATGTCAAAAGTTTGACTGTTCTCGACAAATACGGCCGCAAATTCGACGGCCTTCAACCTCAACGATCGTAACCACCTCCTCCTAGCACGCGTGAACAAGAAGATGCCCACTACCACAGTAATTATAACGGCAATCACAGCCCTCCCCTTGGTGAAAATGCTGTTTCCGCGAAAAACCCACGACAAGATGAATGATGTCGCCAAAACAAATCCACCACTCCCCACCCAGTATCGTGTCATCGAATCCGAGTCCTCAAATATGGTTGACTTTTCGTCATCTGAAAACGGGTGTTCCCCATCCTGGTTCCTGTCATAGTGTGAGACATTGACGTGACCGTTGAGAAGCTGCGAAGCTACTATGATGTAGCGAAACCGCTCCAAGAAACGCGAATTCTCCCTACGACCTAGTCGGGAGTCGACGGTTTTCTGAATATTTGTCAGTATGTGGATGTATAGCTGAAAAACTAGCTCCATGTATCCGAGCTGATGGCGTACTGAGAAGAGCTCAAAAAACCTGGCATGTCGGCCAGCGCCATATTGACTCATCTTCAACGGCCGCAAACCCCTGTGGTCGACTCTGGATTTCATTTTCGCTGTCGTTGAGGGGGCAAAACATGGCGCAGCATCCGACTCGTCCGTAGAATCTACTGCCGGCTCAATCCCCCAGTCTGCTTCATTCTGACCGTTTCCTGTAGTCCCCATAGTAGTAAGCCGAGGTGTCCGATGGATGATAACGTTCGCGAAGCTTCTAGACAGACCCTCAAGGTACTCCGCAAGCGGTGAATTGGCGAAAACTATCGACTCCATGAAAGCTGACAGTGGCGAGAGGCGAGAGCGAGAATCTAACGATTTTGTGTGGCGTGATTCATCGGCGGATCTTGCTCAACGCAGGCGCGACAACGATAGGACAACACAAAAGGCCAGTTCTTGGTGGAGTGTGGGACGAGAGTTTGTGCTGCAGGAGCGCGCGCCGAGGAGGTTCCAGACCGGGTACAAAATGTTGAGATCCAAATATTGCACGTGGCTTTAGCACGCGCGCGATGGGTCGACGTTGACGTTTCCGCAGCGAGGTTCCGGGATAATTAAATCTAGTAGGCATACACGTTAAACGGGTAATGTTACAACCTCAGGAGAACCCTGCCGAGCAAAGGGGCATGGGCATCCGGGAAATGAAAGCTGGCGGATGATGACGGTTAGGGGTGAGAGATCCACTCCCGACGATATGAAGGGCATACATACGGAGATGAGATATCCTGCAAGCAGCGACAACAGCCTCGTCGGGCGACTGCGACTTTTCTTGCGGTGTGGAGAGCGGAGGGCGGAGAGCAGCGGGCGGCGATGCAGTTGAGCTGATGCTAGAGCTCTTGAAAGGCGAGAGGGAAACAGCAGGCGCGGTGTCTCGACCGACCGAACACACAGACCAATCTTGTTTGGCCTCCCTTTGAACACCATCTAAAGGTGCTAAATACAAACGCCATTCGACTAATTTCAGGCAAAGAAAAGTGAAACCAATACGTCCACCTTACTCTACAGCATACTAACCAACTCGGAACACTCTGATATCTCTCCAAAGCCATCTGTATCATTGAGATCTTGCCATTCGGTTCCGTGATCAACGCTGCAAGACTCAGATCTCTCGCAGAAGCGAACATGAACATTAGCCTTAATGATGCACGAACGTTAGCTCGATACCAAACTCCGCAGTACTAGGTAGACTGGATGAAGGATTGTGGTTGGGTACTTACCTGTGCACCGATATTTACCCTAACCCTAAGCACATTATTCACAGTCTCAAACGACATCACCACGCCATGACATACCTATCCATACTCTTGATGTCGTTCTTTGGGCTATCAGGTAGCAATGTTCTCGACCACGATTCTTATGCTATGGTTCACTATCTAAAGTCTACTGAAAACGAAAACCATGTCCGTACTAACCAGTGGTAGATCTTGTCCACGGTAGTGTTGATTGTGAATGCTTATTTAAAGCAGCACACTGTAACACAGACAAAATGCTATTTCAAGTCCTGTATCAACCCAAAAATACACCGGGATATATCGTCCCATGGATTCTCAATCTCTCCAGGCCCAGGCCCAACTTCTGAGCGATGTTCCGAGATGCTTTTTCTCAAAAATGCTAAAGATTGCTACGTTATAGAGTGTTATTGATCTAAGACACCTACCTACGTGCATCCTGGGTTTACCATCAACACTCTTCAGAAATAGGACGCGGAAGTCAACGCCAGCTGACATCTACTGCGATGCGTATTTTCTGGGGCATACGTCAGCGATGGAAGACGAAGAGGAGGGGGGACTGGGAGTGTGAAGACACAGCATGATAAATCTCTGACACGGATCCGGACGGGATGGCCTCTTAATCCACAGCCCCGAAAGGGTACCGTAAAACAGCGAATGGTGAAGCTGATGTGAAGAGTAGGGTGCGAACCCCTCCACAATGACAACTTTCCCTAGGGTTCCCCGAAAAATCAATTTCAAAAAGGCTACTTCCATATGCTGGGCCATGCAAGAGGAGGGCACACCTAGCGACTACTACTGGGGGATTGGTTGATACCCACAACAAGTGCAGCTGTGGCGGCAAAGATATGTGGGTGAAGATGGAGAGCTGTATCTGGGTATTGCTTACTCTGCGCAATATTCTGTGCATGCTCGACATTTTCTTTCGGCCCGATAGGTAGCTTTTTCAAGGCGATCCTCAAAAGAACGGATCAAATTTGACGCGGTGTCGCACTTAGCTGCTAGCTTGAAAGTCAAGGGGACTACAGGCCCCCGCACCTACATATTTCTGGGTATCAAATACAAACAGACAGGATGAACCGAGCTCGAAGAGTGAAAGTACCATTACAGTTGTGCGTTAATGGACAGACGATTGGTGCAAGTCAGCTGTCGACCCAGGCTTCCACCGAAAGTCAGGGGTTGTTCCTGCATTGCAGAGGAATAGAACATCGTGGGGGTGGTGGGGGGAAGACGCAAATTGTCGATTCTCGATAAACAGTTTAAATTCGCAAAATACAGAGGCGCATGGATTGACCATAAATAGGAATGACTACACACCTCGCGGAGCAACCACCGCAAATAACTAATCAACGGAAATCTGCGAGTCAACCTCTGATTCGTCAAGTCTTGTGTTACCCAGAAATTGTTTGGGCATTCTAGTGATAAGCCTACATATGCAGACAAGAAGAACCCTTCCCTCTTTCAAAATCCTATTCATCCGAATCTTTACGTAGTCGCCTACATCTGCTTAATAACTATCTTTCTTTCGCATACCTTTTTCGACAACACCTGACTCAGACACTCGTTTCGTCTGTAAGTATAAGTCCGGATGTATAGGTTCCGTCTCACTGCATTGGAAAATGATCATTCCACCACTCGATCAGTTATCGAAGGCCTAAAACGTGGCCGCTTCATGCACCCCAAATCGTGGTTCATGAATGCAGCACTGCCGTACCTTATCCATCTCACTGGGATGTTTTAACGCCGTAAGTCACTTCTACAAAGCTTCCGATCTGACCCTGACCCTGGCTCATCTCTAGTGTCCGATACCCGTTCTCCTCCAACGGCTCGTTTGTTTATGCTTCCAGATACCAGGTGGATCATGTGCCTTACCTTGCATGCCACGCATAGCCCATTACGTCTGTCAAAGCTATGAGAGGTACGTCTTTCTAGAGCGAAAATCGCGGCCATCAGCGTCACTTCTTACTCCTCTTCGCCCATCTCCTTCTCCTCCTCATTAGACTACCGTTTCACTTTGAACCAACCAGATGATGACATTGTCTGCAGGATACTGAGTTCCCGGCCCCCAGTCTTCATTAGCTCCCAAATGGAATATACCGTCCATCGGGTTAGACACTCGAAGATCTCCGCAACAAAGTACCATGGCCATCAATATACTGGAATGATGACAATATAATTGGAGATGTCCCATAAGGCTTCCACTCGATTAGTAAATACAAAGTGAGGGCAGTTATTTCGACATACTCATGCACAGAGAGGTCAACTGAATCTTTCATTATTGCCTTGAGTAGGATGGATGGTTCCGTAGTACTAGCCGAAATCCACGTTCTCATCGTCTTCGTCCGGGTGCATTATACGCTTGATGCAATTATGTTTAGATGACTACACGATGAGCACAAGGAGGCGGTGTTCTAAGACAGGAAGCGGTTGTTGCCTTGCTTTACGGAATCTTCTGCACAAATCAGAAGATGCTCTATATGAAGGCCACGGCGCCCTTGGAGTATCTCCTGCACAGAAAGTTCCATCATCTTTGGTACCTCACTATCGTTGAAACTGCTCAAAATTCAGACAACGCATTCTTCAGCAGTCTCCATCTTTAAAGAACACCAAGTTCGTCGATCGTTTTCAAATTCCTCATATCTACAGTCTCTTCGGTCTCTCTTCATACCCTTCTCTTCGTAGATCTAAACAAGTACAATGGACCCCAGGGTAGAACAATACATTGCCAGTGCAAAGGCTGGATTGACCAATGTGCACAAGTCCCTCAAAAGCAACCCAACCCATTGGCGCAGTTGTACCTCCGCAGTCAAGACGTCCATCTCATACGTCGATCACAGCCGGATCATGTATGACCCACGCCGCATCGAGGAGCGAGTCTGGATCCTGAATGAGGTTCAATACTTTGCTTATTTCGATCCAGACTCCGGTGGAGTCCCAGAAGTAACTGCATGGTGTGAGAGAGAGTGGAATAGAGTTCTCACCACCGATCCATCCCACGTTGTTGCACTGACCGGTAAGTTCCATATAACCCATTCGATTTGTGTAGAAATGTGTCTGACGGAACCTAGGTCTGGGTAGCGCGTGGTTATCTAAAGCCCAATACTTACTGGCACGAATTCACCGTGAAGAAAAAGCATGCAGAGATATTGATGATGCCTCTGCTGAGCGGCGCCTGCATACCGCAGACTATGTCGAGGCGCGGGCGATGCTGCAGGTATGTCTAGATCCGTGCTCCAATTGTCATCCTAGCGTGACTGTTTTTGTTTTTGCAAGAACTAACGTGGTACGACCCAGCCTGCGGTAGATTTTTTTGCTCGTGCAGTAGAGAATGCACGAAATCAGGGACGTCTGACTGGACCTTTACTGGAAAAGGTATGCATGCGTCTTCTGTGTTTGTGACAGGTGGGTGGGTAATAACATCCGTACCTGAACTACCGCAGATGGCCGAGGCTTCAATGTCTCTCGGAAATGTTTCTTCGTCAAAAGCAGCCCGCAAATACTTCAAAGAGGCATTGTTGGCGCTTCAGGATGCTACCGCTATAGGGTATCTTCTGCCTAGGCATATGCAACAGTAAGAATTCGATCCTCACTCCCGAGCTCAGAGACTAGGGCTGAGACAAAATCTGATAGGTGGCTACGGGAAACTGAACGTTACGCTTGAGTGTTAAACCTTAAATGATCTTATGTACCTAATGTAGTACCAAGCAAGATGGACGACCTTGCATTGGGGGCGGAAAACCGCAGTTGGGAGGCATTTATTAAAAATATGCTGGGTGGGTTTCGGTTTTCTGATGAGTATTGAGTAGAGAGCCCTGTTTCTTTTGTCTGATTGGATTTTTAAAAAAGCTATAGAGTAGACCAAGGGTGTGGTTTAACATCCGTAATTAAACAATTAGTACAATCCATATAGACACCCTCTTCTCTGTCTTACGCAGCTCATGACTGAGGATCCGGAGTATAATCAACGCTTTGTACCGGTACAGCGGAATGGCGGTGGAGATAGAAGTGATCTACTGGGTATCACGAGCAAGATTAATCTGCAGATAAGCATATTTTGTGCCTGAGTAATTAGTACCGGTACTTGCCATTAGAAATTGTTTGAGGTGGACACACATTCCGCGCCTATTATAGGGCGCCGGTTGTGTCAGATGACTGGCGCCTAAGAACCACACAGGTAGCTCGTAAACCTAATCACCGAGAATTCATGAAAAACATGGAGTTCTCCGACACCGGACTACCGCGTGGCTCTCATACCAACCCAAATCGTGGACTGCAATGGTAAGCCATGTTTCATTATCCCTCCCATAGGAACCCGAGCTGGCAAGCTCCAGACCTACGTATACTTTGTAGTCTCGTTTCCAGAGCTTCCGTCGATGTTCGCAATTCAGGCCGTCCGACAGCTAGTGTAATGAAAGAGTGTAGGCAACAGGTTCAATCAAAGTTTACTTTTTAGACCCGAGATCCTAGGATCGATATCCCGGGAAGAATAACGTTAACTACCCTTAGATCTTCTCCAAGATCTGGTATTTTTTCAACATCCACAGCGTGGGCGCCAGAACACTTGACTTGTAGGAAGTACTCCATTGGCTGAGAATGATAGCCATGACAGCTCTCCTTGTCTCTAGCGCGGGGCGTACTACAGTAAGCTGGGGGCGATTACTATACAGTCCGCGCTCACCCGCGGACACATTCAGCCGCTGTAGAGCTTCCACCCCAAGTCATTGTAGTCACACAATATAAAGATTGGTACAAATTCCATGAAATGAAAGAGGATTTATAATATGACTCACTATTGTTAATATGGCTCACTAGTCATGTTGGGACGTCGCTTGTTAATGCATATATATCACTCGGTTCTGTAACTTACTAGGTAGCACTTGAGCGCAAAGTCCAACTCTATCAGTACTGCGCCCATCACCCCAGCAAAATTGGGTAGCAATATATTCATATTTCTAATCCATCTATGCCTTGACCGGAACAGAACCCACCCGATTGTAGGTTATGAACCTTAGGTGAGCAGTTCTAGTCAACTCCACTACTGTATCCTCTCCGCACGTCCCATCTTGTGCAAGCTCAGGTCCCAAGCCCTTCCTACGCGGTCGATACCATACACCGCCGAATCGCCCAACCATCAGCCTCCTCCTCATACTAGTACCATGGAAATAGCTAACCATCATCCCCAAAACTTATGGATATCCATCGGAAGTGGCCTCTATGACACTTTCAATGGTAACGATGAGTGATTGAGTTTTCTAGGCTACTTACAACGTTGATATTCATAATTAAGGCAAGCCCACAGCCCCAACCCTAACACATAATCCACCCCCGAGTTATCGTGTTAGTGCCTCTCCTATTGCTCTCGTACCCCGACTTTTTTCCACTCGACAAGCTCGCGGAGTAAAATAAGCTCGCGAAGTCAGCTGACAGGTGGTTAACGAGCGCAGTCGATTATTGCCCAACACAGAGTGCCACCTAAATGCAAAAGACATACCTACGAAACTGGGAGCCGTACCCACCCAGTAATACCCTTTAAATACCCTCCGCTTTGATGTGGTACCGCATTCTGGTACGACTATACATGTAATGCATACACCATTAGTTGCTGTAATCACCAAAAGGTCAGTTTGATTCATGACGTCCATCTCACTATCTAGGATGAAACGGTCGTTTGGTAGCTGGATAATTCATGCCTTGTCTAGCGGTGCCCTATTCTCATCACCCTCACCGGAATACCCTAGGTTGACTGAAGAGTTGGTTTCAATAACAAATCTGGCTGCCTAGCGGTGGAAGTGGAGTTGGAATAGTAATCTTTGGAGCAAACATCGAATGCACTTGCATCAATCCCTCCAAGAATCATAATACTCAAACTCGGAGAAATGATCTATACGTGAGGGCGATGAAAGGCCGTGAGATCTGATATACAAGTTCAGGATCTTGGGTCATAAGTCCGACCAATTAGTGCCCCTTCATCATTTACATTAAACACCACATTCCACATGCATTCTAATACACATTCACAGTAACCCGCTCCCTTGTAAACCAGTAACAGTTTTTATCATATGCGTATTACAGCACTTCATTCTCTCGACTTGGTCTCCCGCGGCCGTTGCTTGACGGAAATTACGAGAATTTATCATAGACACACCGAGATTACCAGCTTTCATTTGCTTCTGTTCAATGGATCCCTTTTCCTTCTTCTTCCTGATATCTGTTCTCCTCCTCTCTTATCTCTCCCCTCCAGAATTCATCAGTTCTTCCACCACGAGAGCCTTCAAGTCCGACATTCTCTTATCAATCTTCTCCTTAATGTCTGCTATCTCTTTCTTGTGCTTCTCCTTCAAATCCGCAATTTCGTCGCTTTTTTCCGCCACTAATGTCTGAAGGTCGTTGATTCTCTTATCCCTTTTCTCCCTGATGCCTACCTCTTTCTTGTAGAGCTGCTCATGGCTGTTTGAAATTTCCATGATGACACTCAAATGCTTCTTCACACCTTCCACCTCCTTTTCATGCTTTTTCTTTATATCTGTGATTTTTACGTTCTGCCTAACTTTCTGCCTAACGTGCTGGTTCTCTAGAGCCGCAATCTTGCAGGCATACTCCTCAGTATTCCGTTCCATAGTTTCTTCGATCCATTTCAGCCAGCGAACAATTCCTTTCATCAGGTCAGCCGCAAAGTTGCCGTCGTCATTAATTAATTGCTGGAATTCTGGCGCTGTGCTCAGTGCATGGCAATTTTGCGCGGCAAAGGTTGAATCACCTTTCTCAATGGCTCCTCGGTATTAACTAAATCGGCTGTGTTTTGATACACATAGCGGCAGAGGTCTATAACAGCCTTCACAGCATGTGGTCGATTTGTGAGAGTCTTTGGAAGATTCTCAAAGGATAATATGAGTCGTCTAAGAGCTAAATCGCCCAGCTCCTGGGTTTGTGTATATTGGCCTAGACAATACACTCGGGCGTGGCATTGAAATACAGAGTCGTATCCAGGTAGCAATATATTCCTGGGAAAGCCTCTCCAGGGAGTCTGGATAGCTTTCCCGGCCCGAAAAGAATGCTGAGGTTTTGCTGTTTCGTAACGGGGTGGGATCAGAGAAGCAAGAGGGATGAGAGGGCCGGGTGAGGGAGGTAGAGAAAATGGAACATATCAATGGGTTCTCTCGAACCGTTTTTCAGGTTCTAATTGAGGTACTGGGCCGACTGGAGGCCAGGTGTAGTCGCCGGTATATATCCATTCAAGAAACTGTGCAACGGTGTCACCATCCCATTCTTCCCAGACAATAGTCGCGTCTTGAGATACTTTCCAATGGCCGCCTGAGATAAGGCCTTTGAAATAGCTTGAATTTTCGGAGAGGGGTATGGAGTGGATGTGGTAAGTCTTTTTTGTGGGACCTGCGACAATCTTGTAGATCGGAGAGGTGAGGACGTCGCAGCTGGACATAGTTGTCAGTCGCTGATCTGATCAGGGCAAGATAAGGTGAAGAAGACTGACGTGAGGTGCTTGGGAATTTCAGATCCTCGGTAGTCTGTCTATCTATGGACACTTTGTAAGTTTTTGGAGCAAACCAGGCATCGGTTAACATCGCGCGGCTGATACCTCTAATAGTTTTGCAGTAAACCATTGATTCCCCAACTCAACCATTCGACTAAACATTTCTATTATACGGTTGTCAGAATTACAGACCTTTCTATTGATCGGTTTATCCGTTATACTGGAATGGGTGAACTTTAGGGTTGAATAATGTGGAGGATGTGGAGGATGTGGAGGAATGCCAACTCATGTACAAGTTATACCAGTACCGGTCCACTCCGCGCAGCCAGATGCAGCAACAGCCTTACCACCCTTCTTTTGTGGATTCTGTGACGTAGCAGAGTTGTCTCAACCAAGAATCATCCCCAATGCACTGTACCGCCTGGTTTCTCAGAAAATTATCTAACCCAAATTGTTACTGCATAAGAATATGCATATGATATGCATATGGATATGCCCTGACCTATTGTGTATGTGTGACTGTCAGTTACTGATGGTCGTAGCTCATCATACGGATGTGTACATAGACGGGAGAAATATCTTCTCTTTCTAATACAATCATCTTTCTCCGTATCAAAGTAACACAAATCAATACCTAAAACAGAGTGACTCATGATGAACCAAAAACCACAGCCCAGGAAAACCTGGCCAGAATCTATAATCGGGCAAGAGACAAGTTCATGCCATTAACAAGTAGTGATGGTCATTATCACTGAGCCAGCTTAAGATAAAAACACAAGTCTTGGAGTTAGAGCCGGGCCAAATGCATGAGAAAAACTGTAAGTCGGTCCGAGTCCCTTAATCACCTTCAGTTATCTCGCGAAGGCCCCGGGACCGGATTTTGCGGCATTTGTATTAATTCAAACCATGACTTTCAAAATTCGAGTCTAGGTTCAAGTTCATGAATCAGTCTAAGCCTTTATGAGCTTTACTAGCCATGAGTTGAGCCTACGCGAGCTCTTTACTCAGGCTCGTGCCCATCACCGTTACCAAGGCTCATGTATGATTCGCCCAATCAATCATCCATGGGTACCACTTGTGTCAAACCACATACCATTGTTGGTGGCAACGATATGCGAGTCTCCCCAATCAGAACCCTTGCAGATCGCGACTTTTAGCCATATTAAGCTCGAGTCAACATACTACAGCAAGAGCACGACTACCGGAACATCATTTCTCAGCGAATTTAAGCCGAAAACTGTTACCCATCGGCTGTACCATAATGCCAAGCACTTGGTTCAGCGACTCCGTCGACGGCGAGGAGTTAAACGACGTATTGCGTGACGATTACGACAGCGACGAAGAAATCACTTGGGATGGTTATGACGAGGATGGCAGCGACGAATATACAGATTTCAGCAGTCATCCGCAGCCCGACTTGCCTCTTGAGCGGGTATATCAGTACTAGGTCCAACTCTAACATAGATACTGATTTTAGTAGGACGAAGAATCCGGAACCGCAGTGGTAATGATGGCTGTTATTGCTATGGTGGGCTATGGGGTATATCGATTCGGGAGCATGGTTGGGAACATTGTGCGTCTTGGTAGCGGGTTATTGTAGTTATTCTTGAGGTTTTGCCTGTGGTAGGGCTGCTTGTTGGTAGGAGAGACAGGTTTTGTACTAAAACAGCTCAGCTACTAGCCCTTATCCTTCGATGTCTACTACTCTAGCCATCGAATTTGTGAGGCATGTGCGTGTATTCAGTGTTCATAATAGTTCAATCTATTCAGTCCGAAAGTCCTGGGCTCAGACCGGATGGGACTATCTCCCATAATTCGAACAATTGGAAGAAGTTATCTCCGGGGCTTTCGTAGTGGAAGGCGGCGGGCATCTGGGCGACCGCAGATTATGCGGGGATCTATATGGGACTGGACGGGCTGCCGGGGACACTGGGATTCCAGATGACCAACGCCGTGCTAGGCATAGAGAGCAAGAAGCATGCAAGATGCCGTATAACTTTTGCTTAGATATTCTCGTCGTTAGGGCATCTATAGTCATCTCCACTCGTGGCCCGGCCACTGGTCATCTTTCAAGCCTTCCTGGAAATAGACGTCCTACACGGTCCCATCCATAGGCCTTTGCAGTCTGGACTGAAACCGCCGCGGGTACAGGTATGCATGGCCCTTGACTCAAGCTCGCCATTTCTTCCACATAAATGCAGGCTCTTCTCACTGGTCTACGGACGGGTGCGATCTCTATTCGTTGACTACTGCTCGGCCGTGACTACTACCAATAAGAAAGACTCAACCGTTGCGGCTTTAGCCAACTCAATCTTTACCGAAGCTCCCACGAGCAACCTCAAGACTAGAACACCCGAGTCGACACCTCTTCCTACCATTTCGCTGCTATGGCAAGCTCACACCCCAGCGATACCTACGATGAAAGCGGTAGCGATGTCTACCCCGAGCCTGATTGGGACTATGGCCACAACTCCGACTCGAACGACGGACTGCAGGACAAAACCGATGACGAGGGACTGGAACTTCCAGAGTCAAACGTAAATGCCCAAACCAACACCTCCTGTCTAGCATCCTACTTCCTGCTGTGGCAATGCTAACTCGAGGTTTCAGAGTACGGAAGACTTTACGGATGTGATAATCGTCGGGGTTTTTGCATATTTCGTCGTTAAGCATTGGGGACGTTATCTATGGGAGAAAGTTGTGTGGCCAAAAGTTGTCGGCGGATTGAGCTGGTAAGAAGGAAAGACTATGTAGTATTGGTTCAATTGTGTTGGTGTTTTCTTTCCTACGTGGGATGTGGTGGGATTCAACAACTTGAGAATGGATATCATAGGGCGGGGCTTCAGTTGAACTCCTCGCGTGACAGCTCGAGTGATGACTTGTGCTACAAATTTTGTCTCAGACATTTACCGAACCTCTGCACAACGATTTTGTTGAGGGACAGATGCCTCCTCGCCCACAGATACTTGTCTAGATGTTTCTCTATGGAGAAGCACTTACTCCAACACCATCCCACACTTAGTAGTACTTACCCAGTAGTATTCATCCACATGCCAATTCCCTATAAAGTTCCCGCTCTGGCCACGAGTAGTTCGCCAACGCCGTGTAAACGTTCGTCACATAGTCCAGAAGTCATCTCTGGTGACGCTCTACCACCGTGGGATTGGCTAATAGACTCGACTACCAAATGAGTACATCAAACCCGACCCGTACCCGCCGAGCCTATGATAGTCGAATATGCACCGAAAAACAATATCTCGATCTCAGTCCCGAGAGTAGGTCCGGACGAGCCAGTAATTGTGCGATTGAACATACTATTTACAAACTGATACTGCCTGAAATAATCAGTGGAATCCATCAGGCCCACTAGTTGCAATTGATTGACGCCGGTTTATTGGCGGAGAGCTAGAGTCGACCAAGGACCCCCCCAACTTGTACTTCGGGATACTATCACATATCAGTTCGTTGCCTCAGAGTACAGTGCGTTCAGTCTGAGCAGGAGCTTTGGCTGGCTTACCTTGTATCAAGAATTTGAGGAAATGATACTCATGATCCCCCTGGGAAATATTCTCTGGACAAGAAGCGTGACTGGTTTAAAATTGAAATCACCATGGAAAGCAGGCATGAAACACGGCTTCGTTCTGTTTGACTGAGCAATCGTCAATGTGTGGGCCCGTACTGGCTAGTCTCAGTAGCTATATGCATCTAAGCTCACTCGCCTAACCATCTGCTGCCTGATCCCAAAATCTAGTCCCTGTAACGCTTTTCCTCCTCACAATAAACCGATCCACAACTTCACCGACGGAAGTTCCCCGCTCCGACAGTACTCCAAGCGGGTTGAAATCTTCCACTCCTCACATATTCTCACTCGCAAGCTCTGAGCTCCAGGAAGGGGAAGAAAAACAAGTTTACGATGTGTCGTCTCTATTGATAGCGGCATGTGGCATAGTCCATCTCTCATTTCTTAGGACTTAATTTCACAAAAAGCGGTCACGAGCACACATGTATACCTTCCGTCGTCATTAAAGCCCTCTTTCTTCTCCCCTCACCAACACGCCCCCATAACAGCTCGACCAGGACCAACTCACATCTACCTACAATCGACAGAAATCCACCACCGGCCGGTATTAGCACAGATCTTAACAATCAACAAACGCGGCTAGAGACATCGAGCAACTACGGTCATAGTCAACTTCTTAAGCCTGCAAAGCAACTATGAGGAGAAGAATACAGAACCTCTTAAATCATGGAGTTGGAACGGCTACTCCACAACTGCGAGTTGACTTGGACAGACGAGCACATATACCACCGGGACTGGCACTGGTAAGAAACGAACTGAAGTCGGAGATTAAGAAGGAGCTAGTTCGGTCGGATCTTCCTAGTCCTGGAGGGATTTCATCTAGGGCTATCGCCGTGGCTGGAAATGACCAGAAACGGGGACCTAAGAGATGGGATCTTGGGACCTGAAACCGACGGTAATGGGAAACGTGGAGGTGGGGGTTGTTGTTGTTTATTCATACTGTATTTACTCTAGCTAGAGTATGACAGGGCCCTTATCACCTCCGCCTCCGGGCGAGCCGGTTAGATGGCGGAGCTCCCACCTACTACCCTTCGTCCCCGCTGACAAAAGAAATGTAAAAGACTGACCACCCCTAACAAAAATCCCATGGCAAAAGAAAAGAAAAGAAAAAGATAGACACCACCAACCTCCATACCTCACATAGGCGGGAAGTTCCCAACGTCCGTGGCCGCCAGGAAGCCCATCACCGCCTTGTCACATATCTCCATGGAAAACAGCTCAGATATCTGTACCTGCCGACACCTGCCCGCTTTCCAGCCCGTTGCCTTCCCCACCTCCTTCTAGAGCTCTCGCTGCTGGTGTTTCCACCGGCTGCAGTGACGGAGGAGATGCTCCCGCGTCTGGGCCACCGTCCCTCCGCACCACCAGCACTTGTCGTCCTCTCGGTGTCCGAACCGTTTTTAGGTAAGCTCCGGTAGGTGCATGCCCGCATTTTAGTCGGTAGAATCTTGTTGCCAATGACTTTGTGCTTGCCATTGGGATGGGTCTCTTACTGCCTGCCTTGCCCTTCAGTCTGTAGCCGAAGTGCTTACTGCATTTGTCGGCCTCCCACTGTGCCTTAGCTGTTGATCTTCCCTCGGAGATCCGTCTAGCTCTATTCGAAGCCGAGTATGGCCGCTCTATTGCCCTGCTTCCGTTGGCATCTCGGGCTAAGTTCGCCTGGCGGTCTGCCTCTTCGTTCCCGGGAATGCCGGAGTGCCCCGGGACCCAATGAATCTCCGTTGCAATGCCCTGGGCGAGGAGGGCCCGCGCGGAGGTGGACGTTTATGGGAGGGCAAGCTCCCCAGCACCCGATCACACACCTCCACCTCCATAATCCTTTGCCTGCCATAGCTGCTAGAAACCCTTCAGCAAGAGCTGGATGAATCCGATGTCCAACATACAGTACTTAGCCGCAAGCCTTCTCGACATCCATAATAATTACAGTAACCAACCCACCAAAATATCGATATACAGCTACCCTAGATCATGGTTCCTAACCTAAATTTTTTTTATTCCCAACCCATCATCATATCACCGCTTCCCCTTCTTCACCTTCTTATTTTTCACTCTCTCCACCTCCTGTTCATATATCTCCGCCGCCGTCTCTCCCGCCTTCCGTTTAGCAACCGATTTCCCTGTCTTAACACTCACCACCGTACTCTTCCCCTCCTTTCCCCCCTTCAACACCACATTCTTAATCTGTTTCTCTGCATCTTTCCAGTCCCCTTTGCCTGCTGGTATCTCATACCTACTCCTCATTAACCTCCCACTCAACACACCGGGGGGGGGACATACTTCGACAAATCCAACTCATTAACCATTTCCCTCTGTAACTCTCTCAATTTCAAACTCTCTAAAGCCTCCTCTCCAGCTTCCTCAAGCTCATCCTGCAGATCTCCATCAACGGGTGCAAACTCTCTCTCCTTATCAACATCCATAACATCTTCATGTGCGCCATCTTGAACAATCCCTCTCGCCTCCTTCGGCAGCGTCTCTTCATAAGCCTTTCCAATCAACCCTCTAAACCCTGTCGCAACCTTCCTCATAATCTTCTGAAACATTGACAACACCTGGGCATTCCCCACGCCTAGCTCTTTTTCCAACCCGTCTAGAGACTTTCTTTGCAATCCGATCGTCATCAAGACTGCGTTTTGTATTGGGGATATGGAGACGATGTTTTTTAGACGGCCTGTGAAGTGGAGGGTTGCAATGAGCGGGACCATGTCTAAGATGACGTGGTAGTCTAGCATGTTATCTGCGTAACTTTCCAGACGTTTCAGATCAAACGGGGAGAGGAGTGAATCGAGTTGTAGTTTCGACAATGGTTCTGGAGCACGTTCTGCCAATTTTGCACCCGCGTTTGCAGATTCAAGGACTAGGAGTGGGGTCATATAGTTGAATTTTCTGAACTCATATGAAAGGAGCTCCAAGAATCGTTTTCTGAAGTCAATGGCGAAAGCACCAAGCCAGGCACTATCTTTCCCCTCCAAGGTCTTGATCATAACACATGAATGCTCCCCGGTGAGTTCTGTTGCAGTTTGTCGGAGATACACAGGGATGAACCCGGATTTCTTCCAGAACTTATGTAGCTGATCCGTCAACCCGTAGCTAACACCGACGTAGTCCAAAAGGTCTGGGCGCTTCTCTGATAATCGAAGTAACAGAGGGGGAAGAGATTTAGGATCTCGAACTTTCACATTGTCTGTTGACAAATGCGAGTTCTCAATCTCCTCGTCTGTAACCCTCACAATCTCATCCTCCACGTATGAATTATCTTCTTCCAAACTTGTGAATTTTCCCTCATAGAAGTCGACCAACAGATCCAAAGCCCGTTTTCCGTATCCCATACCCACATAGTCCGGATTTGTCGCGATACGGACTACACGTGCGCCTGAAAGGCCAGCGAATTCTTCGTCTTGGAATTGTTGTGATACGAGCCATGGGATCATATCACCCCCCTCGCGCTTTCCCCGGCTAAGAGCTGCCTGTACACTCTTTTTTGAGATCTGTCCTTCCAGAGCTACCTGGATTACTACCAGCGGGTCAGGGATGTGTTTATTTCCTTCCTCCGTCAGTGGGAGTAGCACAAACAGTTGATGCGCTGGCGCATCACTCATGAGTTGGAGGTCGTTGGGGGAATTCTTGTAATGCGATGCGACATAGAGCGCCATCATCTTCTGAAGGAAGCGCTCGGAGATCGGATGGTATGAGAAAAGGGTATCACGAGACACGGCGAAGAGTTCACACTTTGACGGCGAAGGTGTGCCAGTGATGGTTTTGCGCTTCGGAGGGAGGGTTGCATCGAGGCAGAGAAGGTTGTTAAGCCATTTCTCGACAGGGTCGTTAGGGGCATATCTGATTGGCTCTTCGAGCGCTGTTTCCCGGAGAGTTCGACCTCCTATCGGTCCTGCCTCTGATGCCTTTGCCTCTTTTCCGGAGCGGTTAGTTGTCACACCTTCTTGGGAAATTCTGACGGCGCCGCGGGATTGGTTGCGCAACTGCTGGATAAGCTTGAGGGAGAGCGACCTCCCGGTTCCTTCGTATCCGTTGATGGTAGACGCCATGAAAACAAGGTAAGGTCCCATAAGCTTCTTCACTAGCGGCAACGGGATGGCTGCAGCCTCGTCAATAACAACTAACTCTGCCTGACCGAGTACATGTGCATCTTGTGGCTGAATATATTGAATTGTCTGCCTGTGTGCTCTGTGGATATTGACTCGCACGATAGCCTTGTTGAAGGCTGGATTTGTAGACTGGATGATATCGTAGTCCTGGTGATCAATGTAGTTGAGTGCTTCGAATCCCTTAAAGATAAACTCGAACAGGGTTTTCAAGTTCTCCGGCGAAGGAGAGGTGATGAAAATGTTGGAGTATCCGTGTGCAACTGCAGCGGCGATTGCAACACCCAGCGACGCCGACTTACCACGTCCACGAGCTGCAGTAAGCGTGACTGTGCTCCGCAAGGTCTTCTCCTCGATAGCATCGATAAATGTCATAACTGCCCTCGCCTGGTCGACCGTCTTAGTTATCTCAACCAGTGACCCGGCTGGCTGCACTTCCGCTAGACTTTCCTTCAACTCCTGCAGTTCTTTCTGTTCTGGGCGCAGCGCCTCGTCTGCGCTCGACACTGGCGGAAGTGCCTGGACATTCCTTCCGCCCGAGATGGGAAGAACATTTAATTCATCGTCCACCACCAAGCAGCTTGCGCAGTCGGCCAGCGACAAGATAAACCGCTCGTTGAAGCGTGCGATGACATCGCCATGCGCCTCCGTCCGGTACCGCGAATGGACATCCATACTCATAGTATACAGCTGCTTCAAACTAGTCATAGTTTTGAGCAACAGCACGACCAATCCACCACCTTCAACCGTTTCAATCGTCCTTGCCAGCAAATTCGGAGTAAGCGCCTCAAAGTCCTGGAGAATACACATGCCGTAAGTGTTTCCCAAGATCTTCTCAGTCTCCTTGTAATAAACATAACGAATGTTTGTGAGGGAGATGAACAACTCGAATGGGTCCTCGGTGTTGGCCTCTCGAATACCGCGCTTCACTTCCTTCTTGATCTTTGCTTCGCGTTTCTTGCGGTGACTGGTGAAGCCTAGGAGCTTGTTCTTATATGCCCAGAGAACTGATTTATTTTGTTTTGGATCTGTGCTGCCGAGGATGTAGTGAAGGTTGAGGATAACGTCTTTCCCTCGATCTCCGACGACGACAAAGAACGAACGCTTCTTCTCCTGTCTCGGTGTTAGTTGTCGGCGGTGACGACGGAAGCCGGGAGTGTTCGTACTTGGACACCATTGCGAATGAGGTCGGGAATGCGTTTATCACTGTCTCGGGTTAGTCGGAGAGTGGGTAGCGGTGATGGAACAACTTACACCGCCTTCTTGACCATCTTGGAGGTTTCGCAGTGGAATTGGGAGTTTTGTGGTTGAATACAGGATTCCGAAAAATTAAAAAAGTGCTTGTGCCTTCCCTGCTAACGAATCCCTGTCGCCGAGACCGCCTTGTTTGGGTGATTCTTGGCAGCGGCTCTTCGTGTAAAGTACTTCTACTTCTCGGTACATGTACGGAACACCATCCTACATTTGACTCCAGCAGCTCTACTGTCACCGGTTTATCCAATGCAGGCTCTCAATGATATCCAATCACTTTCGAAGCATCTCGGGACCGGAAGTCGGGAATGTCAATTTTGGGGCATGACCATTAATGTTAGTGATTGAGCCGAGAAACCTGAGCTCGTACACCAGCCGCTTTTTTTTCGCTACCGCAGAAGCGGTTTCTCCTTGCTCGCAAGCTCGCGCGGAGAGAAAAGTCTAGGCACGAGAGGACGAGAAATCTAGCGGGCCCAGCACCTTGAGTGTCATTTCAATGCCTATATCTATAGAGACATAAGAAGATCCACTCTCCTTATGCTGGGAACGGTATATTTGGATACCTAGCCGAAACATCCTGTGAGGAGTATCGACCGTGCGGGGGTGTCTGTCAATGATTGCATCGCAATCGTGGCCAAGGTCGAAGGATATCAGGTTGAGGAGCATATACGGATACACGCGTATGGGAAGCTATAGAGCGGGTTGGGGTTATGACCATGATAGATGCTTTCCGCACAGAAGATGAACTATTTAATTTCTTGAAATGGTCCTGCTGGGGGGAGGAATGTCAGCTCAGATATAATACTGCTGATATGATACTGTACACCTATCCGGCCATCGGGAAACCATATTATACAGACCGGCATCGTCGGAACAAAAGTTTATGTAGATTATACCCCTGCGCGTCAGACCGGCTACATATCTCCATTCATCACACGACCTAGAGGAGTTCAATTCTGGTTCTGACTAGAGATGTGTTCTGAATATTGAGATGTGTTCTGAATATTTTGGTCTCTATCCCGCTTATTCACTATCAACTTCAACGCCAACATCATCACTTCCACAACCTCCATCATAATTCCAACCTGCTCGATCGTCGGTGACCCAGATCTCTACGGCCTAGGCGTTCGCCTCGCCACATACTCCCAGATAACTATCTACCTTATTGCGGATGCTCTCGGTGCTTGGAAGCCCGCACCTATCTTCGAGATCCCATGCGTTGGTACAGAGCTGGTCATGATGTTTGTCATGATACACAAATACAACATCGGCCAACTAACACCCTTCGACGCCATGATCACACTATTCATGACCGGATCTTTAGGCGCCGTGTGGCTAATATATCTTTCCAACTCTCGACGGTTTTCTCCCTGGGGCCGTATCCTGTTCTGAGTGAAATCTATAGGTCCGAATTTGCAACTTGGGTTTGGGACTTGGGCGACATGGAATGCGATGGATGCGAGATTGGGCAAGGAGTGTTTGGTATGTATTTATTGCTTTTCCAAGCGTGAGATGAAAGGATGGTGGTTACGTCTTTGGATCTTGGCTTATTGCTTCACAATTATCATTTCATGGTATCAAACGTGCTGGAGTTATACGAGCCAAAGCAATTGAAGGGTTGGGTTCAAGATCCAACGCCGGCGGCCCTGCAAGTCGTAAACTCAATATATCACCTAGATTGACCTCGGGGGTGTCTGCGCCAGCGTCAGCACTTCTCTGTGGTCTACAGTTGGGCCCGCTACTACCGCGGAAAGGAGGAGATGCAACCAATACACGCGACCAAGAGCGCAATACCATGAAGGCAAAGATGATGTACACAACCTACCGCCAGAAAATAAGTAACTGGAGGCATGGGATGCGATTTTGGCAAGCGGCTTAGTTTATTGGGTTCAATGTGCTTGGAGGTGTCCATCTCATTAAGCACCTTATCTTTGTCAATTTGATATTAGCTGTCTCCCAGGTGAACTCATGCTGCACTGGAACGCCGTCTCGGGAGTACAGACAATAGGGACATCTGGATAGATAATGCCTATCCTCTTCCGTCTCTTTACTACGTTCTAGTTTGATGCGGGTGTCATCGGTTTTGGGGGTATAGCATAATGAAACTTGTTCAAGCAACTACTCTACATACAACCATTTCCTCTAGGCTCTCTAGCCCTTTTGTCTAAACCGAAAACCACTTGCTCAACAGCTAGGATTGCTTGCTTCTTGCGGTTTCCCAAGAGTGTTAGTCTACCGGTATGTATATGTAGGACAGTCCGGTACACCCTGTGGGTCAATATTGGACCGAGTTGTTTACTAAACGGAACCGAGGCTCGTTTGCGCAGGTACACGAGTGAGGCTGTGTATGTAGATTTTGAGGAAAAGCAAAATCCCCTTTGGGAACCATCGTACGAGTTGTAAGTTGGGGTGCTACAGTGGTCGACTGTCGAATGACGAATACCGTCCGTTGACGAATCCCATACAATCTAAGGCTAGATGAATCCATTGTCACAACCCACAAAAACAGGCGAAACTATCAGATTCGTCACTAGACGATATTCGTCATCTGACGACCAGTGATTGTACGCCTCAAAGTGTAGTGATTGTTTTGCTATTTTCATTGTTGGTTGAAACATACAGTGAAGGAACCAAGAAGCATGATATGCCACCGTGTTTAACCTGACAGCAAAGGTGACAGCGCTAACAAAGTGGAATCCAGGGCAGCCAAGCCGCCCCACAAGCCAAACCCCTCCTCGAAGCTCAAATTGCATCACCCCATAAAGCTCTATCATCCTCCCTTCCTCCTTCCTTCCTTCAATTCCTTTTCTCAATCATCCCTCGCCACCTTGCCACCCTGCAATTCCCTAGTACACATACACCATCCAATCAATCAATCTCCATCACAATGCCAGGCCTTCCCGAAGTTTACATCGTTTCCTCTGTCCGCACTCCCATCGGCAGTTTCCAAGGGTGATTCCCACATCCCCAAGCTTCTCATACTACAGAGTTTCTAACGGCCCTCTCCAGATCTCTGGCCTCCCTATCCGCCATCCAATTGGGTATCCACGCCGTCAAATACGCTGTTGAGAAGGCCGGAATCAAACCCACAGATGTCGATGAAGTTTTCTTCGGAAACGTTTTGTCCGCGAAGTATGCCCTCCCACCTTTCCCCGCTGCTTCTCCTCTTAACTAACCCACACCAGCTTGGGCCAGAACCCCGCCCGCCAATGCGCAATCGGCGCCGGTCTCCCTGAATCCACCGTGTGCACCACCGTGAACAAAGTGTGTGCCTCCGGGATGAAAGCCGTTATTCTTGGAGCACAAACCATCATGACCGGCAACGCCGACGTACTTCTCCCTTCCCTCCCCTCCCGCTCCCCGGCACTGACATATTCCAGGTCGTCGTCGCCGGCGGAACCGAATCCATGTCCAACGTCCCATACTACCTTCCCACCGCGCGCGACGGCGCCCGTTTCGGGCACAAAGAGATCGTCGACGGTGTACTAAAAGACGGACTCACTGACGCCTACGACGAGAAACACATGGGTCTCGCAGCGGAGCAGTGTGCAAGCGACCACACCTTCTCTCGCGAAGAGCAAGACGAGTACGCGATCAAGTCGTACCAGAAAGCACAAGCTGCCACAGCCGAGGGGTATTTCAAAGACGAGATTGCACCCGTCGAGGTTTCCGGTGGTCGGGGGAAGCCAAACAAAGTCATCGACACAGACGACGAGGTCAAGAACCTCAACGTCGAGAAACTTAAGGCCGTTCGCCCCGCATTCCTGCCAGACGGTGGTACCGTCACCGCACCAAATGCTTCCCCCATCAACGACGGCGCATCTGCTATGGTGCTTGTTTCTGCCAAGAAGTTGAAGGAACTTGGTCTTACGCCGATGGCAAAGATTTTGGGGTGGGGTGATGCCGCCCATACGCCTATTAAGTTCACTACCGCCCCGGCACTGGCGATTCCTAAGGCTATTGCAAACGCTGGTATTGATGCAGAGGATATTGATTTCTATGAGATCAACGAGGCGTTCTCGGTCGTTGCACTCGCAAACCTAAAGCTTCTCGATCTCCCCGCCGAGAAGGTAAATATACATGGAGGATCAGTGGCGATTGGTCATCCCCTTGGTGCTTCCGGTGCCAGAATCATCACCACACTTATCCATGTGTTGAGGCAGAGGGGAGGAAAGATTGGTGTTGCTGGTATCTGCAATGGTGGTGGTGGTGCTAGCGCTATTGTTATCGAGGCTTTGTAAAGAAGAAAAAAACCGGAGTTTCGTGTAAACGAGATCTTGATACCTTTGATGTTTGTTTTTTTGCTTGGGAATGGGAAAGATGTTTATATGGGAAATGTGATTATGGCGATGACTAATATAATGTAGTTATGATGAAAGATGGGAATGAGCGAATTCAAGTATTAAGCAGACAAGACAGTTTGAGTTCAAAAAATCATCGCGGTGAACAGCTGTATCTTTGATCACAGTCCAAAAAAAAGGGTGGCCAATGGAAAATCTACTTATATACACGGAAAAGAAGTGATGACAACCAGCACCATTATAATTATGGACTTCGCTTATTTTACTCTAACGCATATGCAGGGGCATCACACATCATGTTTCAAACATCGAGGACAACATATCATCGGAATACGCTTATTTGCCCTTGGGTTTACCAGCGCCTCTCTTCATGGATGTGCTCTGGGTGCTCAACTCTTTTGTGAAGGGGATGAATTCGGGGGCACCAGGAAGATACTTTCGCAGGGGGTCGGGAACGTTGAAGCCCTGTTTACACACGGTTAGATAGACTTTTTTCATGTCTAAAGGGGGGAGTATACCTCTTCAGTCTGGTAGTTCTCCATGATACAGCACAACGCACGCTCGGTGGCGCACAACGTCGAGTTTAGACAGTGCACATACTTCTTGATGCTATCCGTCTGGCTGACCGCACCATATCTAATATCCAGATTCCTGCTCTGGTAGTCGGTACAGTTTGAGCACGAGACTAGCTCCTTGTATTCACCCTGGAACGGGAACCACGCCTCGAGATCATATTTCTTTGCCGCGGCGTTGTTGAGCGCTCCAGAGACGATGGCAACAACACGATACGGGATTCCAAGGGACTTATAAAACTCCTCGGAGAAGCCAATCATTCCGTCGAACGCCTCCCAGGACTTTTCCGGCTCGGTGATGACAAACTGCTCCACCTTCTCAAACTGATGAACACGGAAGATACCCCAAGCGTCTTTTCCGTGGGCACCGGCCTCGCGGCGGTAGCACGTCGAGTAACCGGCGTAACGGACGGGGAGCTGCTTGTTCTGGAACCACTCGTCTGCGTGAAGGGCAGAGATGGGTTGTTCTGAGGTTGCGATGAGGTATTTGTCATTTGAGGCGTCGCCATCGACAACTTTGTAAAGTTCCTCGTCGAACTGTTCCAACTGTGCCGTTTTGGCCATCATGTCCTTTAGCATGAACTGCGGGGTTTGGAGAGGGATGTAGCCCTTGCTAGAGAGGAATTCGAGTCCGTAGTTGATAAGAGCTTGGTTCAGGAAGACACCCCACTGCTTGAGGAAGTATCCGCGGTGACCGACAACCTTGACACCACGTTCAGGTTCGTAGCCGTCAAGACGGGCAAGCACGTCATGGTGGGAGAGAACATCGCGCTTCTCAACCGTAACACCTTCTGGAGTCCATGTACGGATAAGCTCGTTATTGTCCTGTCGCAAGCTTCAGCAGCAAATCCAGACGGGGGGAGGGGGGGTAGGGAACAAACCTCGTTATCACTGATAGGTACAGAGTCATGAACAATGTTTCCAATTGTTCCAAGCTTCTTGTTCATCTCCTTCTCCTTTGCGTCCGCGATTGCTTCTAGCTCCTTCTTTTCAACTTCGAGCTGGGCCTTTTTTGCCAGCAGTTCGCTGGCATCTTGTTTGGCCTATTTATTCGTCAGTTACCGTCCCGGTTGTAAAAAACCGCACAGAATTGCAAGGTCTACCTTCTTCTTCAATCCAATCTCCTTCTGTACGACGTTTGCGTCCCGCCCTTTCATGGTGACTGCGTACCGAGCTGTAAACCACCCCCGGGATTAGAACAGATCTTCTACCAGCCCGTGAGAGAATTGTAGCACTCACCTTCCTTGCAATCATTCCACATCTGAATAATCTCGTCCACAATCTCGACAGATGCGTGTCTCCTTCGCTGTGACTCACGGATGGCCTCGGGGTTACCCCCTCGCTCCTCGATGAATGAAAAAACGTCGAGCATGATTAAGGTAATGGAATTATTTCGTTGATTAGGCTATTGAATGCAAATTGTACTGAGGGCGGTGGTGGTGAATCAGGGGTAGATGAGTTAGAGGGGAAGAACGAGGGGCAGGTTCCGCGCTATAGCAGGCCAAGCGTTTTGCGCTTGTGGTCACTCGAGGTCCTCGAGAGAAAGGGTCCATATTGCTATTGTTATCTGTCACATGCCGCCACTCTATTACAAGTATACAAATCAGACCAAGATTGTTCGTCTTTCCAACCGACTGCTGCCAGACTACATATACGCCGTCCGTCATCCATTGTCCTAAAATCCCATCAGCTTCACGATTCCTCCCAGCTTCCTCGTCACAGTCTCCCCATACCCAAGCTCAACCAACCCCTTCGTAAACCTCCAGCCCTTCTCCCCATCCTTCAAAGGATAGTCCACAACGCCTGGTATCGCAGTACTAGCGATCCTCGGGAAGCGATCCACAGCGACTGCCTTCAGGTTACAAACACTCCTTAGCCCCTCCTCACCCGCAAACCGTCCATACCCACTACCCTTCACCCCCCCAAATGGTAAACTCTGGTTGAGATAATACACCGCAAAATCATTGACCGAAACCATGCCGCACCGCATCTCCCGAGTCACTCTGTCAAGATCCTTCTTATTCCCGCCAAACACAGAGCCACCAAGTGCGTACTCCGTCGAGTTTGCGATTGAGATCGCGTCCGAAATGGAGGTGGCGGGCATGAGGAGGCAAATTGGCCCAAAAACCTCATTTTGTGCGATCGCCATCGAGGGAGTAACATCAACAACAAGCGTTGGCTCGAAGTAGTGGCCTTTGGGATACTTGGGATGGATATGTCGCCTTCCACCGATAAGGCAGCGAGCGCCCTGTCTGACTGCATCAGCAACCAACTCCTCTAGCCTCGAGAAATGTACATTGGAAATGACAGCGCCGCAGTCGACTCCGGTGCCATCGTCCAGAATAGAGCCAAGTCGGAGCTTTGCAATTCGAGATTCCAATATCGAGACGAGTTGTGGATAGACCTTTGAAGTAGCGACAATACGTTCTATACCGACACAGTTTTGACCACAGGATTGGAAGACACCGCGCATGAGGATCGAAGTTACGGAAGGAAGATTGCGAGTATCGTCGAGGATGACGGCAGCATCTTTGCCGCCAAGCTCAATGCAGAGGGGTGTGAGGGTCTTCGAAGCCGAGGCGGCGACATGATGTGCGACAGGGCGGGATCCAATAAACGTGATATGGGAAATTCCGGGGTGAGAAGTTAGATGGGGAGCAATTTCGGGCCAGCATATTATCGACTAATAGGATTGTGTCAGTACAGGAGAGGAACATCTTGGTTTCTTTACTACCTACTTGAACCAAGTCAGGATTGTGGCCACAAGCAGCAAGTGCTCCCTTTACGATAGAGATGTAGTATTGCGAGCTCCAAGCGGTCTGTTCACTACCTTTGACGATGATACCATTACCGGCAAAGGTGGAGCTTATGATTGGACTGAGGAGATTGTGGAATGGGTAATTCCAAGAGACCAGTGCCGCAACAACACCCAGAGGCTCATATCGAACCTCGACCTTCTTATAACACATAAAGGGCCATGAAGTCTGCCGCTGTTCAGGTACAAGAGCCTTTTCTCCGTAACCAAGAACATACTTGATCTTCTCCACTGTCACCAGAATCTCTCCCAGTGCAGCGTCGATCTTCGTCTTTCCAGAGTCGAGACATGCTACCGTCGCGATGTTGTCTTGGTTGTCGAGAATGTGCTTAAGAAGAGTCCGTAGAAATTTCCTGCGCTCGTCCCACGAAGTTTTGGCCCACTGTTCCTGTGCGGCGGCGGAAGCCTTGATGGCGGCATCGATGTCTTCAGGGTATGCAGGGGCGACCGTTCCAAGGGAAACACCAGTAGCAGGAGCATAGCATTGTATCAAGTAATTAGAAGTTGACTTAATAGATGGGTTTGCCATCACTTCCCCCTTCCAGCCCTCCTGGGCTTGCTCCGGCACCGGGACATTGTAGGGTACACCGTTGAATCTGGACGCTCTCCATAGGCGAAAGAAGACATAGCTGGCAAATGCACAAACAAGCGACACGAGAAAAGATTGGCCGGAGGGAAGTGAAGATTGTGGTAGAGCATCGAAGGTTGAGAACGAGAGGCTGTCGCGTGAAATCGAGCAACCAACCTTGAAGCCGGAAACGAAGAAGTCGAAGGAGACTCTGGGGAGAAAGTCAGAAAGCGTAGAAGTTGAGAACTCATCAGTATACCTCATCGCCATGGCTGGTTGGGACCTTTGGGTTGAGAAACGCCCCTCTGGACTCGTAGAGTTCGTACTGAGCTTAATCCCCGGAAAGGGTTGATCCGTTTGCCAAGAAAAGGTAGAGTACCTAACTTCAAAGCTTGTCTCGATTTTCGGGTTAGCACCATTTTCTGGATCCAAACTCCAGCTTTGGAGGGGAATTCTACTATCCTCACTGGAGATCTCCAACCGCAGAGATCCCCACGAGCATTAGTACTTTTTGTTATGGTGGATTTCAATCACGACTAATCCCTCTCTACTTCCAATAAGATTTCCTATTCAGAATTTCCTTGGTGGAGTAGGAGCTGAAACTGCTACATAGACTAGCGAGCGCGAAGCTTCGGAAGGACTTTGGGATGTGACACCTTTTTTTATTGACGGGGTTGCTGTGATATCTTTTGTTTTAACTCTCAAGAGATCGATTTTGACATCCAGTATTTGCTCTGAACTGTAGGGATTGGTTATATCTAACCCTAACCTCGTCGCAGAAATTAAACATTTTTCTTAAATCGATCGGTGACCAAATCAACCACCACAACCTCGCCCGCCTCCAACGCCACTATAATGGCTTCATTCTGGAACGCGCTGACCAGAAACAGCCCTCGCAAACACCCACCCTCCGACAACGCACCAGCAGACTCTGGTGACATCGCACCGACAACTTCCTTCACCACCGCTTCAACCTTCGACCCATCCTCAGCCTCAACCGTCTCCTCCTTTCTCACACCCCTCACCAACGACCCCTCAGCCCTTCACCCACTCGCCAACCTTGGGGGCGACCTCACCTATCTCGACATAGACGATGCCGCGGTATCCAGTCTTCCTGGCGCACAGTCCGTTCTCCCATCCCGAGGGTGGTCCGATGACCTCTGCTACGGCACCGGCACCACGTACCTGGTTGCGTTGACCATGGGCGGAGCATACGGCATGGCAGAAGGACTCAAGAAGTTACCCCACAACACCCCTCCACGGCTGGCGCTCAACGGAGTGTTGAATGCGGTCACCCGGCGGGGTCCATTCGTGGGTAATTCTGCGGGCGTGTTGGCAATCGTCTACAATGGGTTCAACTCCACGATTGGTGCACTACGAGGGAAGCATGATGTTGCAAACTCTATACTTTCGGGGGCGCTGGCAGGTGCGGTGTTTAAAAGTACTCGTGGAATCAGGCCGATGGCTTGGAGCAGTGCTTTAGTGGCCACAGCGGCTGGTGTGTGGACTGTTGGGCGTAAGGCTCTACTATAAAAAGGCGTTGGGGTTGGGTTTAAAGGCGCATTGTTATGGTGGAATTGGCTTCAAGAATCTCAACTCTCTTTTCTTTTGTTCGGGTATGGTATTACGATGGGTTTTTGGATAGCAAGAGTATCCGCAACTGGATGGAGTATCGGCATTGTTGGTGCGATTTATAGAGTGAACATTTAGGATGTACTAGTAGATGTGGAAAATGGGGGCTTCTGTTTCCTTTGTCTGTTTATTTGTATAGTATTATCTCGGGGGTGGTTCATGTACGTTAGTCGAACCTGGTGGGGCAACGGTTATGAATGAATGAAGATGGATGGGTGATATATTTGACCGTGAGATTCTCCCGCAGAGCCTCGACACTATAACCACATCCCCACACGACCATCCAGCAACATCCCACCTACCTTGACACCACCACTCTCGGATGGACACCCCTTCACCAATTCCCTCTTCCGCTCCCTCTTCCGCCACCGTCCCTGCGTCCGTACCGCGCATCCTCCCTCCTTCCACAATGCCTCCCGCATAGCACCCCGCCGAACCGTTTTCGCACTGCGCTCGGATGCAAAGGCCGCCGCCGCAACCGGAGAATGGCATCAGAAATCCCCGTACCTCCAAATAGACATGACCGAAGAATTCAAGCGGTATCCAATGGTAACCGCCTTACAGCTATCCAAACGTCGGGAGCGACCAAAGCGAGTCAAGATGCTGGTGCGCGACTACATCGATGGTGGTTTCTCTCCCCCAAAGCTTAGACGCGGGGGCTGAGGATGTAGATGCGTTATACAACCCCCACTACGGCTACTTCTCGAAACATGCCGTCATCTTTGAGACCGCGAAGCCATTCAATTTCAGGGACATGAAGGACGGGATGGAGTTCCAGAAGCAGCTCGCAGAGGAGTACACCCGGTTTGAAGACAAGCTTGATCAGGAGGAACAAAACCCCGCACGGCAGCTGTGGCATACTCCCACAGAGCTGTTTAAACCTTACTACGGGGAAGCAATCGCAAGATACCTCGTCACCAACTACAAGCTCTCTCTCTTCCCTTACAACGACCTAATTATCTACGAGATGGGTGCAGGGAATGGAACAATGATGGTCAACGTCCTCGACTACATCCGCTCCTCAGACCCAGATGTCTACGACCGCACCAAATACAAAGTAATCGAGATCTCAGAGCCGCTCGCTAGACTCCAACGGAAGCAGGCGGAGGAGAAAGGACACTTAGACAAGATTGAGATCGTCAACAAGAGCGTGTTTGACTGGGACACCTACGTCCCGGACCCAGTATTCTTCCTCGCGTTGGAGGTCTTCGACAACTTTGCGCACGACATGATCCGGTATGATCCCGAGACTGAGGTACCGCACCAGGGAATAGTCCTTTGCGATCAAAACGGCGATTTCCACGATTTCTACACACCACTGTTGGATCCCATTGCCGAACGGTTCCTGCGGGTGCGTCAGCATGTTGTCCGCACGCCCTTCGCGCACCCACTAAGCAAGCCAAAGATATTACGGAAGATGCGCAGGCTCTTGCCCAGCGCAAGTAACCTCACAGTGCCGGAGTACATCCCTACGAAGGCAATACAGTTCTTTGATGTTCTCCGAGAACAGTTCCCGGCACACAGACTTGTGATGAGTGATTTCCACAGCCTTCCGGATAGTGTGCAGGGCTTCAATAGCCCCGTGGTGCAGACACGGTATAAAAGGGAGACAGTTCCGGTTACAACGCCATTTGTAAGCATTGGTCCTCTAGCGGGAGTTAGAGTGTAGCACTGATATATGATTTACAGGTTCAGCAGGGGTTTTTCGATATCCTCTTCCCCACTGACTTCGAGGTGATGGACGATATGTACAAAGCGCTGACGGGAAAGCTGACAAGAGTGATGACGCATGAGGATTTCATGAGTAGATGGGCGTATCTTGAAGAGACCGAGACTAGGAGTGGAGAGAACCCATTGCTGAGTTGGTACAAAAACGTATCTATGTTGAGCTCTGTATAGTTTATTTGGTGGTCTGGGATGTATCATAGTTCCTTAATGACTTCAGATTACAGATTGGAACTTGCCGAGTATACTTACCAAGGAGGCAAGCATTGAGCAGCACACTAGTTTCCCAGGGATGAGGTATCAAATTTTAATTCTTGGTGCGAGTGATCAACCGTGTACTCGTTCATAACCCATTCTCGTCACATAAACTCCAACAAAAAATATATCTAACCATTACCTCAGAAACTCAAAAAAAGGCCAATTCGCCATAAAAACATTTCACGAACTCTTAACGCCCAAAAACACCCACACTCCACAAGCCTACCTAAATCAAATCGGTAACTCACTTAACTAGTAACTCCGGAGTGGAGCACTTAAAACAAAACTCGCTACATCGAATCCCTTTCTTTCCGCAAAGGCCATTTGTTCTCCTAACAACCACAATCTCAAGCTCGCTGTCCGAGGAGGCTGGGCTGGAACATGTTGGCCGATGATTGGAGGTAGATCTTGGAAGTGTGGCACTGGATCTAGGCGGCGGTGTCGGGGTACCGGTGATGGTGATGACGGTCGCTTCCTTAGTATATTGAGTTGGTGTATTGACCTTGCCGTCGTTTTTTGGTTGTGACCTAGGCCTAGATGGGGTCTTAACAACGATGAGAGAGCGCTCCTCGAACTCATCCTCCAACTCCGACGTATCCTCGTTCCCTCCAAACAAGCCAATTAGTCCGGTTCCGGTTCCTTTACGGAGGGGCGTACTAGTCCATCCCGGGGTCACAGGCTCCTTCTCCCTTTTCTTGCCTGATGGAGTGGCAACAGTGTTGTTTCGTCTTGGGGTGACGGGAATGCTGATGCTGTCCCTTCTCCGGTTCGGGCTGCCAATGGCGGCTTCCCTCTTGAGGACTCTGATTGCAGGGCTTTCAGCAATTGGTGACGTTCCAGGCTGAACCGCTTTCGGGGTCTTCTTTACGGGTGCTGGAGTGTTGAAGATGGGATTTATTGCAGGAGACGGGAACTGTCGCGGGGTACCGTCCGGGTGCTCATCATGCCACTTAGGATCGTAGAATGGGTCGTCAATGAGTGGGGCCCAGACATTGGAGCTGGGTGGAGATCGGCGACGAGGTGTAGCTTTAAGTTTTTCGGCCGTGAGGGCGGGTTTGGGCCGGGGAGCCTGTGAGGGTTTTGGAGTGTTCATGGTGGGTCGTTTGAAGGTCGAAGTGGAGATGAGTGGTTTTGAGGTGGTTGGTGTAGGCCTTGAGGAGACGGTTAGGGTATTTGCAGAACACGATTGAAGCTCGTCTTCCGACTCGTCTGCGGAGATCGTAATGGAAAGACGGATCTTCCCTTTTCTGGGTGTTGATTTCTTCAAAATGTTGGAGGGCTTCCGGAAGGAAGACGATACCGTCGGACTGTTAGGCGCTGACAATTCGTCCTGTTCGTCGTCGGGGATGACGAAGACTGTGGTTTTCTTCTTCTTCTTCAAACTTAGCTTTGAGGAAGTGGTGTTTGAAGCAGTGTTTGGTGTGGTATTTGTATGTTGGTGATTCGTCCGTTCGCGCGTGAGGAGGCTTGGGGTAGCCACAGGAGGAGAGGAAGACACACTAGTGGTTTCCGGTGGTCGTGCAAGAGGGGAGATCATTGGTTTTAGTGTTGATGTTCCAGGGGAGCGCTGTATATTGCTTTTGGCTCCCGAGTTGCCGAGTATTTCGAGAACTGGAGGTCCATATTCTCCCAGGTATGCCAGCCCGTCGTCGTCAGTCAGGAGTTTGGACGAGGGTGGAGTATCTGTGACGAGTATCGATTCTTCCTGCGGAGGCGTTTCCCCCATAGAACTGTCCATTATAACATTCATGGGCAGTATATCTGGACTATTTGACTGACGGGGTGTGCATGTCCCATTCTCCTCGAAGATCGTCTCTTCAACCCTAACTGCCTTTGCAGCTGCAGCCTCTTCTCCGCCATCATCCTCTTGGTCGCGCTTCCTCTTGTTCTTCCGCGGCCTGTTCTCTTTCTTCTCCGGACTTATGATATTTCTCCAAGATATGCCATCCGAGTCCGATTCCTTATCACTTTCATCGGGCATTGCCCGGAGGTGCCCATTATCCACGAAAACCTTTCCCGTAAGAATATCCACTTCGTCAGCAACTCCATTCAGGTCCTTTCCATATTTCTCGAAGATGCGCTCCCATGAATTCTTAAGGCGATAGGTGTTGAGTTCGCGTTCCCGAGCGAGCTCCGCGTCGGCAATTGCCCTGGCCCGGGCTTGCTTCGCGAGCTCGGCAGGAGTGAGAGCAGAAGGTTTTCGTCTCGACTTTTTGACAGTGCTTTTCGTGTCTTTGGAGGTGGCGGGTGTAGTTGTTGATTGGGTTGGCGCTGTTTGCGGCCTGCGCGGTGTCTTCTGTGCGGTGACAGACATTGTGTGCGAATTGAAAATGGGAGAGAGAGAATAAGAATGAGGTTGAGGTTGAGGAACAGTCTGGTTAAATCATAAATGGTCTTAATTTTTTGGAAACGCGGTTGTTGCGAGTTGTGCTTGACAACTCGAAGGAAGGTGGGTAAACAAAGACGAGTCCCAAGTTGAATGTAGACGATTAGTCTTGAACCACTGTTTGCTACGCCAGTAAGCAGTTCGGACGAGGTGTCTAGGCGGCAAATCAGTCCAATCCCGAACCCCAACCCACATCAGAGGGCGTTACTACATTCGCAAAACCCCAACTGTCATAACTACAACGTATCAAAGCACATTTCGCTCGAGAACCTTGCTTTCAAACGAAGCCAAAGGCCAACTATCATCAATTTTTCAAATAATACTAGTTAGCAATCAAGGCTTCGCCCCGCAAGCGGGCCCCCTCCTCTCCATATTCATACTATGAACATACTCTCAATTGTTAATAACCCTAACCACTAATCTCGTATTCGCTCTGCTAGCAAGGGCAAAGCCGGGCAGCAATGTATGGCCGGGTAACAAAATAAGAAGATAAGTTCCCCCCTCGTTACCACTCATTACCTCAGTAATACTAAACTGAATGACTCGTCAATTAACAATCATGACTCGAGTAATAAAAAATCCAATGACTACTTACTCATCTGCAACTAATGAGTGAGCTTCCACCTTAGCCATCAACGGTAGGGAACTCCCAAATAGTTCGCAATTTGTCTGCGTCTTTCAGCCACCGCGATGTTTGCTGGAAGTACGGGCAGTCCCAAATGTGCAGCAGCCGCATTGCACTGAGCCACTACCTATTGTAAGCATCAATAATGCTACCGCCACTGACGAACCTACCGATCATTTGTACAAGGTCATTCCGGGTTGATGGCAACAGAGGATGCGCAATTACTACTGGGTGGAAACCTAAGAGGTTCCCATTCACGGGCACCACTATTATAGAGTCTAATCGGGAGCAAGACTTATCTAAGATTATAACTTAGATAGGATATCCAAACGAAAGATTCAACAAGAAAAGGGTTTACTTACTCATTACGCAGTTCCTGAACATTCTGTTGGATTTGTTGCTGCCTTTGTAGCAGCTACTGAATCGCTTGTTGCTGTAGCAACTAATCTAGTTTCCTTGGTTAACTGCTAGTATATGGGAGGGGATCATCGGATTACCTTCGAAAGGCTTCGCTGTACTGTGATTGTTTAGGTTATTAAAGGTAAATATTGGACGCAAAGTACTGTAGCGAGCGTGGTGCTTCGCGTCACAAAAGCCCCGTCCGAAGAAATTTTATTAAGGTTTTCGCCCATTCTTGGTCATTTAATATGGAAAAAATCTGTCACAAGAAAAATCTCGTCTGAAGAATCGAGCTTGCTACAGTAGTTTGCCTTGTATATATGCGACGGGTTAGGGTTAACCTAGGTACCTTTAAGAGAGGTCACTTTCCGCGTTCCGCGTTCTACGTTTTCTCTAGGGAGTTATGCTGACAGACGATGAAGCCGCTGCTCTCGCCGTCCAGACCTTCTCACTAAAATCGCAGCTCTCTCTCGCTCAAGTCGAAGCTTTAAATGCAATCACCGAGGCCCTCTCATCAACTGCACCTTTTATTGAAGATCTCCACGCCCTCTTCAACGCCTACTCGACTCTTTACTTCCGCTCGCTCCTCCAGAGCACGACTGCACTTACCTGGTCAAAGCGCATGACATCTTGTGCGGGCGTCTGTGCTCTTCTTATTGACAAAGCTACTAATCGCCCTAAGGACCCACGCGAATGCGCCGTCCGTCTTTCCGAGCCTCTCCTCAAGTACCGCCCTCGCTCCGACACACTCAATACACTCCTTCACGAGTCAATACATGCTTATCTATTCATTGCTGGAGGCAAACATGTGCGCGGGGACGATCCAACAGGTCATGGTAATGGATTCCAGCGGCTCGCATCTGCAATTAACGCCCATGGGAATTACAACGTCACCTCAACACATATGTTCCACGATGAGGTGCAGAGTTATCAGACCCATGTTTGGCAGTGCACCGGGAGCTGTAAGAGCCTTCCGCCGTTCTTTGGGATTGTTCGGAGAGCCATGAATAGACCACCGGGGCCGAGTGATAACTGGTATTTGGACCATCAGGCAAGGTGTGACGGTGGAACCTGGGTAAAGATATCGGAGCCACCCCCAAAGGAGAAGAAGGGAGTACAGAAGACAAAGATTGATCGATGGGTGAAGAAGGGAACGGATAATTGTGAGGGCCAGTCGAAGGATGTGGATAGTTTGCAACAGAAGCCTGACGGAAGTAATAAAGAGGAGAAAAAGGCGAATGATGAAGGGGGAGAGGAGAGGAAAGCATCGCTACTGGAGGGCAGTTCAACCGCCATTAATACCGAAGAATCAATTGTGAAAGACACCGGTGATGAAAGTATCAAGCTAAAAACGGAAGTGATGCAAAACAAGAAGAGAACGGAATTAAGCGGCAACGGTAGAAACAACAAGCAGAAGAAACCGAGCATAAAACGGCGATTTCCAGCAGACAACTCAACCTCTGGCGACATCTTCAAACGGCCAAAGATACAGAACGAGGGTACCGCTGTGATGGAGACGACAAAGCCTCAGGCCAACATCGTGGAGTGTCCTGTGTGTCCTCAGCATATACCTGAAGCAGATATCAACTCCCATCTGGATATAGTTCATGGCTTCTGACGCTAGATGTGAGGGTTCAATCTACCCAATGCAATCACGGTGAAACAAAACGCTCCAAGGCATGCAAACCTGTACGATTTCTTCGGGGTAGTGCGAGTCAGGAGATTCACATTTAGAATGTCTACCACAATTTGGATATAAGGGATATCATGTCAACCTCAAGTCAGGCAAAGCAGCGTCTGGGGCTGGGTTGCTGATAAACGGCGGGGACCGATGGGGGAAACCCAGAAAATGATGGAGATCTATACATTACAAAGTCACTTCACATTCTCATGGAAAAGACAGTCAATTCAAGATCATCAATTCCTTCCCCTCATGGTATCTCGACTCTCCAAACAATTCCACAGTTCCTCCTCAAGTCCTAAACCACATTCTTCCCCAACCACTCCGCCCACTGTTCCTTCGTCCACCCCGAAGAAATTGCATTCTCAACAACCCCATTAAAAATCACCGTAGGGCTCACATGCACGCCCACCAATCTCGCAGCCTTAATATGGACCTTCAAATCATCCGTCACTTTGTTCCCAACATTCAACGCCCCATCTTCCCCCGCCTCCTCGGGGATCTTTAGTAGTTCATAAACCTCCTCCTTCGAAACACCAACAGTTTCCTCCGCCAGCGCCGCTAGTCGTTTGTAGGTATCATTCCGCCCTTCGTTTGCGAGAACGACATCGAAGTATTCTCGTTGGTGCTGCATCAGCGCGATGGAGTAGGGGAGGAGGGAAGTTGGGGAGAGGCGAGAGACGGCGAGTGCCGCTTCGTGGGTTAGTGTTGAGGAGGGGTGCCATGGCTGGATTTGGTGGCGGAGGATGAGGCGGAGGGTTGGGTAGGAAGGGAGGAGGGGGAGGATATGAGTGTGAAGGGTGAGGAGGAGTTTAGCGGAGAACTAAGGGGGTTAGCTTGGGAAGAGGGGAAGAGAAGGGGGGAGGTACAGGGCAGACGTAGTCGAGGTCTATGGAGGTTAGTGCAAGAAGGAAGGGGATGGGAGGGGGGGTACAGACAGAGTTCTAGGGTGTGGGTTGGTTGCGGCGGAGTGGCGGAGAGGATGTGGGAGGTGAATTTTGGGGCGACGGCCATGGTTGGGATAGGTTTTTTTGAAGTTTTGTGGGTGAAGTTTAATGGGTGGAAGTTTGGTGATGGGATGGATGGTGGGGTTGATGGTGGGGTTGATATCGTGCTTGGTGATGAAGTTACACACGCGCCAGCTTTTAAATCCTGTTGCTACTTTGTGTCATCCGTGACACCCAACACCGATCGACACAAATGATGGTGACCAAAAACAATACGAGCTATCGAATGCAAGCTCCCGAGAAGCAGTCGTCACAAATCCTGACTTTTCGGTGTGTATTCCTTATCGTTAGGACATACACCGTTGCTCCGTACCTATACGATCCACTGGAGCAATCCCGGGCGTTTGTGCTGTGCATCCCTCTCATTGTTAAAACTCATAGCTCTGGTTGGATGGGTGATATGATGATCTACTCTGGTGTGCACAATTACGAATGTAGAGCGTCACATCCAGACAACAGCGGAGTAACCACACAGACGAAGAGACGAATAGTGGAAAAACCCAAAGATACACCGAGTGTCACCCGAATTGACCGTCTTTTCCATGAGAAAATGAATCGCACAAGTCTTGTATAGATTTCCAACATTCCCAACCTTTATTGTAACCCAATAATAAAAATGCAAGCACCAAAAAAACCGGTTCGGGCTTCCATGCCACGCATAAGCAAGAGAGAACCATGAACTAGCGAGCGGCTCCTAAAGGGTAGTCGCGGATATATAAAGCAGAGCGAGAAAAACACACGCGTATGCACACACAATCAAAGAACAAGACAAAAAAGTTGTCTGTGAACACGCAGCAGGAGCAAGAACAAAAGAACCCCAAACTCCCCGTTAACACACCTCACGAGGTGAGCCCACTCTTCTGAAAACTCTCAATGCTGATATCCCCCGCCTTCCCCTCTACTATAACAGGCTTCCCTACAGCACTGGTCATCGTCGCTGCCCTACTCGCCGTGCCATTCTCAAGCTGCTTTTGGGGCGTAGGAGCATCCTTCTTAACAATACTCTCCAAGTAAGGACTTGGCAGATATCCCACTCTCGCATCCCTCGCTCGACACCTCCACCACTGACTTGGGTTACCCATGGGATCACTCTTGCTCAAAACCGCGACCAAATCCCCCTTTTTAACCTCCAACTCAATCCCATTATTTTGTTCCGGTGTGAAGTCATACATGACTCTGCAGAACTCAAGTTTGCTCGGATCCATCTGCGCGGCTGGATTTTCAGCTATTCTGCGACGTTCCTCTTCTTCCTGCTTCGCGGCAAGAGACCGAATAAGCTTGCCCATGAGGTACGGCAAGCCGAAAACAGCAGCGACAAAGAACAAGAAAGGTTTCTTTGACGGACCCGGACTTGGACCGCGACCTTCAAAGTGTGCAAAGTTTGCGGGCGTCAAGTCGCCGGCTCTGGCGGGTAGAGGTCGACCGGTGACTTTTGCGAGTAACGTACGAGCCCATCGAAGGATGGTGAAGATTCCAAGTATTGATCCAAGAGTATTTTTGAGGTTCCCGAACTGCTCGGCTACCCTGACCATAGCTATCGGATTGAGTCTTGGCGTTAGCTCTAAACCCATTCACATGATACAAAAACTTGCAGCTCTTATGCATAGGGAGGAGGGGACGGGGTAGGAAATACCAAAAAAGGATGAGTGTGTGGCCATATATGTGCTCTCAAGCATCTGTGCAAACCCTCCAAAAGCGCCCACAATACTTTCGATCATCTGGAATGTTGCGGCTGTAGAGTTCTCGAAACCTCTGCTCAGACTGTTGGGGTCATTGGGATCAATGCCGCCCATCCCCCCGTATCCCCCATATCCTCCGCCCATCCCATATCCCCCCATCCCCATCCCACCGTACATTCCCCCACCAAGACGAGAGTACGGAGAGGTATATGATCCCATTGCGCCCATCCCCCCCATAGACCCGTAAGTACCGTAACCGCCCAATCCACCTCCTAGACCAGCACCCAATCCGTAACCGGGTCGGTTCATGGTAGAATAAGGGCTTGCGCCTGTCGTAAGTGCATTGCTTGAAAGGCTAGTAGGTCGCTGTGGGATGGCAGGCGGAGAAGTAGTAGATGAGGTGGCCGCGGTTGAAGTGGTTGGAGCCGCACTAGATGGTGTTGACATTGTAGGTGGCAGAGCTGCTGTGGGGATATTAGGAGGCGAGAGGGTAGCTGTCAAACTTTTACGTGAGTAAGAGAAGGCAGGAAGCAAAGAGAGAAAGAGAAGGTTTGTTTACACGCAGCAGTGGTAGCGGCGGCGGTGGCAGCACCGTTTCGTTCCCAAGGTTTAGGAGGTGAGGCCTGCGACATCAGGGATGGATTGTGAGTGGTTGGGGGTTGCTGTGCTGCTGCTGTCGCTAGTGTGAGAAATAGAAAACAACCTGCGACTTCGACTGGATGGAAATGATTTTTTTTTTCCCTCGCTTTTTTTGTTTTCCTGGATGTTGCGACCGGCGATAAGTTGTGCGTGAGGGTTGTGTCGGAGTGAGAGTGGTGAGATGTTCCCAGTATACGAGTAACTTTTGGCCACCACAAACGAGATTTTTTGTATGATTTCAGTGTCCCATGAAGAACCTCGGCAGCACCTATAGTATTTCGCAGCTACTCAATCCACATGCCCAGCCTGGGGTACGTCGGATCATTCGCTGCCCATGCTTGCGACATTATCTATGCTCCAGACTTTAAGAGCTACTTAAGTACATCTGAGGGAGGAATTGGAAGAGAGCAAAGCGGAGAATGGCGGTGAGAGTGGAATACACCACCTTTACTTAAATCCAGATTATGCAAAAGGCTAAAAAGGGTGGCCAACTCTAAATCAGAACAATCGGAGATTCCGCCTCGACGACGAGACACGTCGAGTAGAAATATACTTAAAGCAAGACAATTACGGACGAAACAGCAAATCACAGTATCTCTTGTAAATGGCTTTCATCCAGAAAAGGCCTCCAGTCGCTTCAGGAAGGCATTGTGAATTCCTCTAAATAATTCACAAAAGCTTTAGTAACAAGCCTTCTACGAAGCAACTATTCACAATATCAGTCTTTTTGCAATGAGAGAAATACATGTACTCAGAGTAAGTCAGCGAGGCCCGGGCCAATAAGACACACATCGCTTGCCATCCCCCGCAATCTCTAAAAAAATCATCATTTATCAATCATCTCCCCTCCATGACACAATCATATTCTCAACCCTAACCCCCGAACCTCCGTCCCGCTGTCCGCAGCCATATAAAGGCCGTATGATACTGCCAGCCTAAGGACATATGAATTCATGTAACGAGGCACAGTACGAACCCTATTGCAACCCATGTCACAGTCGAGCTGCGAAGGAAGTGGTAGCTCTGTATTGAGGCGGATGAAGAGGGCTTTTAGACAGCAATCTACAATATTGGAAATATTCTAGATAACGGGCTTCAAAACCTAATTGTATGCCCGCCGGTCGGGAATACTCATACACAGATTGAGGACGCACTTTTCACAATTTGGGAAGGTGTCTGCAAACCCGCTACACCTAGACTTAACCGGCGTCTTTACTCTACGTTCTACGAGCGAAGCCCTACCTATCTCCCCTCAGCCTAATCAGTATTCAAATATCGATGTGATAAAAAAAAAAGGTCTCTAGAGATTTTGCGTTGCAGCGGGTTTCCTATGTAGATGTTAATCATCGAATCCCATACTAAATAATGATATTCGTCATACCCCCCTAAATCTGTCATATCTACCGTCGCGATTCTAGAGATTGCTATTCCAGCGCAAACGTACCTCCACAAATCATCACTCACCCACATCCATCGCTGAAAATCTCGAGCAAGCCTTCCAATCCAGTCCACAACTCTTTTCTCGACAGGCTTCATTTAGTAGTTCGTCTGATACTCCGGATGTGGGGGTTGATAATCCCAAAAGTTTGCGGCGCAAGAGATGATGAGCTCTACATGATACATGCCAAGTACTTATACCACAAAGCCAGCGAATCTTACCTGGTGCTTCGCCCAGGTCTTTAATGGCTGAGAACGCTTCGCGTTCGGTACGAGTGGCTCGTGACGGTCGCTCTGCTCCCTCTTATCTACCTCCTTCGCTATGCTCACGGGGCCCTTTTCACATAATCATATCAATGAGTAAGGAATTACCTAATAAATTCGAATTTTACAAACCCCGTAAGCAATCGAACTCCATAAAAAATCTAAACTACCGTAAAAAATTATCTGCTTGGCGCAGTCACCTAATGTAGAGTACAAGCAAAAGAAGAAATTTAAAAGCAACCCGTAGTAACACCGTCCCATGCAGGTAACTGAAATAACGCCTGTGCACAAAGACAAGCTACTTTTTTGGTTCGACCTTTTGGACATCCGCTGGCCTATAAACAACTTGAGGTGGTTCGAGACTGACTTGAGGCATTGCATCCGGCTGCTTTTTGGTGAAAATGTTGTGCTCATCGAGGTAAGTCTTAACGAGAAACACCACAACCTAATGGATATTAGGATTGAATCTATGGGCGGCTCGTAAATAAATATATTATACGTACCAGTGACGCTCCCCCAAGTAGAACACGAACTTGCCAAACAATTGGTCTGATTTCGGCTTTAAGTTCCCCATGGTTCTTCGCTATATTCGCTTCCATCCTTCCGAAGCCTGCTTCCATCCTCGCTATGCCTCGTTGTTCTCGTGGATTAGAGGGGTGGTGGATTGGAGTTTGGTTGGATTTTGTTGTGGTACCTGCATTAGCCTGTTCGCTTGCCTGGGGTGGCGCCATGGAAGCTTTACTGTCAGACTCGGGTACATATCTACCCTCTGCTACTAGGGTCAGGCAAAAACAGTTCGAACACCCCATTTCTGGCAACTAGTTTGGCTATGGTAACAGGAACAAACACAGACACTTGGTATATGTGACTGCGAATCCACTGTTTCTGGTCAAATCCTGGCCGCGTTTACCCAATCAAGTGTGATAGTTTTAGTCTTGGACGCAGGTGCATTTCGAGACTAGGTTTCTTGGCAGATATGTAGTCTCGGACGCTATGTGTACCACATACACTCTGAGACTACCAGAAACCTAAGTACTGAGTGGTGTTAGCAGCAGAGTCTGGCCAGCCTTGGGATGCAACTATGAGAGACAACATGGACTTGGACGAAATTTGGCTTAGACAACGAAAAAAATTGGGAAGCCGAGAAATATCGGACCAAGACTACACTGGAGGAATCCGGGATTTCTGCAATTGTTGGGATCGGTATAGATACACCCTCTGGACGCAGCTATTTCGTTCATGAATACCTTCGTGGACAGTCCCAAGCTTCAATCATAACTTACTATGTAGACGTTACGCCCAAACTTTGACGGATGCTTTGTGGGAAGTCATGCATTGACCTGATGACGAGTATTGCACTCCCACCGCCTGCTGTTTTTGGGCCTCTTACTTCTCCCACATCTCGGGGACCATCTGCACAATCTCCTTCGCAGTAGCCCTCTTAGTCGGCTCAAACAATAATGCGGCCTTCAGCACCTTCTCCAGCATCTCCTCCAGCACCTCCTCGTCTTCTCCGCTCAAAGCATCCTCTTTCGATCCACGCAAGTGCTTAATTCTCTCCTCCTAATCCATCCAACCCTGCGTGCCACCCAAGCTTATCCAGCCCTCCGCATGTCCACTCACTGTCTGCCCACTCTGATCGAACCAGTACTCCCTCCTGAGTTTCTTCCAAAAAGTCATAGAATCGCTCTGGGATATCCTCTCTCTCTCCCTCGGAGAAGAAATATCATATCTGTCAATATCTCGGCGCGCGTATTGAAACCTGTGTTGAACAAGCAATCACGGTCCAGCAGTTCCCAGCTGGTACATGCGAACGCCCATATGTCGATGCTGATTGTTATCTCGGACAGGAAGCATAGGATTAACTCGGGTGCTGCGAGGTGGTATCCGCAGGGATGGTAATTCTCGAACCTTTCTAAGTTGTATATCATAGTGGAGTAGTACAGTGAGATAAAAGCGAAGAGTAGTTGAACTGCCTGCGGGTACGTCTTGGCACCAGCCCGAAGGTGTTCGGGCTCGGTTGCATTGTGTGTTCGGTATCTTTTATATCTCACGAATATACGCACCCCGATCTACACCACACCCTCGTACACGCGTCTCCGTTAGAAGTTACCTCAAAGAATTTTCTCGAATTCCCGCTTTCGCCCTCTGACCACAACTCATTCATTCTTTAGTCAATCCGTACGAGGAGGAAAACTGCAACTTCGTTTTTCCCTCTCCCGAATCCTTCTTTGGTTCTGGCTACAGCTAAAACCCTCTCTCCTTTTCAATTGCTTCGGCCTATCGAATCTCTTGAGTGTAGCTTGCTAATACTTGCCCTAGCAAAAGCTATCGAGCTGCACCCTTCTCAGTGGGAAGTCCGCCTTCCCGCACACAGATAGAGCCGAAGCTAACCACCGTCTAGCCGCCACTATTTCGCCATTCATTACATCCCCGACCGACCGAGACTCCGATCCTCCCCACACGCCTTCCCCTCCAGCTCTGAGAAAACGTCGAGTTCCACAACCACGAGCAAGTAATTCTAGTTTGGATGGAGACTATTGGCAACCGAAAGACACCGAATGCGGAAAATGGGCACGTTTCAGGTCCATCTCAGAACTATTGGATCGTTCGAAGTTGTAACCTAAGAGTAGGAAGCGGTTTGTTGGTGCGGATAAAATTGTCAAGGAGCCCTCGAAGCTGGAAATTCAAGGGTGATCGAGAAAGTGCCTGAGTCGAATGTAGAAGCTTCCAGGAAGGGTAATCCGGAACTAAATTACAGATATACAGGAAAAGTGCGGACTGGGAGGCAACAGGGAGTGAGCAGCGGTGGAAGTAACCAAAGAGCGGCTGGGATTTTAAGGGGCAGAGACTGGGGGACAGAGAGTGGCGATGGTAGAGCCCGAGATGTATCTAGAATGAATTACAATGATGCAATAGAAGTCGATTGCCGATAAGCTTTCATACCAAGATACGGTGACGGCTTCGCCGCCTTTTGGGGTGACTCAGACAAACTGTCTTCAGCGTTGATGCCTGCCATCTCCAGCCAGTTCCCAGCTGGCTCATCTCCATGCTCCCAGGTGTACTCGACTCCAACCTACTCCAAAAACGCGAAGATGGCTAGCTACTTATAAAGGGTATGCAAAATTCATGGTCTCAAAATGCGAGTATTCGAGTTTACAGCTCTTCCGTCCCTAGTCTGTGTCCCATATCGCTGCACTGTCAAGCTCGCTTCGTATTCTCTAAGTTCGATTTCTGTCACCTACAAGAGCACTTTGTGGATTTTGCTAGTGTGCTTCCTGCTAGTCATCGTGAGAAACAGATTTACCTACTCCCCGGTAGACAGTCCCCTGGATAATATTCATGGAACAGCTGTACAGAATACTCCAAAGATGCAGGCTATCCATAACCACGTACTCGATATTACAGATATCGTGAATCTGAGACTGAGGTGAAAGGGGCATAGTTATGCCCATTTTATGTATAGGGCAGTTTGCCAGAGCCAAACTTGTGGACTTCATTGGGCGGGCAATTTTGGATTTGAATTCATGTTCAGTTTGATGATCGCAATTTAATTTTGTCTCATAGATTTTTGTATCTATGTGATAATAGCTACGGTCATTGAATCATGAGAGCAAGGCTTCCCATATGCTTGGAGAAAAAGCCAATATGACTTAATAGTGCAGTTTCGGAATGGTGGCCATTTGTTGACACACTCAAAGTGGTTACTGAAACCTAATGAGTGGAACAGCAACCACCTCTCAAGGTTAGAAGACTCATTTAATGTTGCTGATTTCGGGCTGGAGCTGATTTCGGGCTAACAGAATGACATGATCAATGTGGTTGGTACACCTACATCATCTTGGAGCAAACTTATGCATGCTAATCCGAAGCCACTGGGCCCCCGTCTCTGAAGCCACGAGCCGGAAGGCGGAGACCATTGAAGACGACGTTTTCATGGAGGATTTGAGTTCATCAATCTCCAGCACCAGCTACCCCATTTGCAAACTGGCGGGCTCACCAGCAGCGGGTTGTTATCAGTACCAACCTCTCTCCCTCCAATCAATTGATTGCGTGCTAATGAGTGTATAGCTGATAAATATGACCGGTATCTCTTAACTCCAACCGAACACTGTCATCAGCCCATTCAGCTATTGGCAGTCTCAACACCAAATGTATCCAAATCTTTCATCAATGGCAATTGATATTTTATCCATACCGGCAATGTCTGCTGGTGTCGAGAGACTATTCTCCCAGTGCAAAATTATGCTCACAGACAGGCGGAAATTGATTACCTGCAGGTTGTGGAATGCATAAAATCATGGTATGCTCTACAAATGGGGCTTCCGCAGGTTTTGGTCACAGGAGCTCAGTTGGAAGATGTTGGCAAAGCTGAGCTAGATATAGATCAGGCTGAGTACAAGGATATGGACATTATGTAAATGCTGCGAATGAGAATATTGATGTGGAAATTATGTAAAGTCCAAGAACGAGGGTACGAATTTGGAAATCATGTAGCTAGACTGAAATTGATCAGAAGTAGCCTCCTTGGACTGGTCCAGACCAAGCCCGTCCAGTCCAAGACTGCCAGTCTGTAGTCCGGTCCAGTCCGACCTTCTTGTTGGACTGGACCGGACCGAGCCCTACCCCAGGCCGGGATCGTTTGGACTGGTGGAATCATTGATCCTCATTGACACTTCACCCACTGGAGGCGAGAATAGCATAAGAAACCTGAATCCTCGTTATAAATCTTCAGTGACGAAAGGACACGCATACTACCCACAAGAAATAATGCAATTACGACCGTTGACACTCCACCCACTATCTGGAGGTTGAGAATAGTATAAGAAAAAAACAAAAAACTAAATCCTCGCTAGTAATCTTCAGTCACGAAAGGACAAGCATACTCACAAGAAACAATTTCTGACCGTTCTATAACCCGAGTCTTTGTCAAGCAATCTAGGATGTCAACGGGAATCGCGGGATTAAAACGCGATTACGTGCATCCAAGACCTCTAGAGACGAGAAATCATCCGAAAGCACAGCATGCCACAGCTTCGTATCCGGCACATCTGACACGCGAGTTAGTATTCGGAAAATGAATATGACTTGAGGATTTACCGTAAGTGTTAGCAAAAGATGTGCAAAAATTGATAATCAACCAATCTTGCAGCCATCCTTTGGTTATCCAGCGCTTGTATGAGCCTCCATCAGTAAATCTTTCACAATGCCCAGGTAGGCGATTATTCTCCCGAAGAAGCTCGAAACCCCAGGGGACGTCTAGCAAACGGAAGTCAATTCTTCCTTTTCCAGTTGGAGACCACTCGCTCGACACACGCGAGGCGAATCCTAAGACGTCGTTCAAGGCTTTGAAAAAGGCATCTTGATACACGGCTTCAACCGGTGGTATAATGGCTCTTGTGCTCAGTTGGGTGGTATTGCAAATACTTCTGGACGAGAGTTTTTTGAGGGCTGCCTCGGCAAGGCTTTCGATAGTTGGGAATCTTCTAAGAGGGAATGGGATGGGGGTCTCATTGTAAAAGTAACGTTCAACGAACCTGTTCAAATTAGTAGACTGCTGGAGACGAGAAAATAAGGAACACTTACTTGAGGTGAAGACGCGTGGGATATACACAGATCAGGTTGGTGGCATCCCGATCGAGAGGTTCCGAATGCAACCAACCATTCTCGTAACAGGTCCTTATGCCTGCATCCGTGAGATCCCGCGGGATGCTTCCCTTGATCATTGTGGCTTTTAACGCTGCAACAGCTTCGACAGTGACTCTCCTCACATCGACGAAAGATTGTTTTACAGAGGTGCTCGAGAGGTATTCGAACGACTTCTCTTCATCGTCCAAGAGGTCTATGATGTGGTCTTTCGTGACTTCTTCAATTCTCGAGTGCTTGAGATCAGAGCGGTATTCCTATGACATTAGTAATGAGCAATGCGTGGGATTATGCAAAAGGATGGTTGAAGTACTCGTTCAATCATGCCAATGATGCCATCAACGGCACCGGGGTGACCACTGGTTAGCTCAAACACATAGTCTTTAGCATCTGTGTGGAGGCGGAGTGGGCGGCGTGGGTCGGCAGACAGACACCGAACAACGTCATCGAATTCACACCGACTGAAAGAGACCGATCCTCGGCGAATTTTTCATCGGTGAAACCGTGATTGAAACCCTCTGCTCTACTCCTAGAAACGAAAGGGGAGATCCTTGGGCAAAATCGGAGGGGCCACCTGACGGGCTTCCGTATGAAGTGAATACGCAGATCCCCGGGCCCGACCTCCGTCCGTTTTGCATCTTCACGAAGTCGAGCCAGAGGCCCTGGTCTCCATACGACATTTGGCCCTCATCGAGTATCAAAACGATATATCTTCTAGTGTCAATTGGTTGATGTCGGTGTATCCTGCATGGTGGCATGCTTGCACTAGGATACTAATGTAGGAGAAGGGAGTAACTGGGATATTGCTTGGGACGGGCCAACCCGGGATGAAGACGGTGGAAACACCTCGCTTCAAGAAGTAGGAGCGAAGTATACGGGCAAGCGTTGTTTTGCCAGATGCGGGTGTGCCGCGAACATGCACCACATTGGACTGGTCAAGCATCTCCGCGAGCATCCGGACCGTTTCCGTACGGGGACAACGGAAGTAATCCTCTGTTTGGGCAGTCAGTCAGCGTGGTGGAGATAGTAATAAGATGGCAGACGTACCCATAATTTTGGGCTGTACAAGTGTTGACGGAGGAGCCACAGGCCGGAGACTGAACAAGCTTTTTACATACTCCATCCTGGAGAAGAGGGAGCAGGGCAGGGCAGGTGGACGTGGGAGCTGTGTATGTGCTGTGCAGCGAAGTAATTGCCTTGCAGTGCCGTGAAGTGCTCTGAAGTTTACTTCAGGGTGCAATGACGCTCTGTAGAATAACGTTTGTTACCTGGCAGTCAGACAGGAGTGCACATACCCTTTAGCCTAAACCTGCAAGTAACATACCATCTCATACCACCGTATACCACTACATACCCTATCGTACGCCCATAGTTGACTAATGCATAGTGATAACAACGAACCAGGGACCCCGGTCCAGGTCTGGAACCGGAAAGCGCGTAGCGAAGACCGGCAGGCAACTCTCTTGGTAAGGTTCTTAGTTAAAAATCCCGGGCGGACCCCTCCCAGTCCGCAGCATCCACTCTCATAACCCCAATCTAACTTTGTGAGTTTTCAAGCGATTGACTCGCGGATAAGACTAAAAAGAACCGTGGGAACGAGCTCTATTAGGCCATGGTTTCCAAGGTATGACGCCACGAATACCCTCAAAGTTGCAAATCTTCGAGATGGTAAAGTTGTCTCCAAGTTCAATCCCATAAACTCTATCTAACTTTACGAGTTTTCAAGCGATTGACTCGCCGCTAGGCTTAAAAGAATCACCACGTCAAGCTCTATTAGGACGCTGTATCCATAGTACGACCTCACAAATACCTACGAAGTTGCAAATCCTCGAGATTATGATAAGCTAAAGCCTGTGGAACGGAGGCAAGTTTGTGAGTTCTGGACGAAAGCCCTTAAAACTGGGGATCTAGGTTCACACATATGTTGCAAATACCTGCTAAAACGGACGCTAGCATCGGGTAGAAACTCAGCGAACAGTAAACCAATATGAAAGCGGTTTTCCAGGTAGCTTGCTTATACGGCGATGGGAGGGAGCAGTGATAGAGGACCAATGGCGGTTGACGGCAGTGTATCATATATCATCGTTACGCAATGTGATCTCGATGGCCTAGTAAGGCTCATAGCGGATGGTAATTTCAACCGAGGTGACGTCGATGGAATCTCCGCCTGCTGTCCACTTGCCGACTGGGCTGCGTCTGCTAAACGCGGGTGGCGAACAGGCTGAAACTCCGCTACGTCAGAACGTCCCTACGCCAGTACAGGGGTTGCGTATGGGCGTACTGGTATGGAGCCTTGAATGCTCGTACAGGCCCGTAGGTGCGTACCGGGCCTGCACGACCCAATTCCGTTTTCGTGATGGAGAAGAGAAGAAGGAGAACATAGAGAGATCAGAACAAGGAGACAAAGAGAAGTCTCTTACTCAATACCATGATCGAACGCTCTCCATTCACGCTACCGCTCGCCTACTTCCACATCGCACGAGCTCAACTGATTCTGTCAAAAAAAATGTAGCAGGATGCCTCTCCATTCGTATCATCAGCCGCCTCGTACAGTCCACTCGATACCGGTTCCGGTTTTCAGATGCTCAAAGGCCTTCTGAGCGGGTATCATAAGCCCCAAGGTGATATCACGGCCAAGAACCGTCTCAAACTCTAGAACTGACACCAACAGACCCACGAAATCAAGCCCGCTATGATCCTCCGTCTGACTCACAACGGCACTCCCGCTGTCTCCCGATGCAGCAAATTTATCACGATCAGCCGTGGGATGAATCACCAGCATCTTTGTAACCTCTACATTTCGAGCGGTCTGAAGATCTGGGAGGACGTGGCCCGTGATGTAAACTGTCTCTTCGATGCCATTGACGATGCCGCCGGTGACACCAGTGGTTGCGCCAATTTTAAGAACACATTCACCCCGCGGGGCGCGTGCCAACCCTTGACCGTCATATCTGCATCGTCGCTAAAACCCAAGTCCACCATTGTTTGATTTAGCGCAATTTCATCTGCCCACACACCAACCGCAGCCCAGGATGGGTCAACCTCGAACAACGAAACATCCATCCTCCAGCCTTCTTTGTCCACTCCTGGGCCGGCGTAGTGGATTTGATTGCCGCAGGGTGTGTCCCAACGCTTCAGATACCTGTCTATGGTCTTTTCCAGGACAACCTTGTCTTCGTTGGAAGCAACGGACTTATAATTTTCGATAGAACGGTGTAACGCCTTTAGCATGTCCCTGCCTCCTGGTGACACAAGAGGAATATCGGCTTCGGCCTGTGCGTTGATTGGGTGCAGATTGACTACATGACTGGCAGTGATAGCATAGATCGGAGTTGCCTTCAGTTTATATCAGTAAAGTCCTAAAAAACCGGATACTTTTGAAAGGGTGTTACCTCGAGAATATCATCAACTCGCAACACATATATTCCGAAAGTGCCTTTGGTGTCGATTTTGAGCTGACTGATACTCCGCCCAGGGCATAGTTTTGGTGGCTCAAGTTCAGAATACTCCGCCTGACCCCGCCGTAGGTCTTGAGTCCGATCAACATAACTCTTCTGATCTTGCAGACCTTGGTACACAAGAGCTTTCGCCTTGACGACAACATCGCTGTCGCTTGACGTTGCATGCCAGGGCCTAGTGATAGGCGTAGGCGCCAAGTTCATCAAATGAGCATGCCTATTAACCAAGAACGACGCATCTTCAAAACCCAACTCCTCTTTGCGTACGCCTGACAACATAATTACTGGAGATGTGGCCTCGTGATTAAGCCCCACATGTGCGAAGCCCGTGACCGCAAAAGATCCACTTGCAGCGTCAGAAAGATATCGACGCACAGCATCATCAACGCTGTCAGCCAGTTGTTGCAAATCATTCGAAAGAACTTCCTCGTGGTAAGGATACATCTTCGGGAACCATTGAACGTCAATAGTAGAGGTTATGCCATCTTCTAACCTCACATTCTTGATGAGCGGATTCGTGTAGGAGAACCTGTTGTCCTAATGGTCAATCTACTACGCCTGCCGCAAGGATAAGGAACATACAATGTGATGAATTTGGATATCTCCGCGAGGGACTGCCAGTACGAGATGGATGCCGTGCTAAGAAAAGTTGGATATCCCCACTTCTCAACCCCGTATAGCACAAAGCTTGCCCTACTCTCGCGAAAGGTACTGTTCACAGAGTCTGGCACTACCAACGAGCCTTGCGAAAGCAGAGAGAGACACTCTGCAAAACGGTTTAAAAGACCTTCCGGTGCAATTCGCTGCGCAAGAGCCTCTAGGACGCCTTCAGCGCAAGCCACGAGATCCTCTAAAGCCGACATGATTGTCATAGGCTTGCTGATAGACAGGTAGACAAGTCAATACGTAAGATATTTCCGTGTAGTAATGAGGAACGTACGCATATACAAGTTTGTCGGGGCTTAAGTACTCTAGAGTATGATAAAACACTAGGTTAGAGTAGCCCACCGAAATTGGCCATAGTGCCTCTTCACTGTGTCGCCAACAATATTCATATTATACCGACACCCTCTGTCAATAACAATAACAATCGGAAGACCATCCTCACACTCTAGTTCTACAGTTCTTGGTTCCTCATCATGCCATTCGCCTCTGTCAGTAAAATTTCATTCTAAGCGGTCGGATTGACAGCCCGGTAATCTACAGATCCATACATCGGCCATGTCGGGGGTTATCTGACCGATCTGACAAGGGAGTCAAGGTATGCAGGATCTTCCTCTCCATGCTGTGTTCTTCGATCTCAATTTCTTAGGTGATTCAAATTTTAAGACTTGCAATTGACTGAGAGATGTGCCAGTATTGGGGCTGTAGACTGTCCCTGAATAAGGGTCTTCATCCTTCATCGTATTATTCTCTGTCTGATAACTTGAATTTGTGACACAGACTGTTGAGATCTGCTCAGCAAGGGGATGGTCATCAACTGTGGCAGTTGCGATGATTGATCGATTTAAAGAGCCCCCAACACACTCTATACTATCATGCCAAGATAATGACAACATCATGTCTGTTGATCGAGCCGCAGGAAAGAAAAGAAAAGGTTTCGCTCGCCTATCTTGGCCGTTTTACCGTCAACAATTTTCAGTATTGTTGATCAATCCTTATCCGCAAAATAGGAACCATCAATCTATTGTGAACAAGATATGTAAGAAAAGCCATAGACTATGTACGAGTACTCTAGTGTAGATACAGTTCAACTCATTCACACGTCCCATTCGCCTAATTGTACATGGATTACGCCCGAAACCCAGAGTCGAGTCGTAAAACGACGACAAACAAAAAAATACACACCCATTACAAAAACAGCACTGCGGAATCCGCGGGACTCCGGATGTCCAGCAGTACACTAAGCTCGCAAAAACAGAAAATTCAATGTCTGACGGATTAGGACCAGACATTACTACAAGCACAAACATTTACCACCGCATCTACGCCACCCACCCACTCGAACAGCCAGCCAGCTCAACTGACATCTCAACAAAGAAAGGCCAAGAGACAACTAGCTTGGAACTCTGTAGGTTGAGGCCTTTTCGGATCCTTGGGATAGCTCTGCAGAATCGAGATATTTGCCAAAATCAACGCTGTCGGGAAGGAACTTGACAGTTACGGTACCACTCTTGTCAAAGATTGCAGCTGCCTTGACGCACTTTCCATATGGGCGGTCAAAGTAGTCTGGAGATCCACCTCCACCCTTACCGTAAGAGCCAGTGGCACCTTGCGAAGCGTGATAGTGGGACTTCACGTAGTCGGTGGCGTCTTCGAGGACCTCAAACAGATCGAACTCGCCACAGCCCGAATCCCAGCAGGAGCACTTTCCATACTGAGCGGTACGCGGGATTTTCGCATTCAACGCCCAGATGGATGGCATGTTTGAGTTAAAGCCTCCAGTTTTGTCCTCTGGCATGTTGAACTCGAATAAGAAGACCTTGTCCTTTCCATCGAATCCGCCTAGTGTATGATTAGCATCATTGAAAGCATTGAGTGTATGAATCTAGGGCTCTTACGGTGAGCAGGAATTCCATCCCTGTAATATCCGCAATCTCCATTACACTCTTCGTCGGACATGATCAAGAACTCCGTGTTGGACTTCAGAGTAATATCCGCCAAAACCTGCGGCTTGGATGACCCCGAATCGCAAGTGGCACTTGCATAGGACAAGGAATTTCCCCAGCACCTATCGGTATTGAAGGTTAGATCATACTCATCACCTGTCAAAGGTCGACCTACATATCCCAAACACCGGAACCTTGCCCACCCTTGTGGTTCAAGAAAACCAATCCCTGCGCAATTCCTTTCTTCGAGTCGTAGTATGCAGTTCGTGTGAGTCCACCATTCTGCTGTTTCCTCGTGCTGTAATCATCTCCAGAGAAATGATGATGCCTGTGGTGTTTTGAGATGAACTCTGATCGCTTTTCGGCGCGCTTGGTGTACTTGGATCCAGTTGGGTAATAGACAGCAAACTTCTTTAGGGTAAGCGGTCCTCGGAAGTGCAATGAGAGCTGGTGATCGGTTAGCTAAACCCATACATTGTTATACCCCGAAGACATTACCTGCTCATCCAATGGAGACATTGTGCCAGAATAATCCTTTGGCTTTGTATCACACCCACAGGTCTTGGGGTCCATATTGACAACATCGTCGTACGAACCACTGCCCTGAATGTTGGAATATGTGATATGGTCGACAGCATTGCAGTATCCAATTGAATTGATTATTTTACAGCCAGGATCCGCAACAATACTTCCTGCAAGTGTGCCAAGTACCACAAGGCCAGCTGAGAGGATATCCGTGAAGGAAGGCATTTTGTGCTAAGATGGGGTTCTGGTCCCCTATGGTATCCGATAGTAGTGTAACAATTGGTGGTTGATAGGGAGACAAAGGAGTGTGTCTATCAACCGAGTTGGTATATATTAAGGGAGCGTGGGTCGTTGCGAAACGACGAGGTGATGGTGATGTTTGGTAGAGACCGTGATGCTTCTTCGTCCAAATGGATGGAAGCGAAAAGGATGGAAGGGGGAGGGATTGAGGAACGAAAAAAGAAGGAGGGGAGAGGTGGAGAGTCGAGGGATTTAAAAGGATGTTATTTCGGCAGAACGATAAGAGGCGTTCACTGGCGTAAACGGCAGGCGGCATCTGCTCAGAGAAACATCGCAACTGACTCGGGAGTACCTTGCAGCTGCATAACGTGTGTCACACAGGGACAGAGAGTGGCTGGCCAGTCGAGAGTAAGACACAACAGACGCCTCACGGCACCCTCCACCACCGTGATTGTTGGAGTTTTAATTTCCCATTGCTTCTTTCTTCAGCCAATGGGGCTGACGCGTGCTCTGTGTTGTTGGGGGACGTTGGTATAATTGTCACTGAACTCCCAGCTGATTCCTGTCTATTCACCATCACACAAGGAGGGGGATATTAAACATAGCTTTGTTTTCCACCACCATCACGTCGCCTGCAGCTGGACAGCTTCAACCTCTTGCTTGCGACGTCGTCTTCGCCGTCGAATCGAATCTTCGACCCATCAACAGGGGTCGAAGGACCCTGTGCTAACGCTCAACACTACTGCCACTACTAAAATGCTTGTAAGCACTCTAAAAAACCGACTAGGAAGAACGTTCTACACACTCTAAAAAAACCTACTAGGAAGAACGTTCTACGACCAAAAAAATAGTAGGTGATCATCGTCAATTCTGGACTGCAGTTAGTAACCCCAACCCTTCTTCGCAAGCCGATCTGAGCCCTCCTTGACATTTGAGAGCTTGGTCTATCTACCGATTTCTGTTTCCACCGAGCGGATCAGCGGATGATCATACTGCAAAACACAAAGTGCCCGCGACCCGACGATTCTAGAGTACCCGATCTGATAGAAATGGGAGATTTTTTTTGGAGTCGCGTTGCCGTGGATCGCGAAGCACTCTAGTATCCGGTCGGAGGCAAGAACAGAGGACGGATATAAGAATTTCATTATGCTATGCCGAATTGCACCCCTATAATTTATCCCGCCAATGATATTAGCAGGTATAATTGAGGAGTAGAGTTTACAAACACCGTCCTAAAGCAGCCTACCGCCCCGCCCCCTGGTATGCACAACCCATATCTCCTACAATCAATCACCCACTCCCCATACAATTCCAAATCGCCGTCTCCATCAAAACTTTGGTATACATCCTATGCACGCCCTCCACGGCGGCATTTGTTTCCCCTCCGCCTTCCCTAGTCCCTGAAAGAAAACACTCTTTAACCCAAATTCCACCACATCTCCCTTAACCCTGGCACTCATCTCAAAAGGCCCATCACTCGGCCTAACATCCTTCTTAAGTGGGCTATCCCCAGCCCGAACACATATTGTCTCGGGTGTTTTCTCTAGAACCTCAAAATGATCTGTTATCTGTGTTCCCACATCATACTGCGAGCCGCCGAGTTCCTCGGGCGTCCATAGTTGGTGCGCTGTAAAAGGGCCATGGTACTTCCGCTGGGGCAAGTGACGCTGGATTCGATAGCCTGTTCTTCGTCAGCTAGCCGCCGAGTTCCTCGGGCGTCCATAGTTGGTGCGCTGTAAAAGGGCCATGGTACTTCCCGCTGGGGCAAGTGACGCTGGATTCGATAGCCTGTTCTTCGTCAGCTAGCCGCCGAGTTCCTCGGGCGTCCATAGTTGGTGCGCTGTAAAAGGGCCATGGTACTTCCCGCTGGGGCAAGTGACGCTGGATTCGATAGCCTGTTCTTCGTCAACTACCTATGCCGTTTACCCGCCGGCGGCGGCGGTGGTGGATATTATACCATTGCCGCTCCACACGCCGGCACAGAATGCGCGGGTGAGAGCATCTGGGTTCTCGCACAATTGGGGTTTTATCTTAGAAAGTGGTACACGACGAATACAAAGGTCGTGAGTGATAGGATTGTTGTTGGGATTGAGTTTGACGTAGTGCTTCGACTTGAGAAGCTCATCCGTCAGGAACAAACTCATTCTTTCGAGTGAGGAGAGCAAAAGTCGCAACCGTCGCACCAACGCCGACGATAGATGTCTTGAGGAGCGTTTTGACGATGCCCATTTCTGATAGGGGGTCGGATAACGGTTGTCTATGAGCAGCTAGTGGAAGTCTAGTGCGTTCGCAATCTCAGTCATCCCATTCCAAGATAATACCATAGGTTCGCCTCTCCGTACGTTCATCATTTATGACTCGTAATTTGAATGTCAGATGTGCAGTATACAAATGTACCCATGATGCCCAAGATGGTAGCTCATCCGGCAGTCGTCGTCCACAATAGGAAGTACACCAGTCGTTGGCTAAAAGTATGTTGTACTTAACAGCAATCTGCTTGCAAAATATCACAGCTGCTTGGTACTACATAATGTGGTCAGCTAGTTTAACACCCATAAAAATACTCAGATCCCATATACTCTGCCCGTCCATCCAACCCAACCCAAAACAAAACGCTGACGCCATAAACAAGAAAATCTAACTTCCTTCATTCCTAGCCCTTATCCTAGTCCACCTCCCAACACCCCCACCACTCAATGATGACGGCCTCGAAGATGGGGACGCTTTTTCAGCAACCTGATCTTCTGTTATCCCCGCCACTGATCTTCTCCGTATAGCCTTGATATCTTTCTCTGCATCTGGTACCATGTCCCAATCCGCCACAATGGTCTCCCCTTGCAATGTGTACCGTATCCGATCAGCAATCAAGTTGTATCGAAGCTTGAAGTCTCGCATCACGTGCTCGTAACGCGAGGATGCGAGATAGCCATTGATGGTTGCATGCGACACCTTGCCAAATGAGGGGTTGGTCACAGCGGTGCTATCCTTTGCAACAAGCAGTTTCCACATGCAATGCCCTATGTTGCTAGCATCCTCAACCTCGTTGATGTGTAGACCCTGCGAATAGCATAACCACGCAATGTCTAGCGCAAGCATTGACACTCCTTCAATAAACTTGGAATGTGCAGTTGGGTTCTCGCGAGCCAAAACCGGGAGTGGAGATTCCGCATGGAGGGGCCGAGCTGCTATATGGCGGTTATTCAGCAGTCCACGCAGTGAGGTATATGGATTATCTCGTCCTGAGAGTATTATTTCATTTGGCAACTTGAGTCCAAGATAGTGCGATACCAGCACAAGGAGATGCGCAAGATGGTCCAATGAAACGTTGAGATTTGTATGAGGGTGTGCTATACGGCACACATATCAGCGACTCCACAGACCATCCATAGCAATGGGAACTGCTCACCATTCAGACCCACTAATAGGTTGGGCAACAGAACTCCACCAATCGAATACTCAACCCTCCCGCTCCTCCGCCGCTTTAACCGTAAACCATACAGCCCCGCGGCTTCACGACACAGAAAGCTTCGAGCTTCGACGGTACGCGTATACACAAGCTTGCACTTCTGATTTATGCGTTTGATATCCGTTTTCAGCAACTCCAGCATGCCATGCCGATTCTGCTCAGCCTCGTGGGCAGCATCCAGTCTCCGTCTTCTAGCTGCAATATCGTTACGTAGTTTCTCTATGCGGGCTCTATCTACGCCACACGTATGTTAGGGAGGAACCTTTACCCAAGCGCAGGAATTAGACCATACCAACTTTGATAGATTCTCTCAACCTTTCACTTTCATTCCTTATTATTTCCACTCTCTCTTGGATTACATCCCTCCTTGCTAATTTTGCCTCAATAACCCCTCTAGGGTTCTCGAGGTACTCTTGTACCTTCTCCGAGGCGGCATCACGTTCTGAAACCTTGAAGAGAAACTCAGTCCGTAATGGCCATACAGTAGTTTGCGCGCACTGCACACATGTGACACGCTGCTTATGTCTGTCGCAGATACCGCATTGCATATTTCGTTGTCTGTTTGTGCGCCGGTTTCATAGGTTCATGGATCAGTTCAGACAGAAGGCGTGGGAGTCAAGGACGAGACATCTGCTTTTGCGATGAGTCGGAGAGAAGGAGAGAGTGAGCTGGAAGTGGTAGACAAGCTTCCAGAGATCCGCGTCCGATGACATGCTAAGGCTGGGGCCGAGGCTGAGTGATGTGGCTGTAACTAGGGTAACGAAACGAGAGCTTTACCCTTACCGCACCTACCTCACTCCTCAATAATAAATACCCGATATTATCACCGTTGCTCAAGACAAAAAAAGATGGACCCGAGTATTTCAACCAGCCCTCACAACTCGTCGAGCCCTTCGGGCACTTCAAGCCCTAGCTCTTCAAGAACTCCTACTCCCCTCACAGGAAAAAAGCGGTCTCGTGAGGAGTCTGGACTTGGAGCCACAACAGACCTGCAGCACCAAGTCACTCTGCAAACAGAGATAGGAACTAATTCTCAAAATTCGGCGATGAATAATGGAAATTACCTCTCTTCATCTTCCGAAAATCGACCCAAGATAACGTCTACATCTTCCTCATCCGGAGAGCACCTGCGACAACCACAACAACCAGAAACAAGTACATCAGCAACCACCAAAAGCATAGAAAATAACCTACCAGAAAAAGAAAAGCGGGGTGCATCAGCAGACGATCTTCTTGTCCCGCTGGCAGGCTTCGATTGGACTGGCTTTGAGTCTCAATGCAAAGCAGATCAGCAGGGTGTGGATGGTGAAGAGACCGCTCTGCTCGAGGAATTTCACAGTTGGGTATGGGTAAGTTCTCTTCTATAACTTGTATGGACAAGGAAATCCCAGCGGCTTAATTAATCTTGGGTTGTTTTTTAGCTGTACGAACTGTGGGTAACTTGTAGATCACAGAGCCAGGGTCTTCGCTTGAATCGAGAGTATGTACTCATTCTTCGATAGTGTTACTGTCATGTGAGTTTATAATTACTGGCTCTAATAAAGATGCAGGATGGCAACCATCACCAAATGGATGCAGTTGGAGGAAGCAAAAGTCGAACAGACCCGTGTCCAACATACTGAGGTTGCCCAACGGATTTCTGCTGCTCTGGGTCTGGCTGGGATGCTTTCTCCGCCCCATGGAAAGTAACGAACCGCTATCGGTTCGAATATTTCTTATTATTCTCTGCAAAAGTTATGGATGATTTTCTGGCGACATTCTATTGATATATCATTTGCAACTTCCTGGCTATCAAGACGGATGGCGTGGGGAAGATTAAATTACATTAAAACCAGTGAATTCAATCTAACATTATCATATACGTTTCTGTAGTTATATCACCAATACACAATGTGATACACAAAAGCCACGCGCAATGCACGTAGCAAAAATGACAAATTGCGCCAATAATCGCATCTTGCGCTGTTGCCGCGTTGCCTTTACAACGGGTTCTTCAGTTAATTGGTCCAAAGCACAAAATATAATTTGTTCCGTTCAACAGTGCCGTGGTCTCCAGAAATCCTTAAGATCAGAATCTATGCCTTCTTCGGCCAGTAGGAATCCTGGCTGCATGCAAGATCTAGTTGTTGTAACTACAGCAGAGCTATCTGCATATGTCGATATATTAAAACCCCCTCCCTGCCAGCGTTCACCTTCAGCCTCATTGTACAAATAGTTATGCTCAAATGAATTATTTTCAGAATCAGCATTTTCCCAAGCGTAGATCTTTGGCGTCGCATTTTGGTTGCATATATTACTACTCTCATGGTTGAAGTCATCTATTTCCAGATCGAGAACATCTCGCGAGTGATCCTGCATGAAATACTGGTTTCGATATCCAATCATATCTTGAGGGTGGTAAGTTTCATTTGCTCCCACATGTTGTAAATGACTGTAATTAGGTTCGTAAACATCGTCCCTTGAGTAGAAGCTGCGATTAATAGAATCAATTCCCAAATTTCCAAGCAAAGGTGTCTGGTATGCCTCATGTAAGTTTGAGGCATTGCCAACGAACTCTGCAGAAATGTGGTGGGCCGGTTGATAATCCCACTTCTCGTTGGCAATATATTTAGGACATGGTTTTGGTGATGTGTCGAACATGCGAGAGCATTCTTTGGTTTGATGCATCGTTATCGGTGTATTCTCTTCGGTGACCCGGGACGCTGGAATGTCTTCGCAAATACGCAATAGCGCAGCCAACGGAGACGAAGACGGCTACACAGTCAATATCGTCTCTAACAACCTTGCAATAACTGGTATTTACCTGTGAAATTTTTGTAGGCTCTTTCCGTAGAAAGATTTTGGTGCAGGAAACCGGTTTCCCTTCGGTTTTCATGTCCACGTTGGACTGGCAGCCTGAACTTTCGTCTCGTTGAAGATTTGGAGCTGAGGTTGCTAAGGTTAGGGCATTTATTCTATCGGGGCTATTATTTGACGAATGGCAACGATGCCCTGGGGCAAACCGAGACTGCGTCCCAAGCCGGGAATACTCGGAATGACCATCGAGGTCAAGTGTGATCGATCTCCGTGAACGAAACGAAAGGGTCTGACCAGACGACATATGACCACCTACCGATTCGGACATGGCCGTTGTTGCGTTTTCGGGAATCTCGTCTCCATCAGAACTGACAACAGTGTAGTCCTGGGCTTTCTCAACAGTGTCTGGGTGCGAAAAGCTGATATCACTTCGTGTCTTGTCTTGGATGCCTTCGTCCAATTTTCGTGTATTTTTGTTGCCGCTGACTTCTTCAACTACTGAATGTGGAGGATCCCTCTTTCGGAGGAAATCTACCTCAGAAAACGTTAGATCTGGCACTATCACACATCAGTAGGATTCCGACTGATAGTGACAGAATAAATCCTACATCCTTTCCGTTGCGTTGGTGAAGATGCCCGGCCGTTTCTAAAAATCCCCATTCTATGAGATGGCTGTAACTGTGCCCATAACAAGTAAGGAATTGCAAAATTTCGTCGCCCGAGAAGACACGCACCGTGATCCGCTGATTTGCTATGTTTTCCGCCGAGTACCCTTCAATAAGAACATCTGACTTATTCCGGGGCGCAACCTCACCATTTTTCCTCCTCTTTTTGATTGATTTGTTGGTTGCTTTGTCTTTTTTCAGTGGCTTGGATTTCTGGCCTTTTGTATCTATGTCCTTCATCTTGTGTCGTGCCCTTTTCTCAAAGTTTTTGGTCCTTCGGCCATCAACATGTTCATCGGTATGTTTCCCATATTCCATGCGGGATATATCTCCAATCCCATCGTTGGATTCCAAAGGGGAGTTCATGAGGTCCTTCATGGTGGTACCCCAGCGAGCAAATTGTATCAACGAGCCATCTGGTGACCGAGATATCCGTCTTCGCTTTCGGTCACCAGGAGCCGTATTGTCGGGTCCATGGATTGTCCCTAAATGCTTGCTATTCGTGTCTATCTCTTGCATGGTTTCCCGTAGGCGTCCACGAGGAGGATCTTATCACTATTAGCTGTCGTCCCAATCATGAAGCGAGAATGCATGAACAATATAATTACATTGCACTGTCCTGTTGTACGCATCGTACGCATGATGTCGGTCTCGATAATCCCTTTTGCTATGGTTTGAGTCCCGGACTTTGCCGCTGGTTTCCGAGATCTGTGGATCGTTCTGCGCATGCAGGGCTTGCTGTTGGAGGACAAAAGCAGTAACCAAATCTGGACTGCTTTCATCATGATACTGCTCGAGCTTACGCAGCTCGGCAGTGAGAACCATGATTGAACCGGTGGAGATTGGCAGTACCAAAGTGATCCTAGCGTTCCGAGTGATTGAGGTCTTATATTGGAATCCCCGCAACGCAAGTGTGTTTCATCTTGATGATTGTAAAGGCAGTAAATAGCCAACAGGTGACTTGTAAGAGACCAGAGTTTTGGTTGGGACTAGAGCAGTAAGTCAGGTAGAAAATCTCATTTTCGGGTTGCCGCAGCAAAACATTCGAGTAAAGAGACGGTTGACCGATGTTCCGGGTCCCTTGGCATCGCTTGTACTCAGAAAATGCTAAATGCTGGGCGGACCCGAGTTCTGAATCGACTAAATATCAAGAGAGTAGAGAGAGAGTACTAGAGAAGTACTTACTTGGACCTTAAGTACTTGGTATTAATTGACGCGTAACAAAATTCCGCTAGGACAAGAAGTAACTCTTTCAAGGCAATGAGTGACGAGACATGATCGAAATCACCCCGCCAGAGGAATTCCGAACCTAGTATCTATGCACGAATTAATATGGTATTTGCCAACATCTACCAAGTTGTTGATGCCTCTTAACAGTGTGCTGAATGAAATATCAGACTCTCCTCCTCCTACTACACGCAGCTTCCTAGTACAACCGGACAGCTCTCAGACTGTATATATACCTAAAGAAAGCACTGGTAAGGTCTCTCCCCGATAACTAACGAATGTGTTTGACACATGTCTGAGCAGAAAAGTAGCCAGCCCCATAGTTATTGTTCAAAAATTGATAGTACTTCTATACCCACTCTTCGTCAGGAAAACCCTTTCTTATACCTTGAAACCGGTGGATATAGTGCAAAATGGCCTGCATATCTGTGGACGGCGGCATATTTTGAATCCAGGTAGGGTATCCCTGATATTTGTGAGGATAGCAATCCGCAGAGGCTGTAGATGGCACAGATACAGGTTATCCGTCTTGACGGCTTTGATAGAATAGGACTCAGGGAAATCAACGAAACATAGCGGCTTTGGACTTGGCTTATGACTGTCCTTATCCATGGCACTCATTCTTCAGCTCTATTGCTTGATAAGTTTTGAGTATAGGTCTCAGATTCGTGGTCGAGTTGCATGGTTGTTTTATCATGCTTCAAGCTTCATCCTAGATCAGATACTGCGTAGCCACAATACCATTATGCCGCACTCCTTCCAAGAAGGTGAAGGTGATATGCATGACCATCTTTGCAAGGAGATGCTGAAGCGCCGGGTGCGAGAAATGGAAATCTCTGCCGCTTTGTATCGGTGTTGGTTAGTTATTGGGTTTCACCATCGGCGCTTGTATGTCTGCTGATATCAAATGGGTTAGTTTAATCTAATAAAGTCCACATTGGCAGGAAATATCAATCAATATTAAGTAGCAGCAGCAGAAGCGGTGTTGGAACCGAGAGTGCATAGAAGTACCCCGCTGTGACCTGCATTACTTTCGGTAGGGGATATTTTCTTTAAGTACAAAAACTTCAGAGTTGCTAGATATGGGGATAGACCACTAAAGAATTACTAGTTCGAGTAAGTTTTGGCCAATTGCATGTTTTGGTTCTAAATGCGGGCCCAACAAGGAGCCGCTTCAGCCAACTGAGGGGTTGTCCTATGCGATTTGTGATGTCACGTTGCATCTTTGGACACAATCTACGATTGGTGTTGTAAACTGGATCATTAGCACAAGACTCCATCTTGCCCCATTGACTTTGGTGTATCGTCTCGGTGGTGCAGAATCGCATCGTTCACATCGCTTGGAAGAAAACATCTCCATGTGTCTCTCTAGAGGAGTCAAAATACTAAAGTTGGTGAGTCTAGCAGCTGCAGGCCATGCAGTATGAGAGGTATGGATGGGACTAGGAAGTGCCAAGTGATCTTCACCCAGACTGCCAGTGTTACAGACCAATCTTTATCCAGTGACGCCGAGGCCAGGCAACACAGCTGGAGAGTTGGGACGACAGTACAGATGCTCTGCTACCTATTCTGAGCAGCCGCTAAGCAAAGAACGACGACATTTCTCGACAATAATCTGGAACCCTGATGGCCCGCGGGCAGAGATTTTCGCTGTCAAAATGACGTCGACGGGTAAAATACTGGGTAGTTGTCAGTAGGAAAGGAGCAAATATGAGTGGAGTTTGTGGCGTAGGGCTCCCAGTTCTTGCTCTAGCAGATGGATGGAGCATAGGCAATAATAATAATGCAAGCAACCGCAAACCTAGCCCTTCGCTGTCGCCCCTCTTCTGGGTGAGTCTTCTTTCTCTCGAAACACGGCTCTCTCCTCCCGCACTTCCTTTCTCTCACACCTTACTTCTATCCTACCCCAACTGCTCCAGTTTTTCTGCTGAACTGTCCTTTCTCAACCAACTTTCCTCTACATTTATCTACTCCCTTACCTCAACCTCACCCTCCCTTCCTATCAACAAACAAACGTCCAGGCATGCTCTCTCTCTCTCTCTCTCCGTCGCCGTCGTCTCCGTCTTCTCTCGGACGGATGCCCCGCAGTCTTTATCTGCTATAGTGTTAAATGATGTGTTCAGTTTGCTGCACCCTCGAAAGTCAACCTTCGACCATCATGTCGAAACTTTTTGTCGGGTTTGTCTCTCTCGTCATAATCCTTTTGCCGTTGTAACTTTTGTTTATCGCATAATATCCTCGCGCACAATCGTTAACTGCACATTTGGAGAAATTCCGCACTGTCCCATTTGGGCTGCTATTTTGATTTTACATTACAGACTCATTGCTAACATTTGAGCAGGGGCCTTGCCTGGCACACTGATGATGTGACTCTTCGGGCCAAATTCGAGGAGTTTGGTACTGTCGAGGAAGCAGTAAGTTTGCTATGCGTGCTTCCATCGAAGTGCGCTCTTCGTTATGGTATTGCAATGGGTGATTGACTTCCATTGTAGGTCGTCGTCAAGGATCGCGATACCGGCAGATCCCGCGGATTTGGTTTCGTTAGGTACGCCAGCGACGAGGATGCCGACAGGGCAGTAAGATTTAGCCACTGTTTAGCCTTGATATGCTATTTTAATTAACTTCTCCGATCCAGATCGCCGAAATGAACGACACTGAGTTCGATGGACGCAGAATTCGTGTCGACAAGGCCACTGATCGTCGTGCTGGCGGTGGCGGTGGTTTCGGTATGTTCATCCCTTGAATCTTTCGTTTAATCTATTAACATTTTACAACAGGAGGTGGTGGTGGCTACCAGAGTGGTGGTGGTGGTGGCTACGGACAACAAGGTGGTGGTGGCTACGGACAACAAGGTGGTGGCTACGGTGAGTAACACTGTGCTTCCGATATCTAGTCAAATGCTGATTTCTATATAGGATACTAAGCTTGGAAAAAAATCCGAAGTCTAGTTATGCGACTATACTAACCTTGTGATGGTGGTGGTGGAGTGTGTCTGTTCGGTTTGGTCGTGAACTTGTTCGTGGGTTTTCGTTTCAACTGCACATTTCTACCTTTCTTTTGTTGTATACGGGGGCTTTCTTGTTTGTTTTTGTATTGTCTGCAATCTCGGCGCAATCATGAACGCAATCTGATGGAATGAATTCTCGTGAATTCTCGACGATGGAATGATACCTATATTCGGTATCTAGTGCTTCATTTCTATGTCTAAATTCTCGGCGGCGGGCTCTGCTTCTTCCATAACAGTTGTCGAACCGTCATTCACCTGTTCAACAGGGTGGTCGATACTGTTAAGCCTGTCTTCAGCTTGAAGGATGGCTACTTTGCGGAATAAATTCCTGACGTGATTATCCTTTGATTCTGGGCAGAGTTCTTCGAGAGACTGATACAACATGTACAGATAGTCTTTATTCTCCCCCGAAGGGCCTCTCGAGTTATAAATATGTTGAGCAAGTTCAGTCTCACCTGGGACAGTGTTTCTTGCAACGAATTGAGGATTCTCGGGAGTACCTTAGCTGGAATTAGCCCACATCACAGCAGGGACTATGGTCGAGGAGTACCAATATAAACGAGCGCTTTGATCGGAGGAAGCATCTTCTCAGTCGGGTATACATCAACGTAGTGGATCGACTTATGAGTGTCAGTCACATCTCGTCATTCACAATGTTAGAGTGATGGCGAACATAGCCATTAATCTCTCGTATATCAAGATATCTTGATAAATTGTTAGCAAGGGTGTTCTCTAAATTACGGCACGGAGAAGCTTACTCTTTCACACTTTCTATTTTGGCCGCCGGTATGCGGTATGCAGTGCCCCAGACGACGTCGTCTGCTTCATGATGATCACCAAGTCCTTCCCATATGGATCTTTCTATCAAAGTCACCACACGTCCAGGCCTGCCCATTCAGTTAGCAAGCCCAGAGTATTGAATGGTTTGTCTTGTTTTGCGGTCCTACGCTTCAGGGGTTCCTCTGTGATCCTCGCTGTTATATCATTAGTTCCATCCAACTTTGAGAGTTTGCGGTTTATATCCGAACCTGGCCTTTGAGAAAGGATCAGCACTGAGTTATGTAGTTCACTAAACATTGAACGCACGACATACTTGCCAGAAACGCCTTACGTAGCCTTTAATGTAACCTGGCAATTTGAGGTCTATGGCTGCGTCAGACAGCAACCATTGGAATGCACACCCAGCGCGTACCATAGTCTGGCGGGGGCTTCCAAATTAGAGATCTGAACAAAAGCGTAAAGTCAGCCTTAAAAAGGATAACACTAAATTAGAAAATGCAAGCCGCTGGACGGATTTGAAGCTCAGAGAGGGGAAAATGGGGAAAAAATACCCATATCCAAACAACCAAAATTCAGCTAGCGGGTCTTCCATATCTGCGATGTTGATATAGATAGATATTTATCCCCGTTTGCTCAGCTGCCAACGAGAGAAACAACGAGCGGTGAAGGGAGCAGTTGTAGAGAAGTGACAAAAGGTACTTGAGAACTTGGCATGCCTGCCCCTCACTGCCTACGTAGTACTAAGTACCACGTACCTAACCAGCCATGCGTGTACCTATGGTACTTAGTATGAAGTACCTTGTAGATATGTTCCGAGTCATTACGTTGCCCCGCCTTCTCTTCTTCTACTCCCCTTCCGTTCCCGTTCACATTCATATTCGCCTTCCCACATTCACATTCACATTCGCACAAGGCTGCAGCCGAAACTATCACGTATCCGCGCGTTCTTACCAATAACACGCCCGCGCCTGTCCTCTATACATTTGGTTAGAGTGCTCCCGTCGATATCATTGTTGCTGCACGCCAGCTGAATCGAGAATCCTAAGACTTCTAACACCTACCGCCAAAAACCATGGCGTACTACAACAAGAACCCTGACGCTCTTCCTGCGTAAGTCTTCTTAATCCGGAGATTTACACACAAGCCGCAAATATTTTCTGTCTGCTCCTGCACTCAAAGAGATCTACTCCAACGTACATAATATGGCACACATACTGACCTGCAACGCTTCAGTCATGCCGAACCAGAACAGGTTCGTTGTAACGTCCAGCTGCCCCACCGCCCAGAGTGATGCTAATAGCCAGTCCAAAGGCCGCTCAAATGATGTCAGACCACCATGACAACCGCCCAACCTCTCGCCCTCTCCCAAACCAAGGTGGTTATGGGAAACCAATGTCTCCTCGACCAGATGCCTATGCGCAACAGCACCAGCAACGCCCTCCCCAACAGCACCAGGGCTACTGCGGAGGTGGCTATGGACAGCCTCCCCCCCATAATGCATACGCGTCTCCGCCCACTCAACATGGGTTCGGACAGCGTCCCCCACCAGTGTCTAGGCCGCCTCCTACGCCTGCACCTCCCGCAGTAAATGGTGACCCGACGCTATACCCGCTTTTTAAGGCGGTTGACAAAGACGGTGGGTGATTCTTCGCATGCTGATCGAGGGGAGGAGGTTAACAGCGCGATTTCAGGTAGCGGACAGTTGAGCGAGAAGGAGCTTCGGGCGGCGCTGGTCAATGGTGATTGGACTTCTTTCGATCCACATACTGTTCGAATGATGATCAGGTATGGTTTCTGGCAAATATCCATGCAATTACCCTTGCTAACCCTGCGGAAACAGGATGTTTGACACCGACCGCTCGGGTACCATCGGATTTAACGAGTTCTGGTTGGCCGCCCCCACTTCACCGAATCACATTCCGTGATGTTGGCTAAACGTTAGTTCCAGTGGCCTCTGGGGGTTCCTTGCTGCCTGGCGCTCCCTCTTTGACCGCTTCGACACTGATAAGAGCGGCAACATCTCATATCAAGAGTTCCAAAACGCGCTCGCCGGTACATTGTTTTCCCATCCTAGGACACACATTTGTCTGATATGTGTGTTTGTGTGGCAGCATTTGGTTACCGATTGTCTCCGCAATTTGTACAGCTGCTTTTCAGGTCGTACGACCGAAGAGGTCAGGACTCCTCACCGCAGCCACCAACCCAGGAAGGTGGGAACGGCTTTCATGTCTCCCGATTGCAGGTTTAGCTGATGTTTGGGCGGGCGTGAGGGTGATATAGGACAAAATGCAATCTCGTTTGATTTGTTTGTGCAGAGCTGTATCTCGCTGAAACGGATGACAGAGGTATTCAAGAAGTACGACGATGATAGGGACGGGTACGTGAACGAATCGCCGCATGCTAACAAGGAGTGGCTGACACCCTGTGCAGTTACATAACCCTCAGCTTCGAGGAATTCCTGACAGGTAAGCCGACTACACTATGTTTTTTTACAACCCCGCTTGAAGGCTACTAATTGCTGGTCTTGCGTGGGCTTTTTCTGTAGAAATTCTGCGGCAACGTTAATGACTTTGAAATTTGGAATTATTGTAAAACAATTTAGTTCTCAATTCGACAATAGAATACTCGTTGAACGGCGGGACCATGGATAGTTGGGCGACAGGTTATGAGCGGCCGGGTCCGTGGTGATGGGATACCCAATACCGCATATGAGGAGTGAACTGAGGAGGGGGGTACTGGGCTATGCTTTCTTTTGTTGTGTCCTTGCCGTTTTTCTATTTGGTTTTAATACAAGTCCATTCTTTCTGTCTTTTCTCCTGGTGAAAATCGATCCAGCAAGCGGTCAAAGCAAATTGTTTTCTAATTGGACATTGCTGTAGTTAGCCAATACGACGCAGCGGCCCGGGCGTCGTATTACGCGTTACAGAGCAATTCGTAGGTAAGATGTCCAAGGTCCTTTTGTCACAGACCCCCAAAAGCTTATCACAACGGCCTCATCGGAATAAAAAACGCAACGATGTCTTCACCGAGTTCGGAATTTATTAGTTCCGGGTCCCAGCCACCATTTATCACTCGATATTTTCTTCCCAAAGCACGAAATCTCGTTCGGTGTATAGTTAACTGTTTGTCGGTCTTCTATCCATCAATACATCGGACTCGGGCCCTCTATAAAAGCAAGCAAGATCTAGAGTCTATAACAACCGTTTCATTCAATTCATGACATGCATACCTATCTGTATATGATGCAGCCCTAAGTATAAACAAAAAAGATGAGAGAAACGAAAGCCCCAAAAAACCAAAACACCGTTATATATGAGTAGAGAGCCATTATCATATCCGTATCTCATACGTTCTCCTCACCACCGCCGTCTTTAACTACCTTCTGCCCCCGCTTTGGCCTCACAACAGCCGGCTGCGATGAATTAAGTTGTTTACTAAGATGATGTTTCCCTATCCCCCCCATTATTAGCAAGCCCCCCCACATCTATCAAAAGGAACATACCAATAAACCCACTTCCCACCACCGACACTAAACTCACCGCCATAAAAAACCACCACATCCTCTTCATCCCCGTAGCATACGCATCCTGCGCCGCCGTCTTCCTCGCCCCCTCAAGCGTCTTAATATACTCAATACTGGCACTCGCCGAATCTCCCGCAATCCTTCCTGCCGCCTCGTGTCCAAGTTTTCGTACCAACCCTTCCCCACGCTGCGCTGCCATCCCGTTCTGGAATACTATCAACCCTAAGGATACGGCTAATGCTGTTCCTAGAGCGCGGAGGAAGGCGAAGGTGGAGGTAGCGGTCGCGACATCTGAGGGCGCGATTGTTGCGTGGACTGCGATCAGGGGGGCTTGGAATAAAGGACCTGCGCCGGTGCCAGCAATGAGTTGAAAGATGATTAGTGAAGCCCACCCCGTCGTTCGGGTCATGGTTATGAATAGTCCCGACCCTAGGGTCATGATGGTGACGGAGGCCCAGATCATTTCTTGGTACCTGCCTGTGCGGGAGATTACCAGACCGGCGGCGCCGGAGGTGATGGAGAGAGAGATTACGTAGGGGAGGACGCAGACACCGGACATTAGTGGGGTGTCGCCGCGGACGGCCTGGAAGTAGAGGGGAATAAAGTAGCAGCCGGAGAGGAAGACGACGCCGTGGCAGAAACCAACGAGGTAGCTACCTGCGTTGGTGCGGTTGGTGAAGAGGCTGCAGTTTGTGTTAGTAGGGGAGGGGGAGGAGGGGGGAGGGGGGAGACGGACCGTAAGGGCATGATGGGGAGGGTTGCGAATTTCCATTCGACGATGAGGAAGCAGAGGAGGAATAGGAGGCCGAAGAGGAGGAAGCAGACTACAAGGGCGGAGTTCCAGGGGTGCATTACACCCCCGAATTCGAGGCCGAGAAGGAATAGGATTACGCCGGCAACGATGAAGATTGTGCCTTTTCAAGGCCTGGTGTTAGCATTTTTGTAGCCCCGTGTGTGGAGATAGAGTACCTAGCCAATCTACCCGTTTCAGTCCCTCCACAAGGCCGATAGTTGGCGATTGTAGATGCAAAAACAAGTACAGCCCCAATATCGCAACGAATCCGACTGGTATGTTGATGATGAAACAGAAACGCCACCCCCAGCCAGCCATTCCAGTGAACACTCCCCCAAGCACGGGTCCAATTGCTGAAGCGATGGCCCATGTCATACCTAATTGAAGCAGTCAGAAATCTCCATCGATAATGAGAAGGGCGATTCTTACCAACGTATGAAAGATACAACCCGCGTTGACTGTTGAGTGGGCGGGTAGTTAGCATCGAAATAGCCCACTCAATCTAGACGGACCACACTTACCGGACCGTAACAATATCCGAGATCGTGACATTAACCAAACCCAATTGACCTCCAGCTCCTAGTCCCTGAAGGACTCGACCGATGAGCATTAACGTTATACCATTTGAAGCGGCGCACAATACGCTGTGGTTGATGAGATGAGTATCTTCTCCTAATGATGGAAAAAACTTCCCATCCTCACCTTCCAGTCATAAATAACACAGCCGCCGCAAGGAGTACCGGCTTGCGGCCCCAAATATCGCTATCGCCAGTGTCAGTGCCTGGAAGTAATGGCTATAAGATGGGGAGAAACATACCTAAATTTCCCCCATGACGGTAAGAATCTAATCACCCCACAATCAGTCAGAGCAATATCCCTCAAAAACATGCCACGGAGGAAAAAACCAACGCTGAAGAAGCAAGAAGATAACTAGTTCCAATCCACGTGTACGCAGACGGAGATTGGAACTGGCCTGCAATCACAGGGATAGCAGTGGTGATAATAGTCTGATCGAGGGCAGACAAGAATACGCAAACCTTCAATCCATGTCAACGTCAATCCAGCTTTCACCCAGGAAGAAACTTACACATAAAGATAACACAATCAACAATGTGTTTTTATTAAGCTTGTCATGTCCTTCTTCCGGGGTCTGAGGATTTGTTGGAGGAGTGGATGGTGGAGTTGTGTTGTCGTGATTATTAATATCTTCCACTTGGGTTGTAGATGCGTTGTTACTGCTGCTGTCGATATATCTTTCCTTCTCGGGGTCAATTGAAACCACAGATGCCGAGCTTGTTGGTGGTTGCTCTTGCTCCACCGCGGCCGCGGATCCAGAAGGCTTTTCCATTGAAGAAACTACCACCACTGCCAGCAATCACCGGGGATGGATAGGTAATAAATCGATATCAAACTTCAGAGGAGCTCTTTCTTTTCCTACTATGACAGCTCCCTCCAAAACAACAACCAGGAAGATAGGTTATCCAGGTGCCTCTTTCACCCACTTTATGTTGATCAAGGCCAGGGAACTGATTCCAACCGCAGGTACCCAGGGTTACTAACAAAAAAATACTGGACAAAACCAAAGCTGAAGGATGGGAGGGGCTGGAACGTAGGCAGGCGAGCAGGTAAGGTAGTTAAAGTACTAACTTTCAACAACGAACAAATAAAAACTTGTACCCTAAACGTCATACCAACCTGTTAGCTCGAGTCTCGATCTGGCCGGTTCGTATCGGGTTTTAAAGTAGGCCAGAAAACAACGATGATCTTGTTTGACCCCCCTAAGCTTCAACCCTCGGCTTTGGCCGTGAGGCCACTCCGGAAGCCGGGAACCATGAATAGTGTATAGAATTTGGAACGTGGATGCGGGCAATATATCACCAACCGGCCATCTCCGTCTAAAGAAAAGAGCGTAAGGCTTGAATTGGTCATAATTTTGAGTGTGGGGACCACAATGGTCTGGAAAAGGGCATTTTTCTGCTTCCTTTTTGCTGTTTCCACTCGGTTGCCCACACCCACGGGAATATAGAGGAAGGAGGAGAGAGAGAGAGCTGATGTTCCAGTCATTCATGTAACATCACTCATTTCTTCGTGAACGGTCCTGCATAAAAACTCTAACCAAAGCGCAGGGATATTCTGTGATTCAGATTCAATTACGCACACTCTGAATTGTCTGGGTTGGGTTGGAGTCACATGCCTTTCCAATAATCAAGGGCATTGGTGTTGTCGAGAGGGGCCGCTCTGAAAACTACCGAGTCCCGCCACGCCCACTCCGGTTCTGCGACGCGCGCGAAGTACGTGGTTTAGTTTAATAAAGTAATTATAAATTGGAGAAAACAGTACAAAAAAAAGCAAAAAAAAGCATCGATAGTGCAATGAGGTTGGAGTAGAGTACATTGAGTAGGGATCTACACTGGGTACTTCGCAGCCAAGCGAGCAGTTTGGGCGATAGTTATGGGGGTCAAAATCACATCCTAACTTCCGCCGCGGCCACCAGGGTCCGAGCTCTCCTGCTCTTGAGAATTGTCCCGTTCCTGGATGCATTGGCCAACTTGTACTTTTGGTGTTCCCTCAAGCTTCGTCCGCACCAGATCCTTTCCTCCATCAGCTTCCTTCGATATTCTGAGGCATGAAACTCCCTCTTTACTGGATGCATAGACCGCAACCGGTATCCCTTTGCTTTATATTTCCCAAACGTTTCCAACAGTGTTCGTTGGTATCCTTCATAAAGATCGTCTTCCAGTCTACCCCGCGTGATCTGGTTTGTCGAACGAAGATAGCGGCCTCAGATATCTAAAAGTGCACATGCAGGCTATGGCGGGCTAGCCTGCAGATATCTTAAAGCCCGCCGGCGCCGCATAGGGACACTGTCATAGTCCCACTATACGCCTTTAACTGGTGACGCATATATGGAGAGGGAAAAACGCAACTCCACCTTGCGATAATATTGATAAAATATCGTTCCACCACAATTTCTCCTTGACGTTGGTCGATGTGTATAACGCCCGTTGTTCTTTGTTAAGGTCCAGAGAGAGGTCACCATCTTTGAGTCGTGTGAGGTTGCAAGTAATGGGTGGTCTAAGCTCCAAGTCAGTACGAACTTGATAGAAATGTTTGAATGGAATATACACGTACGATACCGACCTCGACTCGTTTACACATACCCGCTAGCCCTTACTTTCTACCCAATGGATGTAGGAATCTTATGCATAAGCAAATGTTAGACCCAATCTTTCATCAAATAAAGCCCTATTCTATCCATCCACTATCCAAGTCGGGAGTGTTCGCCAACTACCGACCCGGCGCTTCTCCTCCGCAAACCCCCTTCAAATCAAGTCTAGTCCCGCTCAGTAAAGCTGAAACCCAACCCAACCACGCACATTCGCCTAAATTACCACACCTTACATTAGCGAACCCCCAAGCTCTCTACCACAAACATGTCCGACCTAGAGTTATCACAAGTACCCCCTCCCCTCCCCTCCCCTTCACCATCGTTCCTAATACACACAGGAACTCTCATCCCTTCGGCTCCTCCGCGCAACACTCGAGAGCGTAAAACAACTTGTTGACGGCGTCTGTACGGACACGAACGTTACTACGCCTGCGAATTATGTGGCGGTAACTGAGCTTGCGGGGAGGTGGGAGAAGGTTTTTAATGCGTCGGGAGAGAAGGAGGAGCAGGGTGGTGATAAGAAGGGGAAGGGGATTGCGAGGAATTGAGGGTGTATAGAGGATGATTGGGTGGACGGAAGATAATATCACAGTGGCCATTTAAACAAACGCATCGTCATTTATCAACGGTGGAATTTTAGACGACTCCGACTCGCAAGGGTCAATGTGTAATTTGCATTTCCAAGATCCAACCCCATTCCGTCCAATCCCATCCCATCCCATCCATCCCAATCCCATACAACCTCAGTATAGCTGTCCTCCAGCCTGTTTATAACGAGTGCCCCATTTCCAGATCCAATCCAAACCTATCCACCCATTCGAGAAAATACACATAGCAAATTTCGTCTAATAAAGAATCAATCAATCCCTCCCAAGCAAATTCACTAAGCCCAGCCCAGCCTAGCCCGCCCCCGTCCTGTAGCAGAAGCAGAATTACTTTTATACAAGAAAGTCGTAGAGAAAAAAAAATAAGAATGAAAAGCGCAACTCGTACGTACTTAAGAATGCGATAAAAAAAAACGTGCGCGAAAAAATACTCAAAAACAAGACCGCCAATGCAGAATCCGTAACCATGATATGCAGATTAAGCGAATGGGAAAGTTCAAACCGGAAGTACGTAGTAGATGCAACATCAGACTAAACCAAACCCAAGCCAACCCTAGAAGAAAAGGAAGCAGGAGATGATCATCAGTCCTGTCAAGAGATTCGGACAGATGAAGAAAGGATGGAAAAAAAACACTCAACGCCGAACCCCAGCATAACACCGTCACGTCATAAAGGCCAAGTCATGCATTGTTGCAGTAAAGGGATGAATACAGTATCACAACCCATGACTCAATAGGATAACAATGAAGAATCAACTGTTCTTCTGCCTTTTCGCCGCGGATCCCTCGGAATGATCAGACTCTGGTGATCGTCTCTTTCCATTTGCTTCTGGTTCGCTTTTAAAGAAAGGCGCAGGGTTGGGCCCAACTGGTGTTTGGAAGTTGAGAGGACTAGGCAGCATATTATCACTGCCGCCTCCACGCGGGTAAGGCAGCCCTAGCCAGTCGGCACCATAAAAAGTTGATGACGGGGATGCGAGCATGGACTCGGTAAAACGACTTGGTAATGCGGACATCGGTGTTTGCTCGGGCTGGCTATTGGCCGGTGGGGGTCGAGAGAAAGGGTTTACAGGACCTGTTGCACCGGCACTCAAAAGTGCCCCTACGCTATGACTGGGCGATGGGGGTGGAAGCACTACAGGGCCATTCTCGTTGTTGGGTCGTGCAGATATATTTCCTGCGTTTCCAGATGTCTCTCTCGGTGACGACGACGGGCTGCCGGCGTCCGAGTTCTCGCTGGGGATTCTAACTTTCAATTTTGGACGCATGCCGGCTGACTTTGGATCCGCCATACTGTTGTTCCGCGTAAGTGGGGGTGGCGACGTAGACAGCGGAAGGGGCGGTAGTGGTGCAACCGGCGCAGGCTTTTCTTCCTGCTTCTGTTGTAATTCGGCAGCCTTTCTGAGGCTTGAACCAACATCTATCGGTTGAGACCGAGCAGTTTCCTGTGTTCCGCCAAAGCCAAAGTGCTGAGCAAGCATAGACTCACTGGGACCAATAGGAGTAAACATGCTGCGAGACTTTGCCGGCGCTCTTTTATGCTCTATTGGTTGCGGGGCAGTTGGCTCTGAACGAGAAGGTTGCTCATTCTCGGGAGCCGATGGCTCCGAGTTATACGCAGGTGGCATTGATTGCCGTCGGGTGGTCTCGTTTATGTATGCCTCTGCCTGTGCTTGTGCTGCTGTTTGTGGTTGATGATGCTGCTGGGCTGTATATGGCGGATACTGAACTTGTGCTAAGCTTGAGGGCGGCATAATTTGAGAGCTATATACAGGAGGTTGTGGCTGATGTTGCTGGTGTTGCTGGAGGGGGTGTTGCGATTGGTGTTGCGGTTGATGTTGAGGGTGATGTTGTGGTTGGTGTTGCTGGTGTTGGATGTACGCATAGCCATTCGTTTGATGGGGTGGAGGTTGAGTGGCCGGATATCCGTTTGGCGGTACAAGATTTGAGCTGTTGCGTCTTTGTGCTTGATTTCTTGATGACGGACGTGTCATTGGTTGCGGAGTACCTACACGGGGCCCCATGGGGTAGCCCGATGGTCCAACAAGGCTTTTGGGCATGTTTGGTGGGGATGCTGATGCGGTATGTTGCCGATTATTGAGATGGAGCGGTGGATGCTGCATGTGATGGGGAAGTGAGTGATCATTCGACGAGTGGGAGCCAGCGCGGTCCGGTAAAACCATCACATCGTCGTCATCGTCATCGTCACCCAGATCCTTCTTACCTGCGAAGTCTGCTGGGCCTTTCGACTCGTGCGGCGCATCATACTGCAACAGCGTCCAATATTAGCGAAAGAATGGAATATAACAAGCAGCAATACATACATAGGAATGCCGACCGATGATTTCGTTGATATCGCCCGAACAGTATTGATACAGTTTTTTATTGTTACTGAAGATGACAACTGCGACGTCTACGGAACATAGGACGGAAAGCTCATGCGCCTTCTTGAACAGCCCGCCTTTTCGTTTGAGAAATGTGCTTTGGATAAAAAATCAGCGTCTCCAGAACGTAACGGGGAGTGGGTGAGTGGACATACACTGAGCGATTGCGGTCATCCTTGATAGGCTTTATCTCAATCTGCAGTCGCGAGAACCATTAGTATGGTACATGGCACTGGCGTGAGTGCGACGGTGGCTCCACTCTGCACGCGACAATGAGAAATATTCCACAACACACCTTTCTTCGACCCATCTTGAAGCGGATGGGGAAACGTGGAAAAATACACGCGTTTATGCGTTGAAAGTCAAGGGGAAGTGGAGCTCGGCAAAAGAGTCTTGCGGGGCGTATCCGGTGACTAGCACAACAGCGCGAGAATGGATATCGACTCTTGGGCAAGGGTAATTGATGAGACTGTTGAGACAACAATCGCAAGACAGAGAGAGAAACCAGCGACAACACAAAACAGCGACAGAGAAAAGTTGAAGTAAAGCAATAATAGGTAGCAGCAGAAGTAGGAGAAGTACGCGCCGGTAGAGGACTGGCACTTGGATAGAATTCTAACTTAGAAGAAAGGAATGGGTCTGGGGATGACGGGTCAGGATGATTGACGATGATATATGTATAGAACTGTCACAGCCGGATTGCTGGAGACAGTGTGAGCACGGCGGGAGTTCAGATTCAACGGGTTGACAGATGGGTCGAGAGAAGGAGAGAGTAACGGCGAAAGGAGGGTTAAAAATAGGAGTTCGTTCAAAAATAGAAACACATTACCCGGGAGTAATATTCCACAAACTATGAGTTTCAGAATGACCCCCCGATCGATGTGCTGCAATTACTCGGACGCACTCTCTGGGACCAATCATATCCGGCGTCTCCTCGCTGGCATATGCCGTAAGACTAAACACTAACTCGTGGTCACCGGTAGTCACTCGTGATATGGGAAGGTTTAGGTTGCAAACAGCAAAACTGCGCATTTGAGCTTGGAATAAATTTAACCCTCTGGACTTGAACTCTACTTGAACGATCCGATCCACACGCTGACCACACGATGCTGTTGGATTGTACATGTAGTGGAAAGCAAAAAAGGTGGGGTCGCTAGGGTGGTTAAACGCTTGCTCGAAACTGCATATGAAGAAGTACTCATGTACATCCTAGGGTATGCAACGCACAAACCAGCTGCATCGAAGGCGGCCGTTTTCTAGAAGTTGCTATTGTTACCTCTCCATCCTACAAGACCGATTCCTGGAATTCTCACCCCGCATGTTTCAAGGCTGCATGCTGCAGTTATCTATCTGTGTGGATGCTAAACTAACGCCTTGGGAGATGGCTGATTATAATCTTGATAGCATTGGGTTCAGTGCCTGTCCTGACTGATGTGATATGATATGTTGGGATCGGCGGCGGATTTACGAGCTCTAGCAACTAAGCTTTTGCGTTATCAAGATTGGCAACGAGCAAACAAGCACCAAGCGCCGTCGTATTCAAACCTTCACTCTCATCATATCGTCGATCTCCCGTCGTCAGGTGCATGTGCAAAGTATAAAGCAGATTAAACACATACATCATACAATCAAAGAGGCTGAGAAACGAGTCGTTCAAGCAAGTTTGTCGACCGGCCGGTCTCGACTTCTCAGACACGTTTACGCTTTCTGGTGGTATTTAGTGGACAGATGCATGCCTCAGGCAACCCCAAAACAAGACGTCTCCACCGGGTTCTGGTATTATGCAGCTAAGATCTTGCGGCTCGAACGATGAGGTGGTTGTGGCGGAGGTGTAAGTGGTTATTATTAGAAGCCGAGCCTCGCTTGAGTAACCATGTAACAACCATGTAATTTCTGGCGAACCAATCGAGTTCTTGATCATCCTTGGGCGAAACCCAGGGCTCAATTGGTCAAACAACGAACAGATTCGAAACAGAGACAGAGAGAGAGAAAGATACAGAGAGGCTGGATCAGGGCTGTGAGGAAAATGGAGGTACGAGGGCTGGCAATTTCCGTGATGTTGGAGTGAGTAGGTCTTTCTCACTCTTAGGACTGGAAGTGATTGCAATAAGTATTAGGATTCAGAAAGCACTTCTACGGCGGAGAACAGGTCGAAACATCGGCGCAAACGATTTCGGCCGGGTATTTTGACGATGAAAGATGTCGCAGCCGCGCGCACGTTTCTGTGGTGACGAGAGCTTCCGCTTGTTGTTTCTCTAAGTGTTAGCGGCGGATTTGCGGGTGGTGATAATGGTGGTTAGAAGCAACCAACCAAGACGGCCTTTGGAACTCCTATCCCACTGCTCGAGTACAGCTTCCTCTCTCCTCTTGTCTTCTCTCTTTCATTTCATGGTTTTGATCGCTTCTAACTTCTGGACCTTTGTCCATTTGCCTTTTACATATTGTTCATCTTAAATACGCTCCCTAAATAACCCCACCACCCCTGAATACTTATTACTTTACCCCTACACTTCCAGTGGTGTAGTCCCTGGCCATTGCCACTGCCAGTATTTCTTTGGCAAAGTACAACTCTACATACCAGATTTTGAGAGCTCTCAATCTCGTACCGACTTTGCTGGCAACCCCCCATCATACTGCACCACACTCCTTTGATCTCTCATAGCCATCTCTTCAATCAATTATTTCACTAGAAACGCACGTCAGCCTTCAACGCCACTATCACCTACTATTTTACCTGTTAGTCGAGTATTTACGCGTTCCTTCACAGCAACTAACACGACTCTTGCATTCAGTTGCATTGCGAGTCGGGCGCTATAGCAGACGGGTTCCATCGCGACGACTCTCCCTGTCCCAGGAAATTTGCCCTTTCCATCTTTCCCTATTTTTTTGTATCTTTTTAGCAACATCCTGCTCTCTCATTCTGAGCGCTTTATCACTCGACTATCATTATTTCATAACCTCTTCTGCCTTTACTTGGTCAATTTAGATCCCCGTCTCGCTTGTGCACCGCGAGCATATATATCCTCGACCTATTTGCACGTCGACGCCCGCGCTGTCCGGCTCTAAATTCGGCTAGCCGTGCAGCAGTTGCCCGTCTTGCCCGCCCGCAATGCCGGCCTTTCTGAATCGAGTGTTCAAGAGGGAGAATGCGAACGCAAAGAAGTCTCTAGGCCAGGCTTCGGCCGCTGAGCAGCCAACAGGACCAAAGCATACCGACGGATGGCTGCGAACGGAAGTTGCCCCTGAGGAGGTGCAAGAATTGTTGAGAGGATGTACCAATGAGATGAAGTCGAGAGGTATATAGAATAGTCGGGTACCGCTGCAAAAGTTAATACTGAAGGATCTGAACTCTAGGCCTGCTCACTCCATTTATACTCTTGCCGTATCGCCCAAATTCCGACCCATGCGCCGCACGAACTTTTATCCGTACCTTCTTTAATCCTACAACTGGGCCGCTCACGGGTGCCTACCTCCAACAAGAACTACGTCTTACCGAACCCGACGTGCTATGTAGCGCCTTGAAATGGTGTTGGAGTAGACTGCCAGGCGGGGTGGTTACATGGGATGTATACGAGCTGTTCCGACGTTGGTTTCCTGATTCCCGATGAATTTCAATACATATCTATATATACTAACGTCAATAATTCCTTCAGAGGGCGAGGTTGGTACGTCAGAATATCGAGCCGAAATATAAGGTTAAAGTTAGAGTTAAAGCTGAGCTTTTTATAGATTCAAGCATGGCTCGTGATTCCTTTGCAACGTTTATCCCAATTAGTTCAGAATCGGAGGCGCGATCCAAAATTATATTCGACTACTTTGACCTTCTCTCGGCAATTGCAGCGGTTCGTACATAGCCTTTCGCACTCTTGACGACTAGATCTGGTGGCTAATATTGCATTACGAATAGCACGGCAAGCACAACGGTCTAGGTGGACTCAAACTCTCCCGGCTCGCTGGCTGGTGGGCCTTCGAGCACGTTGATACAGGCTATGGTTTCGAGGGCGGATATGCCACGTGGACCAGCGCCGCGGATGCGTGCTGTCATCTTTTCTTTGCATATTTGCGGTCTCTTTCGCCTGCAGATCCAAGTAGAAGTGTTTCCTTGCTGCCCACTTCGCTCCGGGCGCTTCTTGCCTCGGTGGAGTATCCACCCGTGACCCCCCCGCAGTTCCAAACCCGCACGGTCAGAGTAGTCATGACAGTTGACAGGGTCTCACCATCTCCGTTTGCCTTGCTGAGAAGAGCCAAAAATATCCAGTATGATCACGGCGATAGGGCATTGAAGGTGTTCACGGATTTCGATGATCCAGTCCGGGCCCTCACAGACGAGTGCAGACGTGTGCTCAAGTGCATCTCCTCTACTGGCCAATCTTCCAATGGTGGGTTCAAAACGTCAACTGGGGTCCAAGAGCAGTCCTGGTCCAGGTTTCAGGATATAGGATTCTCAGGACTTGCGGAGTCTGATGATGATGACGATGACGTACTTCAATCGGAAGCCTTTACAAGGCGCCGCATTTCGTCACAGTCTCATTCGAATCCAACCCCGTCTACTACCCCGTTGTCACGAGAGAGAGATGAGTTTGTTGAGATTGCCCGTCCAACTACTCCATCATGGGCAGATTTCATGGACGCTGGGTTTGGTGATCGTGAGCTTCAGCACGCAGGCGGTGCTGCTTCCCATCTGCTACCGCCGGATAAGGTCCTCCCACCCATTGACACTGCGGATCGCCTTAAGAGTTCCCAGTCTAATAGGAGGATGCAAGTTCTGGAACCTGGCGAACTGGAAAGTGTTAAACCGATGGATGTTGATGACGTATTTTGGTGGGTTTGGATGTCTAGCTTGGCTGGTGAGGAAACAACACCTCGTAAGGCTGTTTTTGGACGCTGTGCCCTAGTTGAAACTACTGTCCAGGGTGCCAAATGGCTTGTGGTTGAGGTATGTGTTTGTATTCGAATTTGCGATCGGGTTATAACTAACCTCAACTAGGAGAAAATCAGGGGAGCTGCAGTCATGACTGAAAGTCCGGTGCCTACGAAGAAAGATAAAAGGTGGATGACGAAGAGAAGTAAACTGAGGAGGAAGTCTATTAGCGTGACCGAAGCACCCGCTCAGCAATCTCTGAAGCCTTTCAACGCCTCATTACACACCGCGAGTAGAACAAACATTGGCCCTGATCAAACTGCAAAGATACAAGCTGCAGCCGCGGCTTTACGGCAACAGAAAACAGATGCTGAATACGCACAGCCAAGGCGAGGGAAGCCTCGTGAACATGCACCGGAAGCAAAGACTAATAGCGTTTTTACTCTACAGCCAGTCATTATGTCCGAAGCGTCACCGGCCATGAAATGGGCGAATCGGTACGATCGGGATAATCTAAGAGATACGTACTTTAAGGGTCTCTCACCTCCAGAGAAAAAGGCTATCCCTGATACGGAGCGCTCGCTTCCTCCGCTCCCGGTAGAAGAAACAGTGCAGCCACGGGCAGAAGCTGCTGCTGCTATTCCCTCGCATGTACCAGTCAAGAATAACGCGGTATCGTTGCCAATTGAGGCTGTTCGGCAACAATCCTCACCTGTTCCTGCGGCAAACAGTGGACGGGCGTCTCCAGGGTATGGCAAGCGAATGTCTATGAGCCCTAACGCAGCCCTGGCCGCCAGCTCTAATACTGAGAAGGGGGGTAAGAAAGTTTCTCGACTTCGCGCTATCTTTGGAATGAAGGCCGAGGGTTCCCAACCACTACCAGTGGTAGGAGGTGGTCAGCTGATAGTTCCTCCCAACGACATTGGACGCAAGCACTCTTTGCGGAAAAAGCATGAACCCACCGAGCTTAAGGCTCCTGCACAGTTAGTGGCGTCACCCACTTCAGAGACACCCATTTCACCCGCTCTGGAGAAGGAGACTACTCCCGCATACCCAGTTCCACCCGCGCCCGAGCAACACCCGGCTCTTGCGAAGCAACCTTTCTCGGGATTTGACCAAGGTCCTTTGGATGATCAACCTGCGTTTGTTCCCGAAGATTCGCCTGAAGCATCGGACTTAGATACTCCCGCGCATTCTTCTACTCCTTTCATGGATGATAAATCAGCCTCGTTGCCATCAGCTTCTGGTACATCTGAGCCGGCTGTGCAAGATCGGTGGGCTCAGATTAGAAAGAATGCTGCGGAAAGGGCGAAGGCCAATAAAGCTACAGACGATGTTTCAGCTACAACCACAACAACTGATGCTCGAGGAAGTCTGGATGATGGTGAGACCAGTGGAGAAGAGAGTAAGTTATATCACCAAATTTTTATGTTCGTTATCACTAACCTTCGTAGCCATCGAGTCGCGAGTTGCCCGTATCAAGGCCCGGGTTGCCCAGTTGACGGCAGAAGGTGGTGCCAGAGTTTAAGAATACAACAATTACTGGCGTTTTGGAATACCTGTAGGAGTGTCTGTCTGTTACTATTCTTCTCCGCAATTACTTTACATCTTCTAAAAGTTTTAACAAATTTCTTCTACTTTCGGGATTGTGGTTTTAATTATGTTGCTCTTGCTTTTCTTTTATATCCATTTCTTCCTTTATGTTAACGAAGCGCAAATTGACAGCGATCCTTTGTTTTCTTTCTTGGTAGTCGAGTCTGTCGAATCTCATTGAGCGATTACTTCTGGTTGGTTGATTGATTGAAGGAGTAGTTGAATGATTGAGTGAGTGCGTGAGTTGGCTGATTGACTAATTCCCCTTGACTCTGGTGGCTTTGTTGTATCATAGAAATCATATTAGTTTTGAGCCCATTGACTGGTTAAATATATGTGTATAGCTTACCTGTGTTGGGATTGAGTTCGGCCATTGCAGTGGGCACGAATGTGATACGGACGGAGGCCCGTGACGTCACCTACTCTTGAACAGAACATTTAGCTGTTCAATGTTAGGTGAATGTGTGGACTGAATGGAAACAATGAGATCAGGTGGGTCGCCCTCTATCCTCCGCATGATCTCAAAGGTAGAGCTTGGTGAAGTTGATATTCTTTCGTAGAGTTCACTTTCTGGACAAAAACAAACTTATTAAGTATTTATGTACTTAGTATTTAACTAAGACCTCCAGCGCCGAGGGACTCTAATGGTTTTTGGCTTGGCAAAACGCGTTCAGCATGTTTCTGTCGCGTTTCCTCTGCCCTTCTTCTGCTGTTGTCTTTTCCATCAACGCTAACACCAACTCCGGCTCCAACACCCCTCAACACTCCTCATTTCATCGCGTCTATCTGACTTCTGGAAATGTATTTTACTCCTGTGCATGCATACTCTTAATCAGTCAAATACGTTTGCGTGTCTTGAATGGATTGGGTCTGGATGAAGGCTAACTCACTAATTATGCAGTTATTATTTGTACTGAACTACACTGCCCCTAAAATCTGTCTAAATCTATCTCAAGAGTTAGTCCATCGTCTGTGCCTTCATCTGCACCTTATTCTGACATTACTGTAGTGCTTGAAGCTCGCCTCGAACAAGCCGCCGTACTGAAGAAGGTCCGCATTTCGGCCTCTAACCAACGCCACGAATGCCATCTAACTCTATTCTCAGGTCGTTGATGCCATTAAGGATCTCGTCCAAGAATGCAACTTTGACTGCAATGACTCTGGCATTGCTCTGCAAGCTATGGACAACTCCCACGTTGCCCTGGTCGCCATGCACTTGAAGACGGACGGATTCAGCCCCTACCGATGCGACCGCAACATCGCCCTCGGAATCAACCTTGTATCTCTGCAGAAGGTCTTGCGTGCAGCTCAGAACGAAGACCTGTTGACCCTGAAGGCGGAGGACTCGCCGGATGTTCTCAGTCTCGTCTTTGAAAACTCGGAGAACGACCGTATTAGCGAGTACGATATCAAGTTGATGGATATTGACCAAGAGCACCTTGGTATCCCAGAAACAGAGTATCATGCTACTGTCACGTTGCCTAGTGCTGAGTTCCAGAGGATTTGCAGAGACCTGTCGCTCATCTCCGAGTCTGGTACGTCGTATCGAATCTGCCGGGTTTGTGCTCATGTGCTAATGGCATTGTAGTTGCCATTGAGGCTACCAAGGAGGGTATCAAATTCTCTTGCGCTGGAGACATCGGGAATGGATCAGTCACTCTGAGACAAAACACCAACGTCGATAAGCCTGAGCTTGGAACCACTATCGAGTTGCAGGAACCCGTCGCTCTTACCTTTTCCCTGAAATATCTCGTCAACTTTTGCAAAGCTTCCGGATTGTCCAGCACCGTAACACTGTCCTTGTCAAATGAGGTGCCTTTGCTCATTGAGTACACTCGCCACACATTTCTCATTTCAGGGTTCCTACTGACGCTGGCGTAGGTATAAGATGGAGTCTGGTTTCGTCAGATTCTACCTTGCTCCAAAGATTGGAGACGAAGAATAAGTGTGTAATTAGGTTGGGGAGGGGAAGAGCATGGCCTGAGTTAGAACTTCTTGCAACTGGAAGATATGGTTCAAGTGGTTTTGTTAATGAATGGGCTATCTGTATTGGTGTCACTGTATTTTGTGATAGTTTGGATTCCTGTTGCCGGCATCTCTTTGAGAATATGATTTCTTTAGAATTTGTGAGGACCTCTCTATACATGGCGATTATACTACCTTGTTTCTGAAGAGACACAAAAGTGGTGGTTTCCCAGTCTCGATCAGACAAGCTCCGCAGCTTGTACCACTGAGTTCACTATTATAATTAGAGCTTATTAAGTTACAGCACACCAAACGTCATCATTTTACCACCACTACTACCACCCGCGCGTAATGCCAACGTGTATCTACATTTACCAGCGGAGCTGCAGCTGAGAAGCAGAACGTTCGCTCCTCAGCTTTCACACAGGTGAACCTGGCACTTTCAACGCCGACAAGCCCCCCTTCACGGTTTCCTTAAATTCGTCCAGCGCAATAGTTTGATCCAGAGATATTGGGTGAGCTTGCCTCCCACACCGCTGATATGATAAGATATTAGTCGATGCGGATCTGGGATATCGAGGAACGCTGGAGCAGATATGCGTATCAGCAAGGTTGCGTGCGAACGCCATATCCGTAGATGTCGTATCTCATACTCTCAGGAGAGATATGAGTCAGGTGTTGAACTAGTCGCGCAGGGGAGGGGGGTTATGGATCATCTGAGGAGTAGATTGACGTCGAAAGTGGGCGGTGAGGAGTCTGAGAATATACATACATATTTGGCGACCGTGTTTCCGGAGTATGTTGAGAGGAGTGTGCGGTGGGATAGAATGGATGTACTTTTTGAGAGCATACCTGCCCTACTTCTCTCCACCATCGTGAGTGGGATTAGATGTGACATGATGATTGAAAGATGACTACTGCATGAGGGGCTCGGTGAGTCGAGGAAAGCATTTTGCCAGTATTTTTTCGGGTCAAACCTCATTTTACACGGTTTTTTTAACTTTCGAATGCCTGTCCAAAAGGCTGAGATCAGACTGAAATCAGGTCGACAGGGAAAAAAGCTGACAAGAGACTTTCTCGAAACCAGCGAATGTCCATAAAGTAGGCTACGACTCGGGATGAATCAAGGTCATAATATAGAAGTCCTGAGAATTAGGGAAGTGCTTCCAGGAGAGCCCCAGCTACAGCCAATGCAGTTGATGAGGTTGTCCTGTCCGTGAAGGTAACAGAAGTTCCGACAATATTGGAGAATATGAATCACCATATTTAGAGAGCTACTGATCTGGAGTCCGGATGGAATAAACCCGTTTCCTCCTCAAGCCAGTGTATTAACACGGCCCTGAGTTCGTCTCGCAGTCTTTGTCATCTTTTCAGAACATCGAGTGTTGGTGTGTTTGATCCACGTCGATTACCAAGTGGTAGAAAGGCATCGGAATAACTCGAGTAATGCCAGTAAATTAAAACGCTATCAAGAGACATGGCTTGCCAATTTATACATGCAAGGTGTAGTTCTAGTATTCAACATCACCAAGGAAGCACTCACTGGTCCATCCATCCTTTCACAATGAAAGTGGCCTTTTATCATACATACTAACAAGTTCATTACCGTCATCAGGTCTCCATCGCATTGGTAGCATCAATGCTCGTCTTTTTCATTTTAATTTTCTCCCTTAACAGTTTTTCCCTAAGAAGATTCTCCTTCTGTGTTAAATCTAGCTGCACCACAAACTGTCAGAGCTCAAACATCTCACCCGACCGCCGGAGAAACAAACCACAAACCTCTTCGTTTCCCAAATCACGATCCCGATCCTCCTTTGGTCCCTTACTGAGTTTCTCTCTCAGTAGCTTCTCCCTCAGAAGATTCTCCTGCCGCTTTAGTTCCACCTGGCGTAGAACAGTTAGAGATCAATATTCCGGCAAACGATGTAGGAGGAGGCAAACCGCAAACCTCTTTTACTTCTCTCCCGTCTTCGGACGAATCCTTCGGCCGCTTGTTGCTCTCATCCGCAGAAACAGATCTTTGACGTTTGGTACCGGGCGTAGTTTCTCTGTCGCGACCACGTCTGGTGTCTTTCTCTCTGTCATCGTTTGTAGAGCGTTGACGGCGATCGCGTATCTCATCGCGGTGATGACTTCTGTCGCGTTTATCCCTCGTATCAGCATATGACCTATGCGGCAAACGTTCATGGCGTCTCCTCGCTCCGCGACTTCCTCTGTCCGAAGAAACCGAGCGTGAGCGGCCCCTCTTGCTTTTCCGCTGGGACACCGCCGACCTCGAGCGTGACCTCGAAGACTCATAAGAGCTTCTCGACAAGGATCTGGAAGTTACGGAGCTTGGTTCGGAATGTGAAGAGGGAGTATAAGACCGGCGCCTTGAACGGCCTCCTCGATCCCTCGAGCTGCGCCTGCGAGAGCGTGATCTAGTTCTAGACCTTGACACCTCTCTCCTACTATCGCGTCTCCGTTCCTGCGACCTAGAATACCTCGGACGACGATCGTCCCTCGAATAAGAATCCCTTCCGCTACGCCTCGGTGGCGAGCGTGGGTGGTGATGTCTATAAGATCTGTAACTCCTGCCTTCACGGTCGTCAAAATCACGGCGATAAGTTTCCCTGCGTGATGACGGAATGTACGTGTCTGTTTCTCTGCGTCCTCCACGCGTGCCGTATCTATCTCCTCCTCCGCCACCGCGGCCTCCCCGGGGCGGAGGTGAATAATCGTCGCGACGGGATGGCCTGGAGCCCCGGGTGGAAGAAGGCGGTGTTTCAGAACGCCGACGAGGTGGTGGAGGTCCGTTATTACGCCGACTACCACCACCACCACCACCACCACCACCACCGCGTTCTTCGCGTTCGCGCTGGCGGACATTGTCGATTTCTTGGCCCTTAGTATCTTCCTTTTCGCGACGGAGACGCTGTTGTTCAGTTGCTTTCTCGGTTTCCAACTACGCAAGTCAGTGTGAAATTGAGGTTTGTTACTTGAAAAGAGCCCACACACTTTCTGTAGTCTCAACTCTTCCTTCTTCTTCTCCAGCAGCTCCGTAGGCACGCCTTGAGGGTTTGCCTGCGCACTCAACAAGAGATTCCATAGCTGCTTACAAAAGTTCGGGGTGTCCTTCTCTAGAAATCCCGTAATATTTAATTGAATCTTTTTCGGATCCGGCTATTAGAGGCTTCAATCAGCGGGCGGTCCATGCAATTACAAGATAGGTAGGGTGAGCAACAAATCTGTCCTCTTCTAGCATTCCAAAAATGAAATCAATGACGACATCATCCTCGGTAGCCAGAATGTCAACCACCTTCTGCGTAATCCATCTGTCCACACCCGTTAATTTGTGTCGGCAACAACCGGAAGAAAGCTGCAAAGAAAGGACGTACTGCTTCATCACCTCGAGGTTGACCTTTTGCATGTCCACCTTTTTCGAGTATTCTGGAGGGAACTTTGTGCTCTTGAGGAGCTTAGCATCGACTCCACTCGCCATAATTGTGCTGTCTGTCTGTATAGTGAGAGTAGTTGTAGTGAGGTATTAGATGGTGATAGTGTTAACAGCGCAAGTTCAGGGAGTTGCAGAAACAGACCCGAGAACGCACCTCCGAAGCTTGGCAGTAACGTGACCACCCTAAAAAGTTTCTGCCATCACTATTGGTACTCGCAGATTTTAGAGCTCAGGGGAAATTCATTCGTTGAAGATGCAATTATCATATTGCCTCTATATTCACTTAGAAACTTTAGTTGTCCTAAAAATAACGTAGCCTAATCTAATACAAGCCGTCCCTTTTAAAGAAGCAAGTGCTTCCAGTTCCACGTCTACCACGCTCTCTAATTTATCGCAATTAAGGAAAACAGTAGGAAAACAAGGAGAAAACGTAACCCAGCCGTAATGGAAAGAAAGCAAAGGAAACCGGACGAATGGGAACCAATAAATTACATATGTTGGTTCCTTCATCGCCAACACCACTGCCAAAAAGTAACTCCCAATTGAAGAAAGAAAGGTAAACTGCGAGCCTTTAGATCATCGGGTTGGACTTGTACTCTGGTGCAACGCCGTTAGTTTGACTCTTTTCTGCCTCGACACTGCAGACACGACAAAGGGACTGTTAGCGTCAGGCAGAATTACTTGCAAAAAATACAGCCTGGTAACCTACACTGGCACCGGTTCATCTTCCTCTTCTTCGGCTAATAACCGCTCACACTCGAGTGCTGCGATGCAACCAGATCCTAGCATGTACATTAGTACTATTCGGACGAAAGAACCTAACAATGTAATGTGGGAATATCGTACCAGCACTTGTAACTGCCTGTCTATATCTTTTGTCCTGTACATCACCGCAAGCAAAGATACCTTTGATATTCGTGTATGATGTTCCAGGCTGGGTGAGAATGTAACCATCCTCATCGGTCTTAACTTGACCCCGAACAAGAGCTGTAGCAGGCTCGTGTCCAACTGCGTAGAAGAGACCATTTGAAGGAAGCTCAGAGGTTTCGCCGGTAACAGTATTCTTGATAGTTAGAGTGCTCAGCAGACCTCCTTCACCTTTGCATTCCACAGCCTCGGTGTTATATTTGATTTCAACTTTAGGATGTGCAGTGAGGCGTTTGGCCATGATGTTGGATGCCCGGAGTTTGTCCTTTCGTACCAACACGGTAACCTTGCTTCCATACTTGGTCAAGAAGATGGCCTCTTCAGCAGCAGAGTCACCACCTCCAATAACCGTCAAAGGCTTGTTTCTGAAGATAGGGACAGCACCGTCACACACTGCACAGGCACTGATTCCAGCCTGCCAATATGTCTCCTCCCCCAGGAGGCCCAGCCGTCTTGCCGAGGCACCAGTAGCAATGATGACGGCATCGGCAGTGTTAGGCTCGCCCTCCTCTTCGTCCTCAAGCCAGAATTTGAATGGTCGCTTGGAGCAGTCGAGTTTGGTGACAGTCTCGGTGATGATTTCGGTTCCGAATCGTTCACTTTGTTTCCTCATGGCATCCTAATCCACGTTAGGCAAGTCATTCTCAAGGGTATAACCCGGTCTACTGCCGCGCGTACCATAAGCTCCTGTCCACCAATTCCATTAGGAAAGCCGGGAAAGTTTTCGACGTCGGTGGTTGTTGTCAATTGACCGCCAGGGGCAATTCCGTTTGCAATCATACCCTCATAGAGCACGGCTGTAGAAACTGTGAGAGAAAGTCCACTACAATTTAAGCCCGGAACTCACGTTTCAATTCAGCGCGTGCAAGATATATAGCAGCAGTATGGGCAGCGGGGCCGGACCTGCTTGAAGTATTAGTGAGGAGAACGGTGTCACAGGCTGTGCTTCATACCCAATAACTATTCCCAACAAATATTGATTAGTACGAGCACAAACCATGGAGAACGGAGGACAACTCACTGACTACTTTGCTGTGCATGTTGCGTCTCTTGGAGTTAAAGATGCTGTTTTGAAACGGCTGTTGTGGTAGTCTGTGGGAAAGGGTAGTGGTGGAGGAAGAGGAGGCAGTCAGTGCAATACCCAGGAGAGTCCTGAGGGGCAAAGATCTGGTAAAGCGAAGGGAAAACGTGATTGCAGAGTTTCGGATAAAAGGGAAGAATATCAATAAGTGTAAGGCTCGGAGGAGTGAATGCTTTATAGAATCGGAGCCAGAAAAGGTAGAAGAGGGATAGCCGGGGAAGGGGACGGAAGCGTTGTGGAGAAAGTTGCTGATGTGATAGTCCGAAGCGTTGGAGGGCTGGAACTTGGACACGGACTGATAAAGACCAGTGACGAACGACTCACAAAGGCAGCGCAAGAAGCACGTTAAAAAAGAGAGCAAGTGGGGAACACTAGCCGCTCTAGAAAATGGCCACAGGAACGGCGGACAAGTTTAGCGGCGGGAAATGGAGAGGATCAACAGCAGCAATACAGCAATGTTTGTGAAGGCGACACAAGAGCAAAAGCAAGAACGACGGACCACACAACGAGCTCGCGAGACTGGATCGGAAGGAGCGCGAGAGGATAGGAGAAACGATATCTAAACAAAAATAATAAACCTGGGAGACCCAAACGCAAAGTCTAGGGGGCAAATAAGATGTAAACAAGTAAGGCATCCAACTCCCAAACTTGATAGATGATGATAATTTGCTCCTTGGTCGATATCACGCCCGTTTGTCTAGACAAATTCTCAGTGGTGCTTCTAGAATATCGGCTCTCGTGCTTCCTGAACTGCCCGTCCTTCCAGATGAAGCGTATATTTACTTACGTATATTCAGCTCAGAGACCTTTGCGACCGAGAGCGGACCATGGTACGACGCAAGGCTTTCCCGGGTTGCGTGCTGGGTTGCTTCTGATGGTCCATGTTTGGTTGATTATAGATCAAATATGGGCCAGACCATCGCAACGCCAGGAATGTCGCCTGACGGCTCCGGCTTCTCGACCCAGCAATGCACGCGGAGGGATAATGTATCACTAAGACTGAAACCGAGCTGACGGAGACTGTAGCGCCGCATCAATTATCTGCGGCCACATCATGAATCACTCGAAGGCTGCATAAATGCAAAGAATCACATCGCGATTTTCTCCCAAAAAATACACCTGTAGATTTACGTCTACTTCATACAATGCAGAAAGGAACAGAAATGCAACCGAAACCCCACCCAAAAAGTGCCCATATTACAGAATCAAACGAATGCAATTGATGCCTCCGTTGTCTATCGATCTCTGCGCTCAAGTAACTTCTCTCGATCGCTACCTTCCTCCGAGCCACCCTCGTCTAATCCACGGGCTACCTCATCATCATATACCACTTTCTCCTCATCATCATCATTGTCATCGTCGCTGAATATCCCTTCCTCGTCATCAGATGCACCAAACGCATCATACAAATCCCGTGCCTTCCGCCGCCTTCCAATGGCTCCGGCTTGTCCTTGATTGCTGGGTATTCCCTCCTCAAGGTCGTCATGAGCCAGCGCTTCAAATTCGTAATCCATACCGTCCTGTCGAGCTTTCTGCTTGCGACGTTGTCTGAAGAAATACACAGCAACGGCGGCAATGAATGCGGTTATAACAAAGAATGAACCATAAATCCATGCTTGGGTTTTTACTGAGACCCCAAAGGTGGGAAGAAACGAAGGAAGGAAGGCGGATTTTGTATCCGATTCCTCTGTATCCGACTCGGGGTAAGGCACTGGGATATATTAGCAAGAACTGTTGCACAATAGTCGCGATATGAACAAACCATCAGTATCAGTGGGCTCCGGTTCATAGGGATCTGAGCTTCCGGCAGTGGGTTTGGAGTTCACGGGGCGATCTAAATGACCGGTAGGATTTCCTGTGGCCTGAACATGATGTGTGCTTGGCAGATCAGTGGTCGCGATGAATGCGGCGGTACTAGTCGCGTGATTCTCAGCAGATTTATGGCCTTCTTCGCCTGGTAGCGGATGCAGTTCGGCTTTATCAGCATCGATTGCTTCTCCCCACAATGTAATACTCCAGTCAGTGAGTGTGCCATTATACTGGTTCTCTTGCGTATCTTTAATGATCACGGTCCAGGTGCCAACACCATCCTCACCCCTGGAATAATTAGCAGATGTTCAAGGCGACAGAAATAATCCATACCAATGCTTCACAGTCATAAAATTCCAGTCTTTGTATCCAGCCACACTATTATCCAAATCCCTTCTGGTTGCGATATGGCTCACAATTCCTTTGGGAGAGATCAGGTCGACACTCATATCACCACGCCTACCATGCTTGGCGTTCATGTGCACTTGTACATGTTCAATCCGAGCAAGATTCGCATCCTTAATTTGCTTCTTGGTGATTTCAATTTGACTTTTCAACCCTTTTTGGCCTTGTGGAATGGCATGATTTACGAGAATAACTGGCGACTTGTACCAACTCTGTGGCTTGACCGATTTGAACGTTTTTGCGGCTTGTACTATAGCATATGCATCGAGTTTGCCGTAACCATAGCGATGACTGAACAGTTGTCCCGAGGCAGTCTTATCCCAAAGCCCATCATCCGGGTTGACGACCACTGCAGTCTCCTTCACAAGGTATTGGAGGTCCCTCCAGGTTAGATCCGGACGCACGGACAGCACAAGGGCAAAGATACCAGCTGCAAGCGGTGCTGCAGCAGATGTACCACCATGTCCGGAGTAACACTGGTTGGTACCGACATCAGTGGTATGCTGCTTTTTATTAGCAAATGGCCGACCACTACACAATAAATCCACTTACAATAGCATCACCGCTCCCGCTGCTGTACGTAACCACTAATTGCGCAGAACAGTGTTCGGAATAGTAAGGGTGGCTTCCTTTGCGATCTATGGCACCGACAGTGATGCTATATATACTGTTGGTGTACCCATCATAGTTACAATTGTCGCCACTCGCTGCGCCGTTTCCGGATGCAAATACAAAGATGGACCCTTTACCTCCTCGACCCTGTTGCACACCCTTAAGGATTGCCTTCTTAATCAAAATTCCTGGTGCTTCCATGGCTTTCCCATCATCGGGGGGACCCCAACTGCAAGAATAGATTTGGTTCTCTTGGTAAGCGTAATTGAGGGCGATAGCTTCATCTGCATCAGATATTTGTTTCGAAAGAATACGAATTCCGGCAACTTTTGCATTATATGCTACGCCCACACCACATACATCGTTCTTTACCGCGGCAATCTCTCCGGCACATCGGGTTCCATGTCTGTCATCTGACAATCGAGGCTTAGGCTCCGAATTTTGGTCGTTAAAATCATAAGAACCCTCTGCAAACTATAAAAGTCAACCTTGTACAAGTTGTGCCCAAAGAAACCACTCACGTAGTTCGCCTTCAAATCCTCACTGTACATATCCAATCCGTCGTCGACAATGGCAACCGTTGAATTGAACCCCGTAATTCCTTCTAACCAAACCCCGGTAACGTTCACATCATGGCCTTTCTCGACAGTGTTGAGCAGATGCCATTGTTCATGGAAGATGGGGTCGTGAATATCCAAAGCTTTCGAGACCTCTAATTGCTTCTGAACCAAATTTTGATCGTGTTTGGACCCAAACGATGGTGCGCCTTGACGTCGGGGGACAGTTCTTTTCTCAAGCCGTTTAACTTTCTGCTTCTCTGAAAAGAGAATCATATCGTCCATTCCCTCTGCACCCCGCTTGACCTTCCGTCGTCGCTGATAATCCGAAACAACGTCTCCACCTCTTGACGGACCCGAAAACAGGTAATGATCTTCCAATTCCCCCACTGGTCCCTCAAATTCCAATCCAAGGTGTCCAGCCACATCCTGTGGAACTGCATCGGGAGATAGCTTCAGGGCATAATAATCTCTAGTATCGTATTGTCGAGGTCGTAGCACAGGAGGGGCGATGGCACTAGCGAGCTCGAGGGACGCCAGCTGGAGCAGAGCAACACATATGGCCGTAAATCGCATCGTGATACCGAGAGACTCTGATATGAAGCAAAGTGAAAGGTAGTTGACGACTAGAAGTCGTTGGCTTGCGTTGGTTGCCTATGGAGGTCCCATGTACCAGCACGAAATTCCTAGACGAAATGGAATCAACGGGAGTATAGAGATTGCCGAGCGGTGTAATATCTAAGTCGGAAAGAATGAATTAAAAGTTGTTGGGAGGCGTAGGTAGCAGCAGCTATCTGGTCTAACTTCGACTTCAACAATTGATGTGATGCAAATGTCTCAAAACACCGTGGCAACAGTGTAGATTGCGCGTCGAGTGTGGCTGCGTAACCGAGCCTCTTCGAGCTTATAAAGTCGGCTTATGTGGTATGGCTTATGTGGTACTCTAGGCGTATCAGATGTGTACTAAGTACTTGCGGCAGCTCTGAAGACGATATTCTGAGAAAATTCTCGAGAGCATGTTGTGTTGCGGCAGTCATTCTACTCTAGAATTTTGATAGTCTATCATACGGCTTTGATACGATACAGTGTAGCGTAAGCGAAAAAAAAAGCCATCACTAGAATTTTGAGCAGTTTCCATTCCACTAAATTAAAGTGGCCATCGTACTAAGGAATGAGCCTCGTTTTTTCCATCCTTTGAACCGTGCCCGCAGATAAAATTGCGGGAGCGGGAGTAGGCGTTACAGTCATAAACTTCAAATAACTCCTAATAGTCTTTTCTCGCAGGCTCGATTGATGGATCAGTTCCAGATATATGTTATATGGTTCCAATCTCTGGGATAACATTGTACCCTGGAAAACCCTGGTCTTGTTTGAACAGGGCTCAGAAACTGGAACGCCTTATTCGATATTGGATATTCGTCTTCCAGAGTCTAGCACCTCCACCATAAGGGCTTCTTCTACAATAAGAACTTATGACGAAAGATCACTCGAATTCCAACATCCGGATAGAGCCAATAATCACGCAACCAGGGATTATACCGAATCCATTCGCGAGAGTTAGTATAAAAATCGTATGAAGAGAGGTTTGAGATCTTAGCCGATAATTGGAGAAAAGAGGGCCGCAGGGACTCTCTCGTACCAGACCTTTAGATGCCACGATGTATCACTCGTGCAATTGGCGAAATCTGTAAAACGTGACAGCGAAGCGATCCAGGGTCCAGGGTTACAACAAGCTGGCCAGCAACACCTGGCTCGAGTACAGCATTCTGGAACCTTTCGCAACCCTTGCTAGAGTAGATCATACCGAGCGGGAGTGCAATTCAAAAGGCGATACCATGGAGTGGCTAGAAAACCCAGCTGGCTAGATCAAGAGCCCGTTTTGGGCCATAAGTATCGGTACGCCAGGGTCCCGTTTACGCTGCTCTGCATGTGCTAACTTTAGAAAAAATTTGCCTGGGGAAGCCTCGACTAAACCCGATGTGAAGGTAAGCTACAGGCGGATATCATGTACTACTAGTACACTTGGTTGTGGTACAAGAGAGAGGCACTACGAACTACGACTCCCAGCGTCGTCAAAGTCCAAGACGAAGCGCGACCTTACGTCGACGGTGCCAAACACCAGCCTCCTCCTTCTCCAAGACTCGAATTGCTTCTCGTCATTGGTGCTAGGCTAGCAGAGATAGAGAGTGAAATTCCAATGCCGCTGCGTGTCTTAGAGCTTGGGCGCTGATGGTGTTTGCAGCAATTGCTAGGTGCCTCTGCCTTCCTACATCCTGCCTGCCTAGGTGCCTGCCGATCGACCTACATCCTGCCTGTCTGCTTGCCAATTGATCGATCTACATACCTCCTCCTACCGGTACTTATTACTAAGTTACCGGAAGCTCAGCCGAAAAACTGGATCCCGAACGAACTCAAGATGCCAGCGGCGTTGCGGTGCGTCGAGGCGTCGTTAGGTCCGGCGTCCGCCCAACGACCCCTACCACCACTCCCACTGCCTCTGCCTCTGCTCGCAAGCCTTCCTCTGCCTCAAATACTCCCTCCACCCGTTCCATTGATTTTGCAAGCGACAGATCCCCTCTGCAAAAGCTTGAGCTTGAATTGAAACACATCAGCCAGGGAGAAGCCAATGCTGAAGGCATAGCTCGCTCGCTCAGTAAACGGAAGGACGGACGTATCCAACGAACTGCTACCAGCCCCTCATCTTCTCCACGAAGACATCGAGGAGATCGAGAGGACTCCGTCCACAGCAACAGTCGTCACGAGGAAAGGTCATCATCATCATCTCATCATCAACAACAGCACCACCACCACCATCTCGAGATGTCTCCGATATTTAGTCATCATAAACACCATGAAGTAGAAGAGGAGGAGCAGGACCAGGTAAAGAGGAAAGACTACTACAAGACCGTATCTGGCGCGGAGGATCTGGCGGAACCACAGCCAACATACGACATACCCCCGACAAATCTCATTGCCGTTGAGTCTAAAAATAAGGTTGGTTTCATGGGCCAGCATCGACGGTTCTTCAAGCACAGTGGGAATCGTGGTGAAGGTAGCGGGCACGCCATTATCTCTACAGAGTCTGTAGGTGCAAGTTTTACTCACAAAGTTGCCCGTTTGGTTTTGGAGGACCGAGAGGCCGAAGGCCCCTTAGCTGAAGGCATTGAAAATACAGACGAACATGGTAGGAAGGATTTCTTTCAGTCTCAAGGAACAGGGAAAACTCTTCCATTTTCCACTTCAAATACCAATCATGGGTCGGATCCATCCAACTTTCTTCAAAATACGTTGAAATTTTCTGGTTCTCTCGATGGTCCTGCAGATACGGAGAACTCTCCCAATATACCCGAACCTTCTCGTTCTCAGCCCGAAGGGGAGAAGTCTCCTGCTCACCATCACCATCACCGCCATGAGCATGACCCTGAACATCCTTCTCACCACCACCACCCGGATCATCTCCAAGCTCCGCATACTAAAGAAGAAAGAGAAGATGCGCTGATACAGTCCTATATCCGAGCTATTACACCTCGTGCAGTCCCAGAACCAAAGTCATTTACACCCCCACTCTTTATAAAGTGTGGCCCATTGTTACGTTATACCGGTTTGCGTCGGGATGACGCCCCAGCAAATGCACCTAAAGGCGGACGGGAAACTTGGAGAGGCTCTGTCATGATTGTAACCACGGACAACTTATCCAACTATTCACAACCCCCGTTCATCCGCCTGTACTATGTCAGTCGGAGCGATGGCGAGCATGGATCCGGCTCCGGGAAGGAAAAAGAGAGTAGGTTCAGAGAGGTTGAGGGTCAGGTGCTGCATGCAGAGTACGAAGTTACTTTCTGGAGATTCAATCTTGAAATCGAGTTGGCGGATACTGAATCTAAAATTGCTTATCGAATAAATCAGGGCCCCCCAGTTAATTTCTGGGTACCTGCAGTAGGCCAAACAATGAATATCATGTTTCACAGTTGCAATGGTTTTAGTCTCAGTGTCAATCCTGACGACTTCAATGGTCCGGATCCTCTGTGGAAAGACGTGCTGGACAAGCATAAGGAGAAACCGTTTCATGTAATGATCGGGGGTGGCGATCAGAGTAAGCTCTTCCCGAAAATGTCTCAAGCTCCTTCGCTCACAACTTTGTCAGTCTATAATGACGCCGTTTCGAAACAGACGACTCACTTTCGTAATTGGCTTGACATTAAAACCCCTTTTCTAAAATCTGGTCACGAGTTTACTGGCGAAATGTCCACTGAGTTGGAAGGATTTTATCTCGAACGATACAGTTGGTCGACTATTTGTTGTTCCCTTCATCTATGCTAACACTTCATGTAGGTATGTGGTTTTCACAAGGTTTATTCGGGGTAGCCAACGCTCAAATCCCCATGGTTAACATCTGGGATGGTATGGGTCCTTTTCCCTTGGGATGGTCCGCTCTAAAGAAATATAGATCACGACATTATTGATGGGTATGGGTCGTATCCCAATCATTTTAATCGCTGCCCGGTGTTTACCGGCCTTGGTGCTGTAGCTATGAAATATTATATGCTCTTCCAGCACCAAAGCACTGTCCAAGAGCAGGAGGAGAATGAGCCCAGCTGGCTTCTCGGGAGTGCGCCGGGTCCATATATCACTGAACTAAGCCGCAGCACTTTCATGTTCCTGGGTCGCTCAATTGCATTTCTAGGACTCGATTGTAGAACTGAAAGAATGGTAAGGTTTTCGTGCTCTCTGTGAACAATCACTAACATCCATGTTTCAGAGAGATCTTGTGGTTTCCGGTCAAACTTATGAGAAAGTTTTCACTCGACTCCGGAAGGAAATGGTACCCGGGGAAACGAAACATTTGATCGTTCTTCTGGGAGTACCCATCGCATACCCGCGCCTCGTATGGCTTGAAAATTTGTATTACCATTCCCTGGTACTTTAATTTGAAATCTTGCTTACGAATGATGGGCAGATTGACATCACGGATTATGGACCCAATAAAGGCTTTGGGACGTATCGGAATTCTCGGGGGCTTTATCAACAACTTTGATGGTGAGTCATTTCGTTATATTCATGTTATTTCGCCCATTTAGAAAATCCTATAGGCGGTGTTGAACTTCTGGACGACTTGGACGACCATTGGACAGCAAAGAATCACAAATCTGAGAGGAACTGGGTTTGTCTTCAATCTTTATAATCGGGTTCTCTCCATCTGATTATCAATAGTTCATCAAAAAGCTGCAAGAATTTGCTTCCGAACATTCAGTTCGTATCACCATCCTTGGGTTTGTTCACTACGTATCTTGTACTTGTGATGTATGGCTAATTCCCGCAGGGGCGATGTTCATTTAGCTGGAATTGGCCAATTCATGTCAAACCCGAAGTTGAAGATTCCAAAAGTGAACGATCACCGGTACATGCCAAATGTCATATCCTCGGCAATCGTCAATACGCCTCCTCCAAATAGTATATATTTCAGCCTGCCTTCTCATCATGTTCGCGCTGACAATATATAATAGCAATGGCCGACATTCTCAACAAACGCAACAAGGTCCACCACCTTGACACTAACACTGACGAGGACATGTATCCTATATTTGAAACAGATGTTGATGGGACTTCCCGCAATAACAAGCGCCTCTTACCCAGTGAGTTATTTGTCGACAATCGAATTTGTTCTGTCTTCTGACCAAATTAGGACGAAATTACTGTATCATCAGCCCGCATGATCCTAAAGGTACAAACGCCGAGCTAGAACGGAAGCCTGTTAAAGAATCAACGTTTTCGAAACTCAGAAAGTCCACATTCAAAAGGTCTCGAAATGATCCTCCAACCGACACCTTTTCCAAAGAGGCAGGTTTGGATGGAGCTGGCGCAAGCACCATGAACTTGGATCCGAACGAGTTGATGCGGGATGGACTGCAGGTGACATTGAGGGTAGAAATTGACCAACACGATCCATCCGGCGCAACAAGGCCCTATATATTTGCTATTCCAGCACTGCGATATGAACGGGCAACCAATTAGGTGGCTGTCCGGCTGCTTATAACCATTATGATTATTTTCACTTGGTCCGTTATGAGGCGAACAAACTGTTTGATGGCTTGTCGACGATGCATATCTACTTTACTCTTGTCGCTCTTGTATAACTGCTATGGATGCATGCATGATGAGGGAACAGACGGGTTGAATGTTAGCATTGGCTTGACTTGTTTAGTGGATGGATTTTGCTTTTGCTTTTGCTTTCTTTTCTTTTCCTTTTTCTTTTTACTATACCCGCTCGACTGAGCACGTTTAGACTGCCGCACTATTGCGGGATATATATATGGTGGTAATGGAACGGTTTGTAAAATAGTCGAAGAGAAGTAATAAGTTTAATGAACTGAAATTAGTTGAACAATATCTACAGTGCGTCAAACGAGGTAACGACGAGGGCACAGATGGGTTATAGTGTATTAACCTGTCGTCACAAACTCAGTGACGGAAGACATAAAACGTATCGTGGTGGTGATATGAATCACAATAAAAGCGAGGGTATTCAAACACCAACTCCCATTTTACCTCTTCATGTTCATACCCTATTTACCTTCTGTTCTTCCTCCGAATCCTTGCCCAGCCTACTTCTGTTCCTCCACTGGCGCTCTCTTCGGATCCACAGCACCAAAATACTCTTCTGCCGCGGAACGCTCCTGGAAAACAAACAAGCAACATTGTCAGTTACCCCCAAATACATTTTTTTCATCTATGGGCATACATACATAAGCAGCCGGTGAATCCGGGAGCTGTTGCAATCATTAGCCGCAAGAAGTGGGGAAGGGGGGCTGGGTGAGTGGGGCTACATTGACAAGAACAGCCGGGTCTTTTTGTTTACTGGCGATTTCGGTATCGAGGAGTTTAGAAACTGGTGATTTCTGATTGCGCTGGGGTATTAGAAAATGACGGGAGGGAAGGGAAGATATGGGTATAGGGTACAGAGGGTTTTGGCTGCTGCTGCTGCTGCTGCTGTTGTAAGAGTGTCACTGAGGTGTCGTCGAGTTCGGCGACGAAGGCGGGGGTTTCTTGGGTAGTCATTTTTTCGTCAGTTTTGTTTATTTGTTGATAGAGGGGAACGAAATGGATGTTAGCAGGAAGCCTGGCATAGATATATGTACCAGCTGCGGCGGTGGCGGTGCTAAATATACATCTCACTTGCTGCTGCACTGTGCATGCGTCGAATATATACTAAGTAATGCATATAAAGTACGGAATGCAGGGTCAGTGCCATATGTGCAAGCTCTATCAAAAAAAGATCTTGGGTGTAAAAAAGGCCATGCTTCTTCCCATCAATATCGAGCGACTCGTTAGGCTGCAGGTTGTGTGTGTGTACTCTATGTAAAGTCCGTATATGTACAACGGGGCCAAAAGAAGGCTTGAATGAATCCTCACTTAAAAATTGTTAAAATTGCTGAAAGAACCCAAGAATAGTCTCTCTATGCAGGACCACCACCACCACCACCACCACCGTTCACCTTCTCTGCCTCGTCAAGTGCAACCTGGTACTTTGCCAGTGCCTTGTCAATGGCAATCACAGTAGGCCCAAGCATCTCCTCCACCACCTTCTTCCCGCCGCCAACTTCCAAGTCCTTCCGCTTGGGCTTGATTCCTGTCTTTTTGTATTCCTCTTGCAAATCTTTCTTCCGCTTCACTTTCTCCACCTCTCTCTGTTCCTCGGCAGTCTGGGCAACGGCTTCTATCCGTGTCTTGGAGTTTCTGAGACTAGAGACCATAGTATTTATATCTTTGGCGCGCTTCTCATCGCCCGAGAGGAATGCGAGCCAGAAATGGTGAAGGAATTCACTGGTCGTGGCATGGACCGACTGCACAGACTGAAACACCTCATGGGGAAGTCCCCCCATAGCCGTTGAGTTGTTGGATGTCGTGGTGATGAGTTGAGAACTTCGATCTCGTACAGCCTCGGTGACTTGCTTGGTTGCAAGAAAAAACAATATCTTTCCGACCGCCGGGCTGTCGTGGTCATCCATATCCTCGTCCCCTTCACCTGGCAGAAACGCTGCGATATCAAAATGGGATGTTCCCAGATCACGCCTAATATTCTCTAGCACACTCGCTGCATTCATGCCAGCAAACTTGTTTTGCTTCTCGTCCCCTTGTTCGTTTGAGAAAAACTTCCGCTGGTCCTGGATGTTTAGGATAATGCGTTCTTCCTCCAGGTCTCCACCGAGATCTCCAAGGCGTTGCTCGACCATGTAAAGCTCATCTTGATCTTGATCCCGGTCTGGATCTGCCCTGGACTGAGGTTAGTAGGGTTAGTTATAGATCATACGATAACACGTACGGCGTTACAAGGTCGACCAGCTTCTGACTCAGGCTGTTGAGTGTCCGTATGATGGGCACATTCTCCACCTGTGAAGGTCTCATTGTCATGTCTGGAGCATTGCCCCTGCTCTGTGGCGCATATTGATCAGCCTACATTGGTGCCTAACTTTGGACCAAAGGTCCTACCCTGCTGAGATTTTGTTCATTCCCTTCCAGATCAATAGTGAGGGGGACATGTTCAATTTTCCTCCGTTTCCTAGAATTATCTGGAGGACAGACAAGTTCAGCGGTGCTATCCCACCCATTCATCCGAAGTAGTTACCCTCGTCATCTCTATTTAAATAGCGATCGAAAATGTTATCCGTTGTGTCCGAAGGCAGCACTTTGTCTCCCTTCAACTTCTTGAACAACCTGCTCAGGAAAAACCGGCTCCAAAATTGATCCTCTGACACCCGCGGCACGTTCTCGTCGTAGACCGTCTTCACGAGTGGATGCTGCGAAAATATATCCCCAATCTGTTCCCGCGAGAGCGATATCCGCCGCGCGACACCATCGACCGTCGTAGACCTAACAGCAGCAAGAACGTTGTGGGGACCTCGCGTTTGTGCCTTTTCGAGAGCATGAGCTCGCAGCAGATGTGTTCTCGTAGACCAAAATTGCTCACTTGTAACAGGGCCAGTCATAACCGCTTCTTTAAATGTATTACTCAGAGCTGGATCCGACTTAAGCAACGACATCTGTAGCTCCATATCCTTTGCCAGCCGCGCTCCACTCCAAAGATCATTCATAGCGGCCGACCCAGCAGTCGCGACAGCCATTGCAGCCGAAGAAGCTTCGCCGGGTCCTCCTGGCACGGTACCCGCTTTGGCCGCTTGAATTGCGGTTCCGAGAGCATCCTTCATCGTATCGCCCTCGGCGCGAGCGTTAGGTGAGGTGAAGTTGAAGACAAAGGATTCAGCAGGGCCATCTCCTTGTTTTGTGAAGATTTTGATCATGACCTTTGGAGACGTTGCGGGCGTCGCTTGGAGGTCTGGTGAATGTCAGTTCCATGACCTGGTAGGTGGTGTGAGAGGCTGAGGACTTTCGACGGTACCCACCAGGATGGTGACAGTGGGTGGTGAGTTCGGGGGGGCGGCGGGAGTCCATGTGACGATATCGCGAGTAAGTTCGAGGATTCCATCTTTCTTTTTAAAGGTCGTAAGACCTTTGACGGTCGTCATACCAGAATTGGGTGGTAGTTGAAGATAGGTAGCTTGTGAAGTGATGGGAAAGGATTGAAGGTGATGGAGAGCTCTAAAAGCTCACAGGTATGCCGGGTAAAATACAGACCTTTAAACTTTTAACAACGCTGCTGTTTGTACATACCTACCTAGATAGATATGGTGAAAAAAACCCGATTCATTCTATATACATCGAGCATCTAATACAGGACAGATGGTGTACTTCCAGAATCCCGGCCTCCGAGAGAAAATGAAGCCGGCCTTACCCAATGATATTTCGACCTCAGGACATGTTCCTTCCTGCAAATACCAGTGGTCCTCTCGTACACAGAGACGGATGCAGTTGTTCATTGGGCTATTAAGTTTCGATTTTTGGCCACAGGAAAGTCTTCCCCGACTCGGCATTTCCTTGAACTTCTGCAAGATACTCCCGTGGCTCGGTGGGAGCATCTACCGGGTTTCCGAACTCATCCCAATCATGTTTTGCGGCCCATAACGCAGCTTCAAGTCTGTTCTTCCGAGCTTCTTCCGGTGAGACTGCTACAGGTTGGGGGATCTCTGATGCATCAACGGTTTCATCAACTTCATTCCGACGTCTTTTGCGGTTTGCATCTGCTCGTCGTTTTTGTTCTAATAGAGTAATTAGCATTACCGGGAATGTTAGGTTCAGCGAGAGATCGGACTTAATAGCTCTTGAATTTCTGAGAACCGAAAAATTGCAATTTGGGTGTCGGTTAGCGTACGCTTCACACCATCCGGATAGTATCCCAGGTCATCTTGTTCCCAATAGGCTTCCTGTTCATCGCTAGCACTGCAGAGAGGAGAGCAAGCGCCCGGATCGGAGCTTTGGCACAGGTGACTGTGATGAAACGCAGCTAGATCATTCTGGGCATGTCAGTGAGCTGGATACGACCTCTTGGTGAGAGATGGTAAACCCACAATGGTCACAGCTGGAATTTGGAGATCCTGTTGCATGTTGGTGTACTTGTTATCGCTATCGCAGGAACCTGCCGAGAGCTGTTGGTGTTTAGGACCAGGGTGCAGCCAAGCCACATCCGCAGATCACCAATCATGAACTCGCACTCGAAACGTTTAACAGTTTGTCGATAGTTTTACGCAACGCAGTTGCAACGTGGGGTCCTGGGCATATAACCCATGACGACGGAGTTGGGATGTGTAATTGCGATACGTTCTGCACTTTATTAGATTGAGGTTCAATTTAGCTTCTTCGCCGCGTCCTTGGGTTTGAAGCCTAGACTAGAGACCGCAAGCAGATCTAGCGATCCCGATGATGCGAGACTTGGTTGCTTACAGATAGTTGGACGGTCCGCGGAGGATGAAGAAGTTTAGTGCAACTTCTCACCAGTAAGTTAGGATGCCAGTCAGTATTTTCGGCTGCATGCACTCTACATGCACTCTCTGCCTCACAGCTGCATTTTGCCTGGGAACTTTGCAGGCTGTACCCGGAAAGACCATGGCGGGGTTCGCAGTTGAGAGTATCTCCGCGATTGTTCGGCGTTCACGCACGGTCTTTGGGGCGCTAGAGTGCACCTTACATAGTCGTTAGCATGAAGAACTTGAGGACGAGGCATCATTAGGTGTCGTCTTCTAGAACAGCGTAGAGTGCGTTTGTAAGGAAGAAAAAATAAGGAAGTAGTTTGACTCGATTGGAGCTGCGTCCCTAAAGTGCCTGAATTTACAAATCTACCAGGCAGGTAGTAGGGGGAGTTCATACCTTACAGTGTTCCTGGTAACTATTAGCTTTCCTAAAATTATTTACCCCTCCTTGACAAAAACCCAACAACACCAACACCACCAACACCACCAACACCACCACCTCCACCACCACCGCCTCTTACTCACTGCCTCCCAAGAAACGCCGAAAACTCCTCCGCTCCTCCCTCCTTCTCTCATCAATCCGTCCGCTTTACTCAACACGCACAGCACACCACAGGAAACCTTTACTTCGGAAATCTCAATTCTATATTCACAATGACGGATATAATTGTCCACCCCGACGTCCCTGCCAATGCTGGGTGAGTGCTATCAAATTTGCTGCGCGCTTCAATTATATTCGGCGCGCAACCAGTCGTTTATTATTTCAAAAGCTATCAATGGTCTTTGCAAGTTCTTTGGGAATGATTTTCGCTGGAGTGGCTTACTGTGGAAGGAACGGAGGGTTATCATCGGGGATTGGGCTGATGTGTTCAGCACTCTCGAGCTCAAAGAAAACACCACCGTGGTAGTCCTTGGTGCATCCGGTGATCTGGCGAAAAAGAAGACCGTGGGTTTGCATCTTTCCGGGAATCAAAGGCAAGTTACTGATGACAGCATAGTTCCCGGCGCTCTTCGGCTTGGTCAGTGACATCATCACGAATCTAATCACCATGTACAGACTAATTAACACCAACTGTAGTACAGAAACAACTTTCTGCCAAAGGACTGTCACATTGTCGGATATGCGCGGACAAAAATGGACAATAAGGAGTATCACAGCCGGGTCAAGTCATACATCAAGACCCCCCTGAAGGAAATGGAAGAGCAGCTCGACAAATTCCTGAAGAAATGCACCTACATATCCGGACAGTACGACCAAGACGAGTCATTCCAGAGGCTGCGTGACCATCTGAATGAACTGGAGAAGGGACGACCGGAAACCCACCGCATATTCTACATGGCACTACCTCCGAGTGTGTTTACCACAGTATCACAACATTTGAAAAAGAACTGTTACCCCGACCGGGGTATCGCACGACTGATTGTGAGCAATTTTTCTCTGCGACCCGCTATAGTCGCGCTGACGTTTGAAAAGGTCGAGAAACCATTTGGACGAGATTTGCAAACTTCCAGGGAGCTGCAGAAGGCTCTTGAGCCGGATTGGAGAGAGGAAGAGATTTTCCGTATTGACCATTACTTGGGCAAGGAGATGGTGAAGAATCTTCTCATCCTGAGATTCGGCAATGAGTTCTTCGGCGCTACGTGGAACCGCACCCACATCGACAATGTTCAGGTTTGTTTTGTTGGTCCGAGCCATGAAGATATACGGGCTGAACAATATGGATCTAGATCACATTCAAAGAACCATTTGGAACGGAGGGCCGGGGCGGTTACTTCGATGATTTCGGCATCATTCGTGATGTCATGCAGAACCGTCAGTAGACCCTTGTCGACCACAACTTCATAATGGCTGATGCGTCTCATAGATCTACTTCAGGTGTTGACGATCATTGGTATGGAGCGCCCAATTTCCTTTTCTGCTGAGGATATCCGCGATGAGAAGGTAAGCTCACCCCCCACATAAGTTTGAGTTTGCCTAATTCCATCACAGGTCCGTGTCCTTCGTGGTATTCCTGCCATTGAGCCAAAGAATGTCATAATTGGGCAGTATGGAAAGTCACTTGACGGAAGCAAGCCCGGCTATCTGGATGATGACACCGTTCCCAAGGACAGCAGATGCCCAACATTCTGTGCGCTAGCTGTTTACATCAAGAATGAGCGGTGGGATGGTGTTCCATTCATCCTAAAAGCAGGCAAAGGTAAATTCAGACAGTTCTTATCGAGACCATCAAACTTACTCAACTGCGCCAGCCCTCAATGAGCAGAAGACTGAGATTCGCATCCAATTCAAGGATGTTACCAGCGGTATCTTCAAGGATATTCCACGTAACGAACTTGTTATTCGTGTACAGCCCAATGAGAGTGTATACATCAAGATGAATTCGAAGCTCCCTGGCCTGAGCATGCAGACGGCTGTTACTGAATTGGACCTCACCTACCGGCGCAGATTCAGCGACCTTAAGATCCCGGAGGCGTACGAAGCGCTTATCCTGGACGCTTTGAAGGGCGATCACTCCAACTTTGTCCGAGACGATGAGTTAGACGCAAGTTGGAGAATCTTCACACCTTTGCTTCATTACCTTGATGAGAACAAGGAAATCATTCCCATGGAGTATCCCTACGGTATGTACCTACAATTGTTCTACAAAATGATGCGTCTAGCTGACTTTTGAAGGATCTCGTGGACCCGCCGTTCTCGATGACTTCACTGCATCCTACGGCTACAAATTCAACGATCCTGCTGGATACCAATGGCCAGTTCAGAGCACACATCCTAACAGATTGTAAAATTGGAGTAGCAGGCAGGCGCACGGTCGGTTTTCTGGACTTGGTTGGGTAGGGAAAAGTAGAAATCTTTCTTTTGTAATTTTTTACCCCTTTCATTTTTATTTTTTTCGGTTTGTTAATTCGTTTATGTTATATGCTGGAACATTTTCTCTTGTGACAAACTTCCAACACTTCAGTGGCCTGGCCCCTTCCCTTGACTTCGTCCCTACCCTACTCCTCTCAGCTGTTGTCTTTTGATCCTGCAACACGCGTACGGAGTAGGGTTTAATTCTCGTGCATGATCTCGCATAATTATTGACCCGGTTCATAAGTGAAGTGTGTCGAGGACATGATCGGGTGACAAAACCATCAGACCACTAGATAACTACGAGATCGGCGACTCGGTGCCCGCTTGGGTTTGTTCAGCATGTATATCAATCCCCTTGCACTGGCACCACGGTATTCTGATGCTGAATACATGCTCGAGTATTCAACGAATTGAGCGTGTGACGTCGACTACTGGCTGGCTTGATAACACCGCGGTCCGCGGAGTATATATCCGCCCATCGGCCGTATAATGTTTTTCTGGCCGGCCTATGTAACATACGCGTAATACCACCACCGAGGGGAACCTTTCTCCGGAGGAGAATGATTGCGGGCCTATAGTCGTCAGGTATCACTCGACTTTGATCCAGTGGTTGTTCCTGTTAGTGCAGCTTGGTCTCGATGCCAGGACAGAGGATGATGGCCCGGGGTGGTTCACATCCAAACATTCTCTCTGCACAGCTACTCTACAGGCAGGAGACAATGTCTAACATGCATAAGCAACCAGTCCAGTCACGACTGCAAATCTTCCCCCGTGGCTCAGTGACCTAGTCGAGTGAAAGTCCGTGATGTGACCCAGGAAAGGACTCTATAAACATCAATTTTTCGATGCTCAGCAGTAGTTCTTTTCGAGAATCGATCTCGATGCGCTTGTGATGACCGCTATGTCAGGAAACACATTCATGGTTGAACGAACAACCACTAGATTACCCGGATTGTGGGTGGTGGATGGGTATGTGACTGCTCCAACCGGGTTTGTGTGTGTGTGTGTGTGTGTGTGGGCTGGCATACGCGACAACCTAGCGTCTGCTAACTCTGGCAACAACTTTGACGACAACGAACGACCCGACCAAATCACCCAGCGAGCGCCGTCCGGACCCACCACCCCACCCCACATCCAATTCCTTAACGACCGTAAGTCGCCCGAAATATTGCAACAGCCAGGAGTAGGAGGAGGAGGAGGAGAAGGGGGGGAATTTTTGGTGGAAGCAGCAAAGAGCTGATATAGCTTTCGATCTCTTAGACCCTACAAAATGCCGGAGTCCAACCACAGACGTATGATTTCCCGCCAAAATTACCTGGATCTGAAGAGGCTGTGCTAATTGGGTGATGTGTAGTATACGTTAAGGTGAGCACACATACTTTTTCGTTTTTTTTTCCCCGCTGCGAACACCCCCGTCTACGGAATGTTGGTGGGGAAATGGAATAGGGGAGTTTGTTGAGGTGGAATGGTTATGGGGGAATACGACATGCAATACATGAAGCTGGGGGAGCTAGGGAGGATTGGAGTTTAAGGAATTTGTGACTGATGATGGGATTCTGTGCGGTCCAGGCTCGCCACCTTTCGTACCAGCGGGGCAAGCGTAACACCAACCCTAGCACCTCCCTCGTCCAGATCGAGGGTGTTGCTACCTCCAAGGATGCTACCTTTTACTGCGGAAAGAAGGTCGCGTTTGTCTACCGGGGCAAGAGCGAGCGACAGGGTTCCAAGATCAGGGTATGCATATTCCAGTGGACAGCAGGAGGAGGGGGAGAGAAGCCAGATGTTGACGGATATTGTGATAGGTGATTTGGGGCAAGGTCACCCGGCCACATGGAAACAGCGGGCTCGTCCGTGCCAAGTACGATACCATCTTTTCTCCGCGTCGATGGCGCTGACTGACGTTAACTTTTGTATAGGTTCCGCAAGAACCTCCCTCCCGCGTCCTTCGGTGCTACTCTCCGCGTCATGCTTTACCCTTCCAACGTTTAAGGCGTTTTTTCACGGAGATGGGGAGGAGAGGGTAGGAGGGGCAAAGGGAAAAGTAAACGGGGCAAAATGGGGGGTCTTTTACAGTTTGATACTTCCAAATAAACGGCGTTCCCAAGTTCATTTTAATTAATCGAACTACCTACTGTCCACATCTATGAAGAGATTTCTAGTGCTTGTTTTTTGACTGGGGAGGGAGTACGGGGGTGCCATTCATTGTGATATCTAGAAGCTATAAGATTACAGCTTGGATGGGCGGACCAGCGCATGTAAAGAGACGAGAGCTATGTTCAGCTTGGAGCTTGAATGAATTTGGCCCAAGCTACTGTACACTCACTTCGACCACCACCATCCCACTCTCTATCAACACCCGGTTTATACTTTCAATCACTTGTCATTTTTTCGACAACTTTAATCTGTATTCACTTCGTGTCTTTGAGTGTCTTATGCCTCCTTTTGCAGCAGGGGTTTGCTCTTTCCCAATAGTCGGGTACACTCTCCCCCTATGCCCTCCTCCTCCATTCGTCCTCTGCTCCTGCTGTCTCCCTTGATTCTGATACCTCGGCCTTTGTTCCCCCCCTCCATATTTCCCCCCACCTTGCTTGTGAATCCTAAACCCGCCCTTCCTCTTCCCTCCCTTCTCCCTCTCCTCTACTACCACTTCCTTCCTCCCCTCCTGCTTCGCCAACTCCACAAACCTCCCCACCCCCTCCTTCATCAATCCCATGATCTCATCCCAAGGCGTACTAACCACCTCATAAACGGGAAAGAAAGCTATCGTCCCCAACAGTCCCTGTACTCCCTCCTCCTCCTTCCTCACCGGCGTCCCATCAAGCTTATACCCATGTTCCACAAGCGACAGCCGACACGCCTCATGGAGTCTTCGACGGATCCGTGAGCGAACGCAGTAGGATTTGTGGATTGATAACGGGACGACAAAGTATTGGTTTAGTTGTTTTAGGTGTTTCTGGTAGCGGGTTACGGTGCGGAGGTGGAGGGGGTGGAGGGGGTTGTGAAGGACTGGGGCGGAGGCGACGGCGTATGGTGTTGTTGAGGCGCGGAGGGTGAGTAGTGGGTGTTGGAGGAGGAGGGTGGAGCGGAAGGAGAAGACGGACATTGCTTGTTTGGTGAGGTAGGGGAAGGAAAGAAAGTTTAGGGTACTTGTGAAAAGATTTCTTGGCATTTTTATGTACATGTATGACATCATATGTGTGATTCGCTGGGAGGAGGGGCAGAAGTAGCGATAATCCCACAACTCTTACATCGACGTGATTCATCGTCTTTGTTCTTGAAATCTTCTACCGCAGATTTTATCTGTGTCCCTAGATCTGTACAATGGAATGCGGCTTCGTGGATTACCGTCTTACAACCCTGGCAGTACCACCGGAGACGGTCGAGGCTGGTGGACGGCCGCATTTGCTCAATCACGATTCCTACCTACCCCTCCCCCCCGGCGTTAGTATACGGTAACTACGAGGTGGGGTAGGAAGGCGAACAGTATCGGCAAACCGAACGGGGTTGTGAGGAGTATTGGGAGGGAGGAGAAACATATCCCCCTCGTTTATCCATATATCCTTGAATTCATTGTTGTCGGAGGAGGAGTCGACGACTTTTAGAAGCATGGAACCGCGGTATTGGTAGAACCACTCGGGGGTCTCGTTGATGTGGTAGTCGGTGCGGGCGTTGGGACCCCCAACGATCATTACCGTCATGTTGTGCTCATCGTAGACGCAGAAGTTGTTGATGGGGGGTTGGAGGAGGTGGGAGTTGGATTTGAGCCTGGGGGAGGTTAGGAAGTAATGGACAAGGGGGAAGGGGGAAGGGGGAAGGGGGGAGACCAGAGAGGGATGTTGAGGGGCGGGGTGAGTGGCATAGTGAGTTGTGGAATACTGAGTAGTACTAGAGTAAGTAAGGCACTCGATGTAGCTTTTAGGGTATGCTTCCCCCACATTTTGCTTTGTTACTCTGGCTATTTTAGTTTCGTTCATGGCCGGTCACACACACCAGGATATACCCGTATCAATATGTATCACCAATCCAACCTTCCGAAACTCCCTCATAAGCCGAAAATACAATGTGCTCACCAACCACCCCCCCCCCAGCTGGAGCTTTACCCGGTCGAATCGATATGTAATACGATAGCTATGATCTTCAACATCTCCAGCTCCAGCTCCTCTTCCTGATCGATATACCCACCCCCCCATCTACACGACAATGGACCACAACCACCACAACCACCACGCAAACCCCTTCGACATGTCCCACGACGGGATGGGCGGCGGCAGCGGCGGCGGTGGGTATCGCTGCCAAATGTCCATGCTATTCACATGGAACACACAAGACCTCTGTCTCGTCTTCCGATGGTGGCACGTCACCTCCACATTCAGCCTTATCCTCTCCCTCCTCGCGGTCGTCGCGCTCGGGGCGGGGTACGAGTACCTCCGGGTTATATCGCGACGTTACGAGGCGCGTGTTGATGCTGGTACGTTCCCCCTCCCCCCCCCCCCCCCCCTTCCCGCTCGCGCGTTAAACCTTCCCCATCCTTCCAGACGCCCCCGTCGACATTGGCGCTCCCACAGAAGAAAGCTCACTCCTCGCTCCAGTAGGAAAAAGGAACCATGGAAGGATCGGGAAGGGGTTGTTTTATGGCGCGCAGGTGTTTTATAGTTTTTTTATTATGTTGTTGTTTATGACGTATAATGGGTGGGTTATGATTGCGGTTGCGGCGGGTGCGGCGGTGGGATATGTGTTGTGGGGAGAGGAGGCGGGGAGTAGTGTTAAGAGTGTGGCTTGTCATTAGGTAGGGAGGGTATTTATGGATGAGTGATTCTGAGTGGAGGAGTGTGCGGTGGGGATTTAAGGAATTGCGTGGTAACCTACTAAAACAAACAATACCCAGAAACCATACATACACACTATAAATACACAAACACCCCCCCCTCCCTCGCCTAAAACGCCGCAAAACAAAATGTAATCATAATGCATCAATTCCACCTCGTCTACCCAGAAATCATAAACCTCCACCTCCCCCCCCTCCTCTCAATCCTTGCCGCCGAAGCATCCCCTCCTCTCCCGACCGTCGCCCCCTGTCCCCACTGCCTCCGCACAACCCCAACAACATCCATCTTCGCAACCTCAAACTCACCCGCAGTAACCGCAAACACTCTCCCTTCCACATCCCCATTCCCCCCTTCCTCGCCATCATAATCATCATTATCCAGCCCAACCTCCCCCCTCTCTTCAGCCTCAAGATCTTGCGATGTCCGAGCCGCGTGTGTGGTACCTTCCTCCGGTGGTGGAGGCGGAGTAAGTTCCTGCTGTGAAACGACGAGACTTAACATCATTAGCTGCAGTAGTAGCACTGCAGCGTCGACGTAAAGTAGCCGCCATTTTGAGATCGGTCCTTCTGTTGCATTTCCTCTGTTAGTATACTGCGGGGGGGGGGGGTGGGGGCAGGGTGGTGTACGCTGCCCGATGAAGTCTACAATCAACCCCCCATGTTGATATCCATGCGTCAACTCCCCGGCAGAAGGATTCGCCTCCCACAGATGCTCGAGAACACAGAACGTGGTTGTTCCCAGGAGAGCTATGATTGGCGAGCGCTGATGTGGCGGGAGAGGGAAGGTTATGATCTTGGGGGTGAGGAAGAGGAACTGTGTACTTGAGCGCAGGGCGAAGCGGATGAAGCTACAGCTGTAAGGTCCTCCCGTCAGTGCAACCCAGGGAAAGGGGGGGAGAAGGGTACTCAAGGAAGTAGAGGTATGTGAGGTGGAGGTATGTGATGATGTCGATGTTTCGGAGCATGTGGGTTAGGAATTCTTGATGTTTTTGTGTGAGGTAGGATTTGTACGGGGGGGAAGAAGAAGAAGAGGGATCGCCGACATCGCTCATTGAATCATAAGAGGTGGTAAGTGGGTCTGCGGTGGTAGACCGAGATTCACTCGTCGTGGTGGTAGTGGTGGCGGCGGTGGTGATGGGTGGAGGTCGGGAATCAGCTCTGAAGCGCATCAAAGTGTTCCGGCGTGCTCGTTGTCGTCGCGTCAACCTCCTTCTCTCCTTATCCAGCTCTATCACCACCACCACCACCACCACCACACAATCACAATGGCATCCTTCTTCGACCTCAAAGCGCGAAGAGCAGCCGCCGTCGCCGCACAAAAAGATGCCGCCCCATCAACCACAGTAAAAGATCCTAAGCGCCTAGTCCCCTGGGTTGAGAAATAGTTGCGTTTACCTCCCATCATCATCATCACATCAATTTCCTAACCTCCCAAACCAGCCGTCCAAAATCACTAAGCGATGTCACCGCACAAGACCACACCATCACCGTTCTCAAACGCACTCTCCAATCCAACAATGTCCGTCCCCTCCTCCCCCAATCTCTACGTCAACACTAACACCCCCCTCAGCTCCCACACATGCTCTTCTACGGACCCCCAGGAACCGGCAAAACCTCCACCGTCCTCGCCCTCGCAAAGGAACTCTACGGGTATTCCCCTCCCCCCCCCCCCCTTTTTCCCCCCCTCACTAACCCCCCCAAGTCCCGAACTCATGAAAACCCGGGTCCTTGAACTCAACGCCTCCGACGAACGAGGCATCTCCATCGTCCGAGAAAAAGTCAAAAACTTTGCACGCACAGCCGTATCCAACAGCACCATCCAACAATCCTCCTCCTACCCCTGTCCTCCCTACAAAATCATAATCCTCGACGAGGCAGATTCAATGACACAAGATGCGCAAGCTGCGTTACGGAGAACGATGGAGACGTACTCCAAAATCACAAGGTTCTGTTTGATCTGTAACTATGTCACCAGGATTATTGATCCCCTAGCGTCGAGGTGTTCAAAGTTTCGTTTCAAGCCGCTGGATGAAGGGAATGCGAAGATGAGGTTGGAAGAGATTGCGGAGCGGGAAGGGGTGGAGTGTGAAGATGGTGTGATTGATGCATTGATTAAGGTCTCCGATGGAGATTTGAGGAGGGCGATTACGTACCTCCAGAGTGCGGCAAAATTGCATAATCCGGTGAAGTTTGCGGCGGCGGATGAGGAGGGGGATGTGGATATGGATGGAGGTGGGGGGGTTGGGGAAGTGGTCACGGTGAAGTCGGTGGAGGAGATTGCGGGAGTAATACCAGATGAAGTTATTGATAGGTTGTTGAAAGCTTGTGAGCCGAAGCCCGGGAGAAGTGTTTACACTGGGGTTGCAAAGATTGTTTCGGATATGGTAGCGGATGGGTGGAATGCTTCGCAGGCGGTTATTCAGGTGAGTTTTTGGTTGATGAGATGTAGTCTGGGGAAATCATACTGACATACGGTGTGAAGCTATACAACCGACTTGTGTACGATGATGTGGTGTCGGCGGATCAGAAGAACGAGATTGTTATGATCTTTTCAGAGGTTGATAAGCGTCTCGCTGACGGTTCCGACGAACATCTACAGATTCTAGATCTGGCGTTGCGGATATCTGGCGTTCTTGTTAAGTAGATGTGGTAGAAAAAAAATATGTACTTTTAATTATTTCACACCAGCTAGCCATGCTCTACAGAATCTTGAAGTAATCAATCATAGACACCCCATTTGAAACCATATGCGAGTGACTCCCAAAATCATGCAAAACCAAGTACTATATCCCCCGTTTAATGCATCTAAAAATTACGAGTAGATAATTTGAGCACCTTCATGTGCCGGGTCCAACAACTTCCATTCACAAGTGATATTCTCAGCCTTGAAGTGTGCCAGGATCTCGTTCGCGATATTCTCAAAGTTGCCGGTGGCCAGGGCGAGGATGGTAGGACCTGCTCCAGAAAGACAGATTCCAAGGAGACCTGGATGCGATTTTGGAGTGACTGAGGCTAGGATCTCAGGTAATCCAGGTATCTGTGTTCATACAACTCAACTAACGCCCCTCTGCCGGGATTAGATAGGGCGAAAAACGTACCAAAGCCTTCCGATAAGGCTGATGAACCTTATCCTGCATCGCTTGATAGATCAACTCCGCGTCTGGCGGGCTCCTCGTCAAAGCCGTCGTCAACACCGCCAACCTCTGCAAATTAAAGATCTAACCCCCACCCCCATCAGCCCCTTCCCCCCCCTCACAAACAAAAAAAAAACAAAAAGGAAAACCCACCATATCCTTCGCCGAATACGCCTTCGGCAACACACTCCTCGCCGTCGCCGTCGAAACCTCAAACTGTGGTATTATCGCAATAGCCCTAACCTCCTTCGCCCACCCAAACTTTATAAAATGCCCAATCCCCACTGGCGGCTGCGGTGGCTCCAATCCTGTATCAATCCCACCAGCAGGCTCGGGTAATACCTCCGCCAATGGTATCTCCTTCCGCTCCATATCCACCGGATCAAGCTCTTTCAAGTAACTCCCCACAAACCCACCCATCATTGCGGCCGTCACGTTGTCAGGGTGCCGCTCGATCATGAGACAGTAGTCCATCATCCGGTCTTTAGATAGTCCGAGTTCTCCGACGGCATTAGCAAGCATTACACCTGCGACGACGGCGGCACCTGATGACCCCAACCCGCGGCCGAGAGGAATGGGGTTGTTGATGTGGACGTGGGTTTCGAAGGGGAACGAACGCTGCTTATGGCAGCGGAGGACGTAGAGTGCAGTACGGGTTATGAGGTTGTGGTCGGCGGAGAGGGGAACATGGTCGGCGCCGTCGCCTTCGTAGGTGAGTTTGCAGTTTAGGGGGTACGTGGAGGTGGGGGAGGTGTTGACTGTGATGGTGAGTTCGAGCCAGATGGAGAGGGAGATGCCGAGGACATCGAAGCCGGGGCCTGGTGTGCTGGGTGGTTGTGGTTAGAGATAGAGGTGGAGGTGGAATGGGAATATGCTTTTGGGGGGGGGGGGGGGGGTGGAGGGGTATACCGATGTTGGCGGAGGAGCAGGGGACTTCTATGGGTGAGGTTAGTAGATGTTGTGGTGGAGTTTGGGGGGAGACGTACTTATGGTGATCATGGCTGGTTGAGGTGGTGGTGATGATAGTGGTGGCAGTGGTTTTGCGGACGACTCTTATGCAAATGTTCCTGACAGTGAGGGGAGGCAAACTTGACCCCACATCTAGCCTGTTCGCCGAGCCCAGTGAGTACATACTTCACCATTCCAAAAACCTCAACAAACTGCAATTGGCAATAATGCAGCAAAGAAATTTAAATATAAGTACGCAAAACAAACAAACATTTCCGACCAAAAAGTCCCGCAGGACATACAGCCTTCCAGAAAGCCTCACCACTTCACCCTCCCAGCATACAACGCGCACCTTACTCTATTCTAGTACTGGTAATTAACCTTAAACTTCACCGTGTAATGAGCCGCCACAAGAGTGCACACACCGCCGATACCCAGACACACGGCAATAGCATTGACCCCACCCTTCGGTGCTTCAATGGGATCACCATCGGAAAACTCCGGACTCTTTCCGGGCTCCAGAATCGAAAATACAACGAACGAGATGAACGAGCCCACCATTTGTGGGAGACAGGAGAATATGTTCAGGATTCCAAGACTACGTCACACACCACCAGTCAGCACTATTGCCAGGAAGAAATATCTACGACTTTTAAAAAACTTACTACACCCCCGAAAGCTCGTTTGTGGATACGCTATTCCCAGCTGCTTCCAGATCTGATGTTGGAAATGGAGGTACGGAATTCGGAGTCATATCTGGATCCTCGTCCTCGTCGACAGCAAGCTGCTCATAATGTCCGTTCGCATTCAATCTGGACCGGCTACAAACATCACCGCTGAGTCTTTGGATCTCTTCACCGACGATCGAAAATGGTGCCCATGTCATAAGAGCCCATGCTCTATCATCTATCAGCATCTCCCAAGGACTTGCGGGGGTAAACAATCCACTCACACTCCGCTCAACGCAACCAAAAACGTAGCAAAGCTCACCGAAGCCGCAAACAGTGTCAAAAACATCAAACAAGCGAACGAGATGTGTCCCCATACCCACACGGAGCTCAAGTCTGGCTTATACGGCTCGATTTTCTTGAGGAAAGTTGCAAGAACTCCTCGGGGTGGTACCGGCTTCTTGTGCAGTTCGTCACTCGATGGGGACTCAACGACCCATGGAAGAGCAACAGATGCAATGAGTGATACACACGAGAACAGTACTAGAGCCATACTTCCAACTCGGGTTATGTCGCCGACTTTATCTTCGGGTTCGGTAACCTCGTGTTGTCTACCGATGTCGTAGCGTTTGAGGACTTCGCCAACGAAGGTTGTGCTATAGACTTGGAACGGGAACCAGCCCACCCATGCCCAGAAGAGGACGATGCAGCTGAGATATGTTAGCTGTTGCTGCTGCTGCTATCATACCGTGGATGGTACCGCCGACTTACATGGCCCAAATGTTCCTCGGCAAGTGGAATAGTGTATTCCAAATCACCAAAAACATATGCAAAACACCCGAATTCGTATCCCTATCACCAACCGTCAGCACAACCCTCCAGACCAGGAGTACACAGAAAACCCACTTCCTCGTAAGCAATACTCTCTCCGTAACCGAAGCGCAAGTGATACCCACACAAAGCAGCAATGAGAAAGCCGAAATAACTATCAACTGCTTAAATTGTGTATCACCAAGCATATTCCCAAAAATTCCTCTCAAATCCACCATCCCACTTCTCTCCCTGTCAGCTCCATAACCACTCACAAGAAACCATGGAAAAAACATACGCAAAATACCCCATAATGTTCCCCACAGCAATCAACCTACTCGCCCACGCACTCCCATGTTGTTGTTGCGCCACTGGTAGCGTATCAACAATCAACGCCCTACAACAAGCCTGCACCGCATTGATCGCGAAATCGACAACGTAGATCATAAACACCGCTAAAATTATCGTAATAGTAGTCGCCTATTCCATCTTTCAGCTTCCTCTCCCCTTCTTCCCCCCTCAAGATAACTCACAGCATCTCCAGAAGGTATAAACACACCCACAATCTCCCTCGCCCACCCTAACACTAACAACGCAACCACAACCGATAAACTCCCGATTATAATCGTTGGCCGTCGTCGTCCTACCATCCTCATCAGCAATTCATCCATCCCCGCGACAGTGAAAACGTACCCCATCGTGACAGTGATCGATCAGCTATCACCCCAACGACAGGTTGACATATCATCCCGCTGATCGGTCCAACGTTCCAGACGAGGCTCATCCGGCTCTTGGTGAGTCCCAGGGAGAGGAGGTAGGGTGTGAAGTCTGCCGATCTTCATTCAGTACCGCCGCTCGAAAGGGGAGGGGGAGGGGAACCGACAGGCCATTTCTATACCCCAGACTTTACACGAGACGGGAGTGTTAATAACATCCACTGTGGGGAACGCGGGGGAGCGGGGAGGGAACCTAGTTGTACTCCTGTAAGACTTTACACCACGCGCATTAGCTACTGTTTCGTGGGAAGGGTGAAAGGGAAGGAAACCAAATAGTCAACAGTATCATCTTTACAGACTCTGAGGGACCCCATATTGATGGAGTTCCTAACCATGTCGAAGACATTATCGTGACGTGTGGTATGAGGTTTTGAAATTCCGTAGAGGGGGACGACATGAAATACAAAAAAATTTAGGGGCTTCGTTGCTTTATATAAATATAGCAACACAAGCTCTAAGCAGGTAGGCGGGTTCGGAAATTATTCAAGATTGTGTGTGGTTACGTCAGTTCAGTAGACATGTGCGGTGGGTCATGGAGGATCACACGGTTTTAACTTTCTGCCTTTGGATGAGGATGGAGTGGAGGAAGGGCATGGCAGAAAGCAGTAGGATTGCTGAGTCCCCAGGTTTCTGGATTCTCGTAGATAATGAGCAGAGGACGACCCGCGGCCAGAAGCATTGATGGGTAGTCACGGACACCCATCAGCCATTTTATCAGTCTTGGTTCTAATGGACCGACTGGTACTGAATAGCCTGTAGACGGCTTCAGATATGGCAGTGCTGCGTAGCCCGCCCGCGAAAAAAAAAGCTGACCAGACTATGGTACTGAAATGTCGTTGACTGGATTGACAGGTAAACATACCAACCGGCACGGAGTTATCACAAGAAATCACCCATAGACTTTCCCAGTTATCAAAATATATGTTCGTATCAAACGGCTCCATTAAGTTACCAATTACCAATAAGCCAACCTTAAGCTTCCTACCGTATCTACAACTCCCAGCACACACTCTCACTATATCTAACATAACCACATCCATTTCTCTGCCGTCATAAAAAAGAGCATAACCCATCGGCAATATGCCAATCGAGCACCCCCAGCACACATAAAACCCCCATCCAAATAAACATAACAAAGAAAAACAACGCAAGAGAAGGTATGATCCCAACAAAACAAGGGAACGGTCAGAAAATGCATATTTACTTACTCCGTGCATGGGTCACACAAATCAGCGGAAGGATATATGTAAGGAAGACAACAATCACATCGCAAATTACAACAAAAAAACCCAGCATAAAAAACTCCGCTTTGCTCCATGCAAAAAGTACAACCGAAACAAAAAAAACCTGGAAAAACAAACAAATTCCAAAAGCATGTAAATCAGATCCAATTTCCCTTTTTTTTTTAGATTGCGGGTGCACCACCACGGCCTACCCCCTGAGAGGTAAAAAGCTCTTGCGGAGGTAACCGAGTCTGCATATCTACCGACTTTTCTGCACTGGCTATAGTGGGCGCTGGGACGTAACCTTCCCTTCGTCGCCGGATATAGGCCGCTAGCACACCGCATGCAACGAGTAAGAATATGAGAGCGAGTGCGATTGCTAGAGAGATGAGGATAACATGGCCTCTAGCCAGTCGGCCCCGGCCAGTAGCGAAACTAGGTTCGAACTCGGAGAAGAAGGCGCTGATGGTTCCAGGCTTGCCATTGGCTGTCGAGGCGAGGAAAAGTGGCGTCCAACTACTGCCATCGTATGTCACAGCAGACGCATTGCCAAAAACATCCAAGTGGAGTAATCCGGTAACCATCAGGACGTACTTTTCGCTGAGAAGATTTGTGCTTTGGTGCTTGCTGTTGTCTTTCAAGGGCAGGATTTGGATGTTATGAATCTCGGAGGTGTTTTGAAATGAATCCTCTGAAAGTTGTTAGTACGGCCCGAAAGCGCAATAGCAAGATAACATACGCAATACAACAAAACGCTTGTCTTTAAGCTTCATCATGTAAGGAAACCCGTCGCGTTTGGTGGTTCCAGTAATGAAGAATGAATCCGACGTATCCGAGTCCACAGCAATGTCAGTCACCGGTCCAAGAATGGTCGAAACATCGGCATCCAGAGCAATAAAGTTAGCTGCTTTTGCGTCGAAGATAGCAAGATAGGTAGTCGTTCCATTCAAAACCATGTTTCCGCCGATGATAAGCTGGTCCTTTCCAACCCAACGCATAACCCTGATTGTGCCAGGGGTTGTAGAATGTGCAACATCCTTCCATTGCTGAGCGTCGCTTTGATAGACGCAGAGATTGGAGCAACCCAACGATCCAGCAGATTTAAAATCACCAGTCACATATATATCCTTTGTATCTGGACGGTTGGAAATATCGTAGACGATAACGTTACCTCCGGACAAAGGCTGCGGTTGAGCATTGGCCAGTTTCATCTGATCCATGTCCCAAATAGCGATACCCCTGACATCTTGGGTTCCTTCCAAAGAACCTCCTACAAACAGCTGTTTGTCCAAAACCTGCAGAGCCATGATAGTGCTCCCAGTAACAAATTCGTTGGTGGCGCCCGTAATAGCACCCGACGCTCCGTCGATGAAAGCAAGATCCCTAACAGTTCCATCTTTGCCCTGGGCTTCAAAGCGACCTCCAAGCACAGTCAGGTTCTTGTTATTCTGCCTATAGAATAATCCAGTAACAACGCCAGTAACATTCTGTGTAACCACACTGCGCTTTCTCGAATTGGTATTTGAAGCGGTAAACTTTAGAGATGACGATGCGACATTAATCTTGGCGTTATCGTGCAAGAGATAAATCACCCCGGATGATGAAACGGTATTTGACTGAATAGATCCAGCATAGATGACATCATTGTTTGACTTTACAACAGCGGAAAGCAGTCCAGAGATTGAGATTTTCTCGCTCCCAATGGTCTCTAGCCATTGGTTCTTCGAAGGTATCCAAACAGCGAACCCATCCACACTAACTGCGTTTTTGTCATTATTGTCAGGCCGAACCCGAGTAAACCCACCGCTGACGGCGATACCTTCTGTAACACCGCTGGTGAGATTAAGGCTGATTGGAACGATTTCTGTCACAACTCCATCGACACCCCCACCGAGAGTAACCCAGGATTGTTTAGCTGTGTCATAGGCGCCCACATAAGCGAGACCAGTTAGAGATCCATCCTTCGTTCCAGAGAAAGATCCACCGACGTAAATCAGATCCCCAACTACCAACATGGTGTTTACGCGGTCCTTAAGACCGCCCCCAGGCACATTTGGCAGGCTCCCCTGATTTTTGTTGATTATAAAAAAGTGCTGGAACTTGTTGTCTCTAGCAGTAAAGTTTCCTGCAACATAAGTCAAGTCGCCCTTGACCGCAATTGCGACTACGGAAGCGTTTTCGTTCAATTGCAACCCGGCAGCGTTGATACTTGAGTCGGCCGGATTCGTTGTCACTGTCTCGTGAGGATTGTATTCATAAATTCCGTTTAACCCAGACGAAGTTGAGTTTGAGCTACCAGTATTACGTGCATTCCCTTTGGCGTCGCCAACCAATCTAAACTGGACCTTCTGAGCAACAATGTTCACAACAGCCTGAGTCTGTTGCGCGTCAGGAGCGATTGTGATAGTGGGTCGGAATGTCCCATCAGCGGGATCTACGTTGCCCTCATAAACAATGTCGTATTTGTCAAAATTGTTGGTTTGGAATAGAGGGTCTGATTTGAACTGACTTCCGTCCTTGGTAACAGTGCCGGTAACAACGAATTTGCCACGAGTGCTGCAAGTACCGTCCTGAAGGCAACCAGGGGTATGTACGAGCACTTGATAGCTTCCTTTTTGTTCGATGTGGGGTTCAAAGACGATCTTCGACGAACCAGTATTTGCTGAACTAATTTCTGCTGAAAGATAATCGGCATCGCCTTGTGGATTAATCGATGTTTCGGTCCAGGGCCCGCTAAAAGAGGAATTGGATCCAGTTGAACCTGCCGCACAAACGGCTTCGTTCAGTTCCGGTATCGCATAAGTAAAAATTTCGTCCTGGAAAAGCTGAACGCTTGAAAGACCTCCACCCGCACCGCGAAAAGACAAGATATCCAAACGGAAAGATTTCATTCCTACAACATTGACGAATTCGAAGTCCTGAGGTCCATTGATTGCTGCCAAGGGACACGACTCGGTACAATGTCGCTTCTCTCCGGTCCCGGAATCCGTGTAAGTGAGGTTCAAGATACCACCCAGGGGAAACGCGGTGAATCTGAAAGATTCGGTGCTACGGCCTTGAAAGTTGGCATTGATGAGCCGTAGCTTGGTAGGAAAGAGCTCGAAGCGAAATGTCGCAGTCCATGATCCTCTTTGCCCATCACGCAACAGCCACTGCTTCTCAGTACCGTTGGTACAAGTGATCGCGTTAGGATCGTTGAATCCTGCCATATCAGATGTCTGTTCTGCTCTGATTTGGGCAGAGACGATATTGAGTGTTTGGGCGTCCTTGACTGAGGGTGAAGAGAAATTTTGCAGGCCGTCGAAGCTCCCGCCGAAAAGTATGGTGTTATTATTCGACTTGGTGATGGTACTGACAGGACCCGTAAATCCTTCAAATGGTAAAACCTTCAATTCAGTACCTTCCAACGCGATTGCGTTCTCAGACTGGTTCAAACTAAATTGTCCTCCAACGTACACCCTGTTGGTGTCCTGGTCGCACAACAGTGCGTTGACCTTGCCTTCGAAGTTACTCAATGCCGTAACACTGTCGTCGCCTGGATTGTAAAGTGCAATTCCCTTTGCTTCCACCCCTCCTAAACTCGTAAAATTCCCTCCTACCACCACTCCTTTCTGGGTCCCATCCTTCATCACATATACACACATCGCATTAATCACCGAATCTGCCAGTTCTAGCGAGGTGAAAATCCCATTTGGTAGCTGAGACAAAAGACTTTGACTGCCATTTGAAAATGATTGCGCTTGGCTTGTAAACTCGTAAAGCGAAACCCCACTGAAATCTCCACCTAGTCCCACCCTTCCTAATTGGTCGAGATCAAATATCGGTTGCTTAACAGCATGCGGCGCCTGAATTGCGAAAACAGCCGAAACCGTTGCTGCAAACACCGTCCATATTTTCTGTGACATTGGTGTTGTCGAACTCAGCAATGAGGGTACCCTCATGCTGGGGTCGACTGTGGAAAAACGGGTTGTGCTACCGACTCGATGGTGACAGCTGTGTTGTTACTGCGTGAGAGAGATACGACGGGAGCGACCGGTAAAGTATGCGCAGGTTGCTGAAGTAGGATGGCAGAAAATAGGTGACTTGAAACACTGCTGAAAAATCGAACGGTATTAATACGATGTCACCCTCAATTGGACCATACAGGGTGAGGACGATGAACTGGCAACCTAACAATCAGCACGTACAGCAACGACCTGCAAGGGACGACGTCGCGTTGAGAATCAGATGCGGCGAAAGGGCGAATGAATTGCAGATGAGATCAGTCGCGTGGTACCTAGGTACTGAGAGTCGGCAGCGTACGTGTGCGTGCGTCGGCTTCAGCGAATGAATTTTAGGGGGCTGAGTGTGTGTGCAGCGAGACAGCAACGGAGACGAGGCCGGAAGAATTCGATCGATAAAACTAGGGGACAGGAAGTACAAGTAAAAAAGAGCGTAAGAGAGTATGAAAAAAACGAATGACTTTTTCAGAGAACCACCGGACTGAGATGTAAAGAGTGGACTTCGTCTAGGTGGACGAGAAAGGTCGGTACGGCGTGGTCTCGGAAAAGAGAGGATTCAGGACCTAGGAGAGTACCTTTTCAGTGAGAATCGATGCGATGTAGAAGTATATGCTCGAGGATTGGTATGTACAACACCAACCGCTGAGACCTGCAGCAAAGTGATGGAGATAAATGGGAAGGGATGGTTGTTTAGTGACAACCTCATTCACCGCAGGAAGAGTTAATGTGCCTACCCACCCAATCAAAATTTCGTGTTGCAAAAAGCCTGCGTCAACCACGACAGCTATTGCCCGAACAGGGCAGCGACCTCCTGTTTATGGTAATGTGTAATTTACCAATGCCAGCGTTAGCTTTCCATCAAGCCGGACCATCCGCCAAATATCATCATCTTTGTTCATATTAAACGCCATCTCATGTTGTAAGTAAGACGACCCAGAGATCGTATTGTGAGAGCGGTGATTAGATGGATTGACCAGATCGGAATTTAGCCTCTTAGGTTTAGGGTTTAGAAGCTCATACGATGGATGCCATTGTTTCTTCGTATCCTCCAGATAAAAATTAAGCATTGACTTTCCGTCGGTTGTTTCGTTGTGATCTTGCTCTCGTGCCTAGACTTTTTTTTTCGTGCCGAAGTGAGCAAAATTCTGGGAACGAGAGCATTGTGATCTGCGAGTTTAGAAAGATCCGTTTCTGAGAACCATTCCTCATAGGATACTTCTTGGCATTACGCTTCCCTCCGGTCACAGAAAAGAATCACCGGAAGCTGTGCCGGTTCGTTTCGAACCTCCGACGCCATCAACTCCTTTCGCCGGGATAAAGTGTAACAGCCAGAGGTCCGAACGTAGAGTGCATACCCGCTACCGCCGAGGAACGGCCTGGAAGGTATCATTACACAGACAGTTTCAGTATTGCCGACCACTCTTGCTAACTTGATTACGTAGACTTTCAATCAAACCATACCTTGGGTTTGTGTTGCCTGATTTCGGTGAACAGACCTCTGTCTTCCAACCCAGGGCAAACATCTGTTCTCCAAAGAGAGAATACTTTGGCATTCATAGGCACATTACTCTACGTATCATTGCCGCTGGCGGACATAGACATCACATGCCGTACATATGAAGATGCTAACAATAATATGGCACTGTATTAAAATGGTGGCGAAGTACTAGTGTGCCACGCGTGAGCCACGGGTTCGTTCGAGCCGTGGCTTGCGCACGTTAGTACTGTGCCTTACTATCGAGTCCTTACAGTATGTCACTTCTCTCGCACGTATGACTGTGAAGACATCCACAATTGGTAACCTATTTTTACGGTTCATTCAACCATTTCGTCTAGTAATCTGCTGGCGAAGTTCAAGGGAAGGTGAATGGGAAAGTGTAAGTTAATTCCTTCTGTAGAGTTGTCTTATTGCAGTAACTTATATGTAGTTGAAGGCAAGTATCAATCGGAAACACGCCGGCATTCATTACCACGATAACTGACAACATGAAAAACAATACCATATCCGAAGAGCAGCTTATTGTCAGGCTACACAAAGAGAGGGACAAGCACTCAAGGAGTTGGAAGCTAATGCGGAGACGTTTCTTGTGGATCCTATATTATGGACAGGCTAACACAGCTGGCTACAGCTCGTTGAGCAAGGTTGTTGCGTGAACACCTGGCGAAAATGTACCCCTTATCCTACTAATCTCAAGAGACGCAGGTGACAAAGATTCAAACAAACCTGCCGTGTATGCCCATGACGGAGTCGAAGAAATTATGACTTAGTCTACTATGATAGCACGCTGATAGCCGCCACCCGGGATTGTATCATACTCATAAACGAAAACCCATGATTCCCCGACACGAAGATGTGGTATGGCGATAGGCCGCTATCACAGGACATTATAACCTCCAGATGTTGGTTGATACTACAACTAGCCATTGAGAAACGTTTACCTCAGGAAGCGGGCGACTAAATAGCCGGAGAAGCTCTCCTGCGATCAGGTGAAGGTTGATGGGTACTAGGTGAGTATCACCGTTTATCCTATTCTATTGGTGATAATTCCAAACGAGTGGGACTCATCTCCGCCTTCTCTTGACCCTCTCAGCCAATGATGAAAGTACCTCGTCGCCTACATCCTCATCTTTGACCCTCTTCAAACTCCGAGTCTTCGTTTCCTTAACGACTGACTCTTTCTCCACCTTGACAACCCCGGCTTCATGCTTGACTTTCTTGACCAACTTTTTTGTTACAGTCTTGGTTTCAGTCTTGATCAATCGCTCCGAGAAGGTGCGTAGATCTGCCGTGAAGAGTACCTATACAAAATGCTCAGCATAAGTAAATTGTACGTGGGTGGGTGCATAACAAGCGCCGGGCGAGAAGGACGCGGGTATCCGTGTCAGATATGAGGGGAGTGTCAGAAAGAGCTGAACATGCGACGGTACATACCGAGTGAGCCCACCCGGCTTCATCACCCCACAAATTCCTAAAATGATCTCCAATGGCATCGTAAGTAGCCTTCGTGAGCGTTTTATTCTTAGTTTTGCCAAACCCATAGTCCCTCTGCGCAATTTGCAATACTAACTCGCACAACCCATAATTAGCCCACCTTCACCCTCGCCGAAAGGAATGTAAACCAACCATGAGTATCTACAGGTACTGCTCCTTTCTTGTCGAGACTCATTAGGGCAACGCAGTCAGCGACTTTTGGGCCGACTCCTGGGAGCTCCAACAGGGCCGCATGCGCCTCGCTATACGGCACAGTCCTAAGTGAATTCAACCATCCTTCGGGGCGCTCTTCCACAATCATCTTTGCCGCATTTGCTATATACTTCGCTCTATACCCAAAGCCCAGTTCCCTTAGTTTCTGTTCCACCCCAGGTTTTGTCAAAGCCTTTGGCTCCGGAAAGTCATGATATACACAGCCATCCTCGAGCGTGCCGAGTGGCGGCCCCCAGGTAAGGCAGAGATTATTCACCATTTGCGAAATGCGTGAGATGTTGTTATTACTCGAGCATATGAAGCTTACAACATTCTCCCACGGGTCTTGTCGGAGCATGCGGACGCCTGCAAAGCTGGGAGATTTCTTTTGGAAGTTGGGGTCGCGGGAGGACCAGGTTTTATAAAGCTCACCCAGGTCGACGGAAAGGTTGAAGTAGTCGTGGATTAGGGCAGGAGTGTCGTCGTTGTCGTCGGGGCATGAGGGAATGGCAGTGACGGGGTAGATGCTTCGGTAGTGGAGGTGGGTTGTGTCCTGCTTGAGGGAGAGTATTCGGCCTTTCAACGCACAGGACCTAGGGAGAGAAACTCAGTATAAACTTTCCAGGGGTAAATTAGTGTAGGGAGATATACCATTCTTCAGGACCTGAGAGCTTCCATCGAAATGATTGGCCGCAACGCAAAACTGTCGAGATGCAAAGTTCGCTGAGTGGAATTGGGAGCTTGCGCCATTCACCCCGAACTTGTTGGGCAATTGTCATTATGAGATATCTGACTTTAGGTGGTGTTGTTCACACAGTGGCGGGCAACGCGTACAGGAACGCGAGAAAAACTGAGCTAGCTAAAGTAGTAAATTTATTACAGGGATCATCAATTCATCGAACCGAGTCTCAAACTTATTCCGAGTACATGAAAAATGCCATCAGATCTTTGTGCTTGTATCAATTATATCTGTTTGTCTGTACTTGCCACTTTTTGGTGGTCCATGACGTGTTTCGTTGCCAAAACATCACTTGCAATTCTCAAGCCATAACAAGTAATGCCCATGCATATGACTACCCAGTCTGCACAGGACCACATGTGACGAACAGGAACAACGTCTCACTCTGACCGGTAATCCGAACTCTCGCATCCTCATATCTCTTAGCAAAAGTCGTACCTTAATAGAGGTAGGTGTTCGCACCCATTCATTCGGCATCGCAAGATTTAGTCTTCATACTGGTCGAGTTTCTGGGGCCCTGCGCATGCACAATTTCCATAGATCAATTAGGCGTTGATGGCCTCACAGCCCGCCCAGCTAAACTCTAGAAACGTTCCCCAGTGAAATGCGATGTTCTCGGGCTGAAAGGATCGAGTCCACAAAGGAGAAGATAATTTCAAAGGCATAGTAGATCCGACTTGTGGAATGCAAGAAGGAGGTCTCTGGTGGATTGGCGAGCTAAGACCACCCCAGAGAAGAAAGAAGAGGAAAAAATGCTCAAGGTCTGAGAAGTCGTCCCGAAGGCGATCGAATTTTCGGTAAGGAAAAAATGTGATTTTCATCAGTCCTGGCCGTTTATCAGCAACCCAACCCCATCGAACCACTAGGTTAACACGCTGCTTTTCCTGACTTGAGGTTGACATGATTTCCCTTGTATCTAAATTGTGGTAAAAATGCCTAATACAGATTTCCTGACTCGTACTACCTCAAAGAAATCGTACATTGGCGAAAACCCAGAGCGGCCGGGAAGTGGAAGAAACTATAAACATTGTTTCAAAGGAAATCCCCGGTCTCGATGGAAAGCGGGTACTGGTGTTGCCCGCTAGAGAAACTTGAAGATGTTTCGAAGGCAATCAATGAGAAACGCGCTGCGAGACATTTTTTTGTGCTGGTAATTAAGTAAGGTGCGAGAAGAAAGGATTGATATATCAGCACCAGTGGGGGATTGTTCAGCGTTGTAATGACTCGATTTCGTTGAGGTTAGGTTTTCTCACACCGGATATGGAGACCGCGGGCTAGCAAGGACGCCGCATACGATGATCAATGAACTTCCAGCCCCCATACAATGTAACTGTCATAAATTCATCCTCATTACTACACTTCCATACACATATCCATATCTACAAACCCTCCCTTCACCAGAAAAACCACACAAACTAAACTACATCATGAACCCCGCCACCACCGCCGCTGCCGCACACACAATAGTCCCCGGAATAAACCTCAAGACCGAATTCGAAGACGACTCCGACTTTTGAGCAGCGGTACTATCTGTTCCCGTACCACTACTACACGTAGAACCCTTTACTCCGCCATACTGTAGTGGCTCTGCTCCCACACCCGTAGAGTTGACACACACACCATCACTCGGCCCCGTCGCCTTCGACGAGAACTCGATATCTGCGCACTATTTCCCATCTCAATCAGCCTTGCATCCACTTTATTCTTCCACCGCAGGGAGGGATATACATTATACAAAGCCCCACCATTATGGCTCAACTGTATAACCTGAATCGAAGCCTTATCACCATCCTTAACATTGATTCCCTCCGGCAACGAAACTTTTGGGAAACAAAACATTCCATTTGAAGTCTGGTTGAACGGCTCGACCAGCGTGATGTTTAGTCGTGTCACGTTACTGCCGAGGCCTAGGTTGATGTATGTTTGTGCCCATGGGTGTGATGGAGCGAACGCTATTGCGCCGCCGGAGAGAGGCCAGAGGGTACGGTTGGTGTCTGACGAGGATTGGTTTACGCCGCCACCTGGGTGAGGGTTAGTAGGAAATGGAGGAGAAGGAGGGGGGGGGGAGTTGTATGCATGGGTAGGTCCATTGGGTGGCATAGGAATCGCCCCGCCAGTAGGGATATGTGAGTGCGAAGTGGGCGGAGGTTAAGGAGGAGAGGAGGAGGAGCAGGATGGAGGTCAGAGCAGTTGATGGTACCATCTTGATTCTCAGGAGTTCGTGGGCGAGTGATAGGACGAACAGAGAGTACTACTGGATCAGGGAGAGAGGAACGGGTATTTATGGACGTCGTCTTCCATGGCCAAAATCCAAGAGACCGCAATTCCTCCCACCTCCCCGCACTATTCGGGCTTCTCCTACTACTCTAACCTCACTGCCGTCCCTTGGCTTTTTTCAGGTATCACAACACATACAATTCCCCATCATGATCCAGTGCAAAACCAATAAACTAGCATCCAAAACTTTCTCAACTCTCATCTGCCAAGCATCTTAGGTGGGGCGCCACAAAATCGAAATGCTCTTTGTTGAATAGGTGGGGGGAGGATATATAGCGGGAACGCACTTGTAGTCATGTATCTGCGCTGGTTTCTGGTAATTGGGATTATTGTGAGCACGTTTTATAGCAAAGAAGAAACCCGCGCAAGTACCGTCAACTGCAACTACAGGGATCGGCGGTACTTGGGAAAAGGAGATCAGGAAGGTACGACTTGGATCCAAGAGGGGCTGAGGGGACACCCAAGGCTCACACTGGTGATGTACCCGGAAAAGGTTTAGGTTATCGTCCCAGAAACCTGGGATTGGGTTAAATTAGCGAATATGCCAGGTTGTCCTACGCCGTATCATGGGAATCTGCTTCATTCGATGGCTGCTGCCGTAACTTTAACTGGCCTTCTTATGAGAAAGGAATTGATGGTGCTGTAGTCTTGGGCCCAAAGTAGTATTTTTCATTACGCCGAGACTAGGTGCTGGTCAACCTAGATGCCTGATTACCCCAGACCTTCAATTTTAAGAACGCCATCCTCACCCGCACTGGATTCTGGATGATTTCAAGCAAGAAATAACCTATGCAAAACATGAATTGAAGTCAACAACCCAATTATGCTTCTTTCCGGGGCAAAATTGAAACTACAATTACACTCGCTCCGACCCATTGCCTTAGCCAAAACTACGGCGCAGCACCCAATGTAGCCAATGCACTCCTAAACTGCAATATCGCATTATCAACATCCTCATAATCCAGCGCCGAAATCGCCCACTTCGCATATTTCTGTGCCTGGACAAAATCTTCTTCCTTCAACTCCTTCCTCCGGACTGCTGGAGGTGGGGGTATATGTGCATGAACTTGCTGCTGGTAATGCACCGGCTGTGGTGTAAAGTGTGTAGGCTGGTATTGTGGTGCAGCAGTTATCGACGACATTGGCGGCGAGGGATCCCGGTATATGTGATCATATCCCATGTCCGGGAACGTGGTGTTTGTAGGTACCAATGTTATCGGAGACAGACCCGGCGAGGGTTCATGGACTTTTTGTACTGGTGGAAAGTAACTTGCATGTGACGGGGCTTCATCTGGAGAAACAGGCTCCTGCGTTGGTGGAAATGATCGCAATGGTAATGATGCGAACGGCGGAGATGAGGGGACTTGTATAACAGGTGAAGGAGAAGTCATCAGTACATCAGGTATTTCAAATGAGCGAGGGGCTTCATTGTGGGGAGGGGGCTCGGATATTCGTGGGGCAAGATCAAAGGATTCATCGGGGACTTCTTCTAGTGTCGGCGGTGGCGGAGGAAGCTGCGGCGCTCGTGTTTCAGGCTCTGGCGCAGGAGGATTTAGATCGGAACCTTCCTTCAAGGCCTTCAAAATGCGCGCGGCATGGAATTTGACGTATTTGATCTTCCTAGCAACCTGCCGTAGTTAACACTCGCCGCACTACAGAACAAGGAGCACACGCACTTCCGGTTCTAGTTCCTCTGTAAAGATTTTTGTAAGCTCTAGAAACACGGCGGCCGCCTGGAGGGTTTCTGGCGTTTTCCTACACGAACTCCCGTATCAGTCCAACAGTTCTCGGTACCCACAAACGGTGGTGGAAGACTCACTCAGTAGCCTTCCCCATTTCTATTGCCTTGGCCCCATTATCAAACACCTTGGACGCGAAGTTTTCCACATAAGCCCGTGCTGCCATATCATCATCTAGACGATCGTCCCCCTTCAGCGCTTCTTTCCGCTTTGTTCTTGCTATCAGCCACGCACGGGGCTCAACTGGCGTGAGACAGGACATACCCCTTCAAGATCTTCCATAAGAGTCGACACGAAGGCGGTACATTCCGGCGATGCGTTGTGAAGACCCTTTTCGAGAGCTAGTCGTACAGCCCAATAATAGCCTTGAGATGTTAGAAAGGCAAACAGCGCATGCTGGCGTGAACCCTTCAGGATGCACCAGGCTGGGTGAACAAACAGTAGTACGTGATAACAGGATCCATTTTTTCCATCTGATTGCCACGATGGATATAGGGTCGGATGAGCTTTAGCTCATCAGGTGGTTGAGATATCATTGCGGCGACGTGCGGCAGTTGCGTGTGCGTGTAAGGGAGCTGTTGAAGCTTAGAGTTGATGGTGGGGTACTGAGGGTACTTGAAGCTTGGCCTCAATTGGTCGTTCGGGATAGGGTTATTTGTGATGTGGTTAACCACTGTACGAGCACAGATTACTGACAAAGTGACTTCATCCCTTTTTACACTTAGTATTTCAAGAATATATAGCATTTAACTCGAAAAACCCAAGGCAATGCTTACAGTAGTTGTGGGGGTAGTTGGACGAGACAGACCGAGAGAGGTGGAGTGCAATCCGTGACAACTTATGTGTTGAAACTCTGCAGTGATGTAACATTTGGAATAAGTATTACTCTACAGGAAGCGTGAATACCATCACTGTACTTAGTGGCACAACACGTCGTTCGGCCTGGTCCTTGTGGATTGCAGGAGGATCGAGGGAAGCGAACCAGTTCGTATTAATTCTAAACAAATCCCCTCAAAATCGCCCAATCCACCTCATTCGCAAAACCAAATTTATCAAACCGCCTCAGTGAATTACAAACGCCGTTGCCAAACACATAAAGCCGTCTAGTATACATACATGTAGTCCCAGATAAAACAAAAGATCACATGAAACACGGAAATAGTACCCCAAAAAGAATGGCAGCATTAGGAGGTATAAGAAAAAACGACCTGTTCCCATGTCCAAAAGCGCATGAAATTACACCAGCGTCTAGCGTTTACACTCCTGCCCAATGTCTTTAAACATAAAATGCTTTTACTCACTATTGTGAAATGCGTATAACCCCACCTCACTTCTCTTCACTGGCAGCAGTGATTCCAGAGTCCTTGGACTGTAGCAACATCTTCGCTACCAGTTCCTCGCCTTTACCCTCAATTGCCTTCTCATCTCCCTCACTAATGCTCTGGTCGAGGGCAAGCTTGGTGTTGGCAAGTTGTAGGATCTGTTCCTCGATGGTGTTTTTTGTGACTAGTCTAATAGGGATTAGCATCATCACACTGTTTAAATCTTAGGCGTTATGGATGAAGACCTAATAACTTCAACTTCCCGGATTTGTCCTACACGATGAGCACGGTCACTAGCCTGAGCATCGTCGTGAGGATTGAAACTGCTGTCGAAAATGACAACTTTGTTGGCACAGGCCAAATTGATGCCGAATCCGCCTGCCTTAGTACTAAGCAAAAACACCATGATATCCTCTTCAGCGTGATATTGATCAATGAGATCCTGCCGCGCCTCGACAGGCGTGCTTCCGTCGATCCTCAGATATCCCATATCCATAGTTGTGAGGACCAATTCCAGAATATCGAGCATCTGCGTGAACTGACTGAAGACTAGAACCCGATCGCCTCCCTTCTTCATGTCTATCAACAGCTTTTGGAACACTTCAACCTTGCCGGAGTCCATCCATTCGTTCTTCTTGAGCCCATACTTCCCCAGAGACTTGGGGAAGTTCAAACAAAGTCGGGAAAGCTCTAGGTCATTCATAACTTCCATATCTTCGAAAATATACTTCTGGTCATTGCCTTTGTACTGAGGCTCTTTCATGATGTCCTTGGCCATCTTGCGAAGCTTGTCTTCCGGATAGTTATTCCTGAACAGGAGAGGATGGAGGGCGGCCTTCCGAAGTTGCATCATGACATTGCTCGTTGACTTAGTCGGCTTTTTCCCGGCTGCACGAGCTTCGATTGCTTCTTTAGCAGATGTAATCTGATCATGGTAAAGCTTGCTTTGAGCCTTGTTCAAGGCACAATACTCCACCCTGTTGGTCTTCGAGGGGAGATGCTTCAATACTTGTGCCTTCTTTCTTCGCAGCACAAACGGAGTCATCATTGCCCTAGCCCTCTTGATCCTCTGCTGCGACAATAGCGCGTTGTTCGCCTCGTCATCGTCGGTAGTCTTCGCCTTGTATTTGAAGATACTTGCTAGGTCTGCTTTCTTCTCGTCGAAGATGCTAGGCAAGATGAAAGCAAGCAGAGATGCAAGCTCCTGCAAGTTATTTTGAAGGGGCGTTCCAGTCAGCAAAAGTCGAAAGTCGGCTGGCAGTTTGATCAATGCATCGTAACGGTTTGAGGAGCCGTTCTTGAGAAGATGTCCTTCATCATAGACACAACAATTGAACCGTAAGCTTTTGAGGAAGCCTCTGTCGTTCTTGTCACCAGTCGCGAGCTGGTATGTCGTAACGAGAACGTTCCAGCTACGATCTTTTCGGAGAGCTTCCCTGATAGATGGCCTCTCTTTCTGAGAACCGTAATATGGCTCCACTTTCAAGTCAGGACAAAAATTGGTGAATTCTCGCAACCAGTTCTCTAGAGTCGAGGAAGGCACCACGACGAGATGCGGACCAGTCACACCCTTTAAGAGCAAGTGAGCGAAAAACGAGATAACCTGACATGTTTTTCCCAAACCTGAAGACCAATTAGCATCGGGAATAGGACTTCTAGCACTTGGGTCACGAAATACCCATCTCATCTGCCAAAATGCAGCTCAGGTTCTTCTCGTACAGTAGATTGAGCCAGTTAAGTCCAGCCAACTGGTAATCCTTCAATTGTACACCCTCCTTCATATTTTTGGGCTGTTCCTTGAAGGCACCTGTCGGCTTCGCCCGCTTGGCGCCCTTGATCTCTGATTCACCGTCATCGGTTGGTGTTCCTATTCCTGAATCCCTGGCAGAAACAGAATCTGATTCGATATTGATATCCGTCATCTCTAGCTCTCCTCCCGTCTGTACATCAACACCCCAATTCTTCATGCTTTCGGCAAGTGGTTTTCCAAGCTGTTCCACCTTCTGGATAAGCGAGTCCACAGCATCATAGCCTCGCCATGTTTCCAAACACACATCAACAACTTTATCGCCGACAGGTTTGCTCCTTCCCTTCCCTTTCTTTCCGGTTGTGGCAGCTGTGGTTGAAACTTTGCGTATGGCATCGAGGGAGGAAAATGGCCGCTGTGAAATGATAGCCTCCGCGATCTCTTCGGTAGTACAAGCGAAGTCCGAAAGCGCCTTAACATCACAACCATTGATATAATTGAAGACGTTGTGCTCAAGCTCGCGTTCGTCCTCCGAATTGTCCTCTTCCTCGGCGGCGGAGTCATCCGAGTCATCAATTGTGATCGGAGCAGGCGGTGAGTCAGATCGTTCACGGGAGGTCCTGTTAGAACCCCTAACGAGCTTTCTCTTTCTCGTGGGGGCAACAGTTGGAGGAGATGACATGAGATCATATCTGGCTGCTTGCGTAGCAGACCACTTGTCTTTGATTGCCACTCTACCAGCTCCGGTTCCACGATTCGCAGTTTTGAAAGATAAACGGCTTGTTGCATCTCCTTCGTCATCGCCCGTCAAGTCGACAGCATTGTCTTGGTTCACCAATTCATCCATTGCGTCATCGAACCTTCCGCTATGACGGAGAAGAGTATGCAAAAGATTGGCGTTAGTCTTGCTGGGAAAAACCAACTTCATCCGTAAGACGGTGTTCCTGACTTCAACGTTCGCAATGGATTCCAGAGTTATATCGGTAGTTTGCATAGCTGGTTCTGGACGGCGCTGGATTGGACCACCGACAACGCTATTTGGGGAATACCCAGGTCTTTTGGCAAGAGAGTCCAGACGACCAACCTTCTTCGTTGAATCGTACGCAAACCTCGCTGCAAGATTGTGCATACTTATGGGTGACTGAGGCACTTTCTCACCCTGAGAAGGCAGGTTCTCCTTGCGATTTCGCATTGAGCTAAGAGAAGGAAGTGGCCTCTGTATAATAGTGTTCGCGCCAAATATCGGCTTGATCTCGTGGTCAGAACCCTCGCCTTCGGAAGACGAACCAATGTACTGTGGCCCATCACTGTCGAGATTGATCGGTCTTGCGGTGGGCTTAGTCGAATAAAATTCGAACGGTCTGATTGAGCCGTCGGGTAGCAGGACTGGCCTCGGTTGGACTGGTTGAATGGGAGATGATTGCTGGTTGCGGTAAGGCGACGATCTTGGTACCTGGACGACAGGAGGGTGTTGCGGGGTCGGAGGCTGCGTCTGTGTTTGTGTAGCAGGAGCCAGGATTTGGGTTGGCTGTGTAGCAAAGGAGGACTGTGGAGGAGACGATACCAGGGGCTGCGTCGGAATGCTCGAATAATTGCTAAAGTTGTTGTTCGGCAGCGTTGAGGGATTCAAGGGCTGTGAGGGATTCAAGGGCTGTGTGGGGATAGTTCCACTCAACAGAAGCGTGTCGGTCTCAAAGAAACTCTCGGTGTAGCCGGTGAACAGTTCGTCACCGCTGTCGTTTTCCGAGTCATATGTGAGCTTTCGTCTCTTCGGAGACGAGGCCTCGTCGTCGAAAGATGATGGCCTCACTAAATTTTTGGAGGCCATGGGGGGTGGAGTAAAGTGTATGGGTGATTTGTAGTGGTAGCAGGCGATAGTGGTTGCTGTGGAGAGAAAACAGGAAGGAAAGGGAAACGGAGAACGGGACGCAGGGGAACGCGGAAAGTGGTGATGTTCGTGTTGTCGCGACAAGAAAAAATACGTGGGGGCGCTTAGAGGAATCGAGTAGCCAAGACGATGACGGGGCTTTCGGAGTGTCGACCACGAGCGTGGTAGAGGAAGATCGTGTCAACCAGTGAGGAGAGCAAACACAAGGTGGAGGGAGATGGAGATGGATATGGAGATGGAAGTGAGGAAGGGGGTTATGGCATTTGAAATGCGAAAGTTTTTATCTCTTGAACCGTGCATGTTAGTTACTCCATGTAGACTCATTTTCAGCCGCCCGTCATAGAATCTAACTGCTTCAACCATCCAACTACGTACCCACCACCGCATACCTAAACTGCCACAATGGCTACTCGAAGAAATGTTAAAGCCGAGGAGAACGAACAGACCAAAGGCAGCGTCCCTACAATCGCGGCTTCGCAGTCCACAAAAGCTCCCAATGTTCCAGGGTGAACCTTAGACTCCAGCTTATGCCTCAACCCTGACCTCAAGCTAACTAGCCAAACGTGTAGCGCGGTTATTGCGAAGCTTCTCCTATTCACGCTCGCAATGATTACCGCACCTCTGATCACGTACTACATCTCTGTCACCTCGGTGTTCGTCGGTACGTCTCGGACTTTGTTTATGCAGCACCAGCTACCAGCTAATGCATTGTAGGAAATGCTACGGTCGCGGGTGCATTTGCAGCAGTAGCAGCGAACGTTGTGTTGATAGCTTATGTGATTGTTGCAATGAATGAGGATGATGCGGATGAGAAGGACAAAAAGTCACAGTAGTTGTCAAGGACAGGGACTGAGAAAGTGTCGATATCGAAGTTGGACGGGCAGAAGCAGGATTTCTTTGGGCGCATGGGCGTTATTCTTTCAATCTTCCTGGATTTTAATGGTACATGGTAGTCAACGGTTTCTGGAATGCTGGAAGACATTCCTCTGATGAAGCCATCTGCGCGCTTGACAGCGGCAAAATGACGAAGTAGGTACTTAACCTTAAACGCCACACCCCACCACTCCACCTATCGCAACAGCAGGCAACTCCCCCGATATCCAAACCTCCATTCCATAAACATGCATTCAATCCTCCTGCGATGAGTGACCTTCAGAAAGAATTCCTTCGCGCAAAACTCCGTCACCTCCCTCTCGAACCTCCAATGCCACCCACCCACCAGCTCTCGGAGCTCGCGATTCTCTCAGAGCACAACGAAGATGAGGGGAATAGCAGCATTCCACCCTCGCCGCTGACAGACGACTCTTCGTCCGCCTCGTCCGCCTCCTCGACAGGTACCATTCGCCCCTTCTTTAGACCAGCACAGTGAGCTCTACTCCGTTGTTACTCTCCAGGAGCTTTAAGACCATCGCTCACTTCCTAGACCTAGAAAGAAACCAACCTTTGAGCCGATCCCCTGGCAAACCCACTTCTCTCTCTCGCTTTACCTAGCCTCCCCCACCTCCCCATCAACAACCTATCATGCCTACCTCACGCCGCCCCTCCCTAAGGGACCTCTCTTCATAATGCACCACGGCGCTGGCTCCGCTGGTCTCTCCTTTGCATTACTCGCAACTTCAATCCGAAAACTCCTCCCCTCGGCGGGTGTGCTATCCCTTGACACACGGGGGCATGGCGAAACCGTCACCTCCGACGACTCCGACCTCTCTCTCTCCACCCTCTCCTCCGATCTTATCGAAGTGATCCAACTGACTGCGCAAAACTGCGGCTGGTCGCCTTTGCCCGACATCGTGCTCGTAGGGCACTCCCTCGGAGGTGCAGTAGTAGTTGACGTCGCCCACTCCGGGAAGCTCGGGAACGCAATACTTGGTTATGCTGTGCTAGACGTGGTGGAGGGGAGCGCCATCGATGCATTGCAGAGTATGCACACCTACCTCTCTACGCGCCCCACTGGTTTTAGCTCTCTCTCCCAGGGGATCGAATGGCATTCTCGTTCCCGGACGCTGCGAAATCCCACATCTGCCCGTATCAGTGTTCCAGCTTTACTCTCCGAAGATGTAAATTCTTCTCGTCCGTGGAAATGGAGAACCGACCTTGCCGCAACACAACCGTTCTGGGAGGGCTGGTTTGTGGGCTTGTCAAAGAAGTTTTTGGAGGCCAGGGGAGGGAAGCTTTTGATTCTGGCCGGTACGGATAGGCTGGATAAGGAGTTGATGATTGGGCAGATGCAGGGAAAGTATCAACTTCTTGTATTGCCTGAAGTGGGACATTTTGTGCATGAGGATGCACCCGAAAAGACCGCGGGTGCAGTGAGTACCGGTTTATGAGCTCTTGATAGGGTTGTGCTGATTCTGGAAATAGCTGGTCGAGTTTTACAGGAGAAATGACCGAAGTACCCTGGTTCTGCCACCAAAAGTGGGAGATATGTACAAGCCTGCGGCTGGCAAGCATTACACTTCCATATAGAATGGCTTAGAGGGGTTTTAGAGTTCAGACATGACGTGCATGCAGTTGCAGCCTCTGAACCCGAAACCCCAATATTGAATCCCGATCGAGTGACATTTCGTGGTTAGATGTGTAAGTTTATGGAGATTAAGGCATTGTTTGTAGCATTCATAAACGTTTGTAGTATTGCTCGTCTCCAAACAATGGACAAGAAGGGGAAGAAGAAGAATTATAACATGAATGCATAATACGCTCTCATGTAGGTTTAACCCATAGAAAACCCCGAAATCCAGAAGAAACAGGACAAATAACAGTAGCCAAACAAAAGAACCCGCATAAAATTAAAATCCCCTCATTAGGTCGTATTTCACTTTTGAAAAGCCTCAGCCCTACCTCCCAGCCACTGCGTCGTCTATAACGAGGCCAATGATATCTTGCACCCGATCATTATTTGAACTTGCTAACAATAGCGGACAACCTTCCTAATAGCACCAAGGAGAATCCGTATCAGAAACCACACAATGAACCACTACTCTACCTCGATCTAAATATCTTACTCTTAAGTTTGTCCGCCAGACCGCCGTGGTCCTTCTTCTTCTCGACCTTCTTGCCACCAACGACTGCATTTCCTTCACCGCCACGCTGAGGCAAATCAGCACTCGTTCACTAGGTAAAACCCTAACCCGCATCACAAACCTTGGGATACAGGTTAAGAGGACGGTGAATGGGAGGGGAGGGAAACATACTCCGGCATGATAGGTGTCATCCGCCTGGACAAGGGCCGCATCCGGAATAATGTCATCGTCATTGCCAGTCTTCTTTGGGGCAACCTTAGGAGAGCCGATGTTTCCAGCTCCGCCACGCTAACATAGTTACAGTTGTCAGCCCTATGCAACTTGTTTGTTTGTAGGAAGCTATTCCCACAACTAGGAGCCAGATATGTAGGGGTATCTATATGATGAATGCAGATGATGATGATGTGGTGATGGTGGTAACTTACACCGGCAGAGTAGGCACCGCCTGTAGAAGTGGGATCACCCTCTCGGTGGATCTCGCCGTCAATGTACTTAGTTTCGTCGGGACCGATATTGCCTTGACCTGAAAGATAACCGGAATGTCAGCTTGCAGTCCGAAGATCGATTGGTCATAGTTCCGAAACCCTCTTCTAGAAGAGGGGTAATAATCCGACATAAAATAGAAAAACAAGTAATGAGCACATACCGCCGCGGCCGTGGGAAACAATGGCTTCAGCAGACATGATATGCAACTGTTGAATAGTACTAGATGTGTGAAGTGATAGACAGTCGGTGAAGGTTGGATGAAGTCGAACGAAGGTTCTTGCAGGAGTTGAGGTGTAGTAGTTGGTGGTTGTGTTAAGGAATGTAGGACGAGAGGGTATGTGTTTGATGAACGAGGAACGGAACCAGTGTGAGTGGTGTGAGGGCGAGTAATTCAACCAGCCACGGGCAAGGTCCAAGTCCTAGAGCTGCCTTTTCGATGCATCGGTGCCATGACAGCAAAGAGCAGTGTCAATAATCTTTCCTGGTAACGGCTCCTCTTGAGCAGGCAATTTCCCATCGCCGTCGTCGAAGCCAAAAAGCAACCTTCGCAGAAACGTAGTAGTCTGATTGGCGAGTAGATATCCTGTGAACTGAGGACGGCGATTAAACGCTGATTGCCAAGACCGGATATTATTGTACTAGGTACTCAGGTGGAAACGTCTTATCTTTCCTACTAAATACCCCCACCAACTAACGCACAAACAATCCCGAACTTGCCACTTGGTTAACGACTACTACAATGGAAGGCCAGAGTAGCTCCCAAGAATCCGAGATGGACCAACGGGTCTGAATCCTTATGGCAATGCGCACCTCTTCGGAGCTGATAATACAGCAGGCCACCGCGCCGGCGATTACCCCCGGAACCGACCCTTCAGAGATGGCCCCATCTCCAGCAGCATCCGTTTTGGATACGAGATACTTTTATTGCATGTGTTCCCAATGGAGAAATTTGGGCTTTATGAGACAGATTGTGCTACCATAGGACGTATACTTACCGAACACGATGGTTCGGACGTCACATGTCACAAAAGCTTCATCCGAAGACATTTATTGGCCATTCTTTGGCATTCGGTATTGGAAATATCAGTCACAGCAAAATCTCGTCTAAACCATCGTTTTCAGTACAGTATACAAATAGTGGTCAGACGGTGGCGGTTTCCTCCACGCGGCTTTAGAAACAAACTTCGAGGCCTCTAAGCTCGCATTGATACTTGAAATTAAGCGCATGCTCGGCGAGGAGGGATGGACCGGATGAGTTGTGGAGCCAAAGATTCGGATACTGTACCGAGCATTCAGGTTCGTACGTCACATATCACGGATGTCCCGTCGAAAGAAAATTTATTGATATTTTCGTACACATCTTGACGCTTGGTACAGTATCTCCCTTACTTCAAGCTACATATTACCGTACTTCATCATACTAAAGAATTCCTAGGTAAAGTATGCCCAGCTAACTATCCAAAGGGTCGGGTTAGAATTGCTCATCGCAACTTGGATCGTGGGCTATGGCTTACATTCCCTTGAATTTGCCTTATAGCTACCGAACGCCTCTTTGCGGCGATCATCAGCGTAATATTCCACAGGCTACGCTTTTGGCCTTATCAAATTTCGCTTTTCAGCATTTGGTATGACGTCAAGTGAATCTGTCCAAGTTGGTTCAGCGGGCACTGTTAGGCTTCGTAGAGGAACTGCTTCCTCTAGCTAAAACAACAGTTTAGGGTGCTCATTGTACATGGCAAAACGGAAAGCACCGTTTATTCAACAGCATCAGTTGACCACGTTTCTGCCACACCATAACGGAGGATGATCTTGGTAAGGAGTACGTCTCTGACCTGGCTAAGAGAGATTTTCCTTGAGGGCATCAAATCTTACTGGGACATGCTTTTGAAGGGGCTCTCACATGGGGGGGTATCTTCTAATGGTAGAATTGCGAGGTCGAAGTTATGAGATGAAGTGATACATTTATAAAGTAGAGTTAAGAAGCTTATTCGGTGGAAGGGTCCTTTTTTATTTTTTCCATCATCTTGTCACCGAATTCAAGGTTTAGTTAATGCTTTCTTTGTTTCCATTGCCATATCTCTCTATATGACCCTCAACAGCCATTTGGGACACCTAAACTATTGTCTGTGGAAACGTGATTTGACTAGACTAGATTACCATCGACTCAGATTAAAATTCACCTAACTAAAAACACCCAAACAGGCCCTAAATCTTTTGAAAAACTTGAACTTCTTTGCAAATCATTAAGTCCATTGTCTGCGGATGACTGGTCGCGCAGGATCCCATGGTCCATGTATCTCACTATTGAATGTTAGTAAGTCACTTTCAAAAACTAGAACGGGCAATATAGTCAACTTTTTGTACTTCTGTAAATCGATCATCCACCACCCACAACCGCCCATAGCAGCAATTACACCGATCATCCACGCGACTGCCCACCCTCTGCCAACCACAATCATCAAGCCTGCAGCAGCGCCTACAACCAATACTACAGTGAGAAGAATATGCAGGTTCCACGACATGTGTTTCAATGTTCTCCTGAAAACAGGGAAGAGACCAAAGACTTGAATGCTGAAGAGAAGGAGGGAGAATACATGGGAAGTATCAGTAAGACGGGATGCAAGCACCACTGAAGAGGTAATGGCGGCGTTGGTAGAGAAGGAGGCCGGAAAGTTACGCTCAAAGCCACTGCCATAATCGAAGCCCAGGAAGTTAGCAATAAAGAGCCAAGTAGCAATTGCCCATATACTGTCCGAAGTGACGCCTTTTGTTAAGCTACGAAGAATCGGAGAAAGTCCAAGCAAGGTAACTGTAAGTTTTGTTAGATTCGCAACGCCTTGAGGGAAAGAAGTAGGTACAGTAAATCAAAAGAGCAGATTTGGCGGTTGCAATTACTCGAGATCTGCGATGTTGATGCGTGAAGTCTTTATCCGAAGCAATATTGTGTGGTATCTTAGAAAGCCTTTGGTGAGATCCTGCGGAAGAAACATCGCTCCTAGCATTGTACGGTTGCATTGTAATATCACTGTAAAGCGCGAAACTCCGCACAGGACATGTACTCGTCGAACAATGTGAACTCATCCCACCATTAATGGCATCTGTCACACTTTCGAACGTTTCTTCTCTGAATGGCATAGTACGTTCGGAAGCTATTTCACGTTTATCCAATCCCATATCCGACACAGCCCATCCTGCGACTGTGAGTACAGAGGATATCACAACGACTGAAACCGGAGAAACAACTTCGATGTAAATAGCGACAAAGGAAGTTACAAAGATAAGGGCAGAAGCCAAGTGTTGTACCACAACGGTTGATTCTGCGACGAGGGAGTAGAAGTTATAAGGGTGCACGTTGATGTTGCGTTGTAGGTCCTTGAGAAATGTGGGGTCAACCCAATTGTCGGGGTCTTAACAATAATCAACAGATGTTCCAGTGTTGCCAGTAAAAACTAAAGTCAGGCTTACAATCCTGTTTGACCCATAACAGCTTCTTCCATTGACTTGACTTCTTAGGATTGGGTTGAAATTGATTCCGCTTGAGGGTCTTGATCTCCGTCGGCAGCTTCCTGGGTGGTGAATTGTGCTTTCCTACAGGCAGTCGATGAGTATAATTCCAGCGATCTTCATCGGAGCAGGAAAACTCTTGGCGGGGTGTTTTCGATATGTTCGTAACATTTTTTGCCACAGGAGTTGGCATAAAGAGTTCAGGCATACTTGGTGTGAATTGTCATGCGCGAGGGGTATGTAAAAAGGGGTCAAAATATACGTCATCATTCATGATCTGTCATCCGGATTTGTAATTTCGCTGGCACGTTGCCTCTTGTCCAGAGATCCATATTGGATAATCATGTAATAATGACAACTCCCGCTTGCATTTAATTATCCAGGAACACTTACCGGAATAGGAAGAGGACTATCCTGTGCAGGCAGAAACTGGCCGCGTTCACTTGGCCGATTGTAGTTCATGACACTTTGGAATCTGTCACTGCCCGGCATACCTTTGTGGCTCAACAATATCTAGCGCCAAGTACGACCATAGCTTTGTGTCGCTTTCCTCTCTCAGAATACATCCTGTCTTGGAAGCCTCCTCGGAAGTTCCTTCCTAGCACTGGGCGCTTTGAATGCAAGATTCGATTTTTGATCGTATCCAAGATCTACTGCAAAAGCGTCCACAACAAGATGGTAGTATGGCAGGGATGGACATTGAGTGAATTTCAGTCACGTACTTAAGTACGTATAATGCTGGCATTTTTATTTAACATCGAGACACAAAGACGCCGGGATATTCAAGTGACAGCAAATACAGTTCCCACAACTCAACCAGTCTACTGAACCCAGAGAGTGATCTCCTATGAATGTGTCGGCATCGCCATGCTAGCTTTAGTCGCAATGGCATCTTCGCTTCTCCACAACCTGTTCAACTTTATCAGAATTGGCCCTCTTTTGTGATTGGTTCGGGGATTGGGTAGAGGGGTGGGATAAGGAAGCACTCGATAGGGACTATAGTGTGTATCCTTCATCCAAAATCGCTCATAGCGGAGGTTGGTACGTACGCAGTAACAGTCTTCAGCTGTGTATAGAAGTTAAGACCAGATTTTCCGTAAAAGTATTGGCCACTTTGGCCTGCAATAGATCCTTTGTTTCCGGTAAAGGAGAACATAGGAAGAGGCACTGCACTATGAGTCAGCTATCCAGCCTTCTGACAAGCCAACGTGATATTTACCGGGAATTGGAGTGTTGATTCCAACTTGCCCAGCCTCGATGTCTCGCTGGAACCTTGTAGCAGTTGCACCACTATTGGTAAAGACAGCGACGCCATTGCCATATTTGTTGGCATTGATCAAGTCGATAGCCTCCTCCAAAGTATTAACATTCAAGCACACGAGGACAGGTCCAAAGATTTCCTCTTTATAACATTTCATGTGAGTCTTGACGTTGCTGAGGATAGTAGGTGCAATCTAGGTAACATCAGCAAGAGCCTGTAGGTAATCATATATCTAATTCTGGTGGCTTACGAAGTTTCCGTTGGGATATTTTGCTGGCTTGTAGCCCCGTCCGTCGAGGAGAAGCGTTGCACCTTCATCGACGCCACTCTGGATCAAATGCTCGATCCTCTCCTTAGACTGCGGGGATATCACGGGCCCTAGATCTGCGCCCTCTTCGAAGCCGCCATTCACATTAAGCTGTTTTGCCTTCTCCACAATCTCAGGTAACCATCCCCTGGCCTCGCCAACCAGGACCAGCGTTGACAGGGCCATACATCTCTGGCCAGCAGCTCCGAAAGCAGCTCCTACCAACGCGTTGATGGTAGCATTCTTATTCGCGTCGGGCAAGATTCTTGAGTAGGTAAGTAATGGAAACAAATTGAATCTGCAGATAATCACACTCACGCAGCATGGTTTTTGGCGCCTAGGTTTGCCTGAACACGCTTACCGTTGGCGGATCCACGGCTATAGATGTAATTACCAGCTTTGTCGCTACCAACAAAGCTGATTGCCTTAATTCTAGGCTCGTCTAATATAAAGTTGACCGTATCGTGTGCACCGTGGACGATATTGAACACGCCATCCGGGAAACCAGCTTCCCTGGCTAATTCTGCAATGATCATTGCTGCACCAGGACTACGATTTGTCAGTAGTTGCAAATCACACGATGGTCGGTAACAAACTCTCTCTCTGACGGCTTCATGATTGTACAATTTCCAGTCACTGCAGCGATTGGGAGACACCACAAAGGAATCCTAAGTCAATTAGCAGGTTCTTAGATATATAGCCCGTGGGCCAATGTACATAGCGGGAAAGTCTGCATTCCACTATCAGCAAAGCGTTCAAACGAATATATAAGCTACCTGCAGGACGTACTGAATGGGCATATCGCTGCCACAACACCCAGTGGTTCCCGGTAACTTCTGGTCTCCATGTCTTTAGCAACTTCCAGAACCTCGCCCATCATCTGAGTGGTGATTCCACATGCAGTCTAATAATGCCCTCAGCTACTTTAAAGGTGTATAATTCGTATGAGTAACAAACCTCCGCGACCTGGAGTCCTCGAAGTACATCACCCTTTGCATCGGCAAACGTTTTACCCTGTTCCAAAGTGATGCTCGCCGCCAGCCTGTCCCAATTTTCTCTGATCAAACTAACAAACTTGAACATGATCTGCTGGCGGGTGAGAAGACTCGTCCGCTTCCATGCTGGGAATGCCTTCGCCGCTGAATCAACGGCCGCTTTCAGCTCCGCAGGTGTGGACTTAGGGACCCGAGTAACGAGATTATTCGTAGCCGGATCATGAAGATCAATCCATTCGGTAGTTTGAGATTCAACATACTGATTGTCGATGAAATTGCGAGTGTTCACTGGGGAAGTGATCTTGTCGTGGGTAACAGGGTAATCAACCTTTGAGGCTGCTGGGATGGTGGTGCTCATTCGGTGCGAAGTAGCATGGAGGGGGCGAGTGGCCGCGTAATTTGGATGAGTGGGAGCCATTGTGGGACGAGGTTTCGACAATATGCGGTAGAATGTTTGAGAGCGGGATACAGCTGGGAGCAGCGAACGGGACGCAGCTCTGTGGGAGAACATGGCAATGGAGTTGGGACTGATCAGCCCTTATGGACGATAGCAAACGGGAAGACCGACTAGACAGGAGCTTACAGAACAGATGCACGATTGTTATCCAGAAGGGAATTGACAAGTGTTCACCATCTAAGGATGGCAGGCGAGATAGGGTTAAATACGGGTTCTCCAACGGCTGCATCCATATCCATGCTTAACCCCGGATAACCGTAGGCGGTGCACTCTGGATCACTCGCGGATATTAGCTCTTACCCCGCCACCCCACTTCTCCGAACTTAGAGCACTCGGTACTCTAATCCACCACGTAAAGTACATGTAAATACACGTAGGCAGTTCCATGGGGTCGTGGAGCAGCAAGCAGTTGTTGCTTCACTTCATAGGGATATCTATAGGGAGTAGTAGCCTGCAACGGTAGAGCACTGACTAGGTTGAGGAAGGATAAGTGAGAAATAGGCGTGACAAGTCTCGAAAGGCTTTTCTTGGAATCGGTATACCATGCAAGTGCTCGTACTTTGCTCTCTGCTGCAGGACACTGAAGTCGGAAAAGACCGCCCATCAAGTGCCAAGCCAGCCCAAGACATCCCAGAAGTCCCTCCCTATAACATCTCTTATGTTCACAACACCCCGCCTTTTTCGATCAATCTGCACTTCTCCTTTCAGATTGCCAACGCTGTCGTCCCCTCAACCACTTCCATCCGCACGCAGTGCTTTAGTACGTTGAATTTTTCTGTCTATTCGATTGATCGAAAATTTGTTTATTTAACTCTATCAGATTGCCAGGCACCTGTCAACTGAATCGCCCAACATGTCTTCTACCTACACTACCCGCAAGATTGGCCAGCCAAACACCTTGGGTGAGCGATTTCTATCCCGTGGGTATGTATGAGTGCTAAATGGTGTACTTAGAGCACCGTATCTTCATCGAGAAGGACGGTGTGCCGGTGTCTCCCTTCCACGATATTCCGCTTTACGCCAAGTACGTCTCCCTAATTCTTGTGGGGTAATGGGGAATTGACGGTTTCGAAAGTGAGCAGAAGACTCTGTTTAACATGGTCGTAGAGATCCCCCGGTGGACCAATGGCAAGCTTGAGGTTGGTGAAATCTGAATTCAATGAGTTTGGGCAAGATTTTGACCAAAATTCTTCAAATTCAGATTTGCAAGGAGGAGCTTCTCAACCCCATTAAACAGGATGTTAAGAAGGGCAAGCTTCGGTTTGTCCGCAACTGCTTCCCCCACAAGGGCTACTTGTGGAATTACGGTTGCTTCCCGCAGGTATGATATTCGGCATTCTTCACTCCCTTCCATTTGTCTGAATCATACTGATTAGCTGTGAAGACATGGGAGGACCCCAACACCATCCATCCCGAGACCAAGGCCAAGGGTGACAACGACCCTCTAGACGTCTGCGAGATCGGAGAGTTGGTGTCCTACCCCGGTCAAGTCAAAAGGGTGAAGGTCTTGGGCATCATGGCCCTTCTGGACGAGGAGGAGACCGACTGGAAGGTCATTGTGATCGACGAGAAGGACCCTCTTGCTCCTAAGCTCAATGGTTTGTCAACCCGTGCTCCCCTTTTGTACATCCACGGAGCTGACTTTGTTGCTAGACATTGAGGATGTCGAACGTCACCTTCCTGGCCTCCTCCGTGCCACTAATGAGTGGTTCCGCATTTACAAGATTCCTGATGGAAAGCCTGAGAACCAGTTTGCATTCTCTGGAGAGTGCAAAAACAAGAAGTACATCTATCATTCCTAGTATCGAACCTGAGACTTACAAAAATGCACGATGAAGATATGCCATTGATGTTATCCGCGAGTGCGCCGAGTCCTGGGAGAAATTGATCACTGGAAAGACCGACCCCAACACCATCTCCACGTAAGGTTCTTCTGAGCGTAGTTCTTGCACTCGAACTGACTTCATATTTTTAGCACCAACCTCACTGTCAGCCAATCTCCTGCTCGTGTCGACCCTTCCCAGCTCCCCACCATCCCCGCCGGTGAGAATATCCATCCCGCACCCATCGATCCCTCCGTAGACAAGTGGTTCTTCATCTCTGGTGCTGCCATGTAATGGAAGGTATTTTACTCGAACCGAGTGACTAGATCAGTGTTTTATAAGTAAATCAAGCAATAAATCAGGATTAGAATATAAATGTCGACACATTTGTCGGGTTGTATTGCAATCTTGAGCACATGATGGTACCGATGAACGTTTGAATTGTTGATCGGCACTGGGTTATACCACCAAACATGATCCTTACTCGCTGAAATGATGTCATGAGCGGTCATTGTGAAATGACGTCGGGCATGCCTAAGAGTACTTCTTTTCATTTTCTCGTTCTCACCCCCGAAAACACTGCAACAATCTCGACAGATTATCCATCATATATTTCGGCTATCTCTCCCCACTCAGCTATGGGTAGACTCTGGGGTTCAAATCCATCCAATGGCGAAGATCAACATCATGACGCCTCTCCTTCGCGCTCCGAATCTCACCCCCGCGAGAGACGAGAACCTGACGAACGTACCTCTCTCCTTCCCCGAGAGGCCCATCATCACCTAAATCCAGATGACCCTGCGGTTTCGCCTTACAACCTACTCTCTGTCCGCTCCCTCCGATGGGTTTCCATATTCCTGTTCATCATAGCGGTTTTATGGTGGTTAGTTCTCTTGGTAGCGACTTTTGTAAGCCCTCCAGGGTTCCACACAAGGGGTGGGGGGTGGTTTGGGTTTGCGTAAGTGAGATCGTAATTAATGGAATTCAAAACACATACTGAATTCGTGATGCAGGTACTCGACTCTTGCAACGGGAATTCTCCTTGTCCTGCTCTTGTTCTATGCCACTCCGTCCAAGACTGAACGGGTTGTGCTTGCCACGTTGTTCTTCTTCCTGCTGGTGGATACTATCATCATACTTGTAGCCTATCCGATCCGCCATGATGAGAACTGGGTGGGCATCGTTTCCATAGTTTGGGCTTTGCTCGTTACCGCGTGGGCGGTATGTCTAAATGCTCTCGTTTCATGATATGACGCAGCTAATTGATCTAGATAATATGTGACGCTGTCGTTGAATATGGCAAGCGTGAAGAAGAAGAGCGTCTCACCGGCCGTATTGAGACACGCCACTCCTTCCGCGAGTGGTGTTCAGTTTTTGCTGGTACCATCCTCATAACCATATTTCTCGCTGTCACGATCCTCTTTACGATCAACCTCTCCATTTGTGCTCGAGATGCAACGCTCGCACCACCTGGAAAGCTGTATTTTGTGGACAGCAACAAGTACCGAGTCCATGTCAATTGCATCGGCAATAAGACTAACTCAAATGGCCATAAAATCACCACCGTCTTCATAGAGGGTGGAGAAGATCCCGTTGAAGGTCGTATCGTGAACTGGGTAGATGAGGTGTACAATAACAATACGATTCAACGTTACTGCTATTGGGATCGTCCAGGGATGGCATGGAGCGAGAACGCGCCTTCCCCGTTTTCTGCTGGTGCGGCAGCGGATGCTCTCTCAGAGGCACTAAGGAAAGCGGATGAGGAAGGGCCCTGGGTCCTCGTTTCTCACGGTGTTGGTGGAATATATTCACGCATATTTGCATCCCGACATACTGTCGAGATCAAAGGTCTCCTCCTCATCGACACACTCCCCGAATCACTGCTGCACCGTATTGCTTCTCCCAGCCGCGGCTTCCTGCTCTGGGTTCGTGGTGTCATCTACCCTCTCGGCATCGACCGTCTTGTCTCAGCAATCATCCTCCAGCACAACCGAAATGACCGGGTCTATGGACGTGACGCATATCAGAACGGAGGCCAGATCAAGTACAAGCTCCAGGAAAATCTCGTTGCCACGACGCTTACAAATAATGAGATTATTGCCGCGAGGGGGATTTTGCCGAGAGATATGCCCGTGGTAGTGGTCAGTAGTGGGCAGAAGGTGAAGAAGGATAAGGAGTGGAACGACGGACAAAGAGAGTTGAGTCAACTCACAGACAAGCTGGTGGCGTGGGATGTGGTCAATGGTGCACCCCATGAGGTTTGGAGGAACTCGCATGGAAAGGATATACTGGGGGAGAGGCTGGTGCAGTTAGTGAACTACAATTGAGGAGGAGGCAAAAATATGGAAGGATATGGTGGGATTTATGAGCATATTGGACTTCGACGAGCTCTCGGTGTTTTTTGTGTTCGTTTATGATTTGTTTCATAGGATATCTCTCAGCACATTTGGATCTGTCTCAGTGTTTTATTTCACGAGTTTCAGGATACCGCTATAAATTGACTATGAAAAGTTAGGTGCTATTGTAAAAACTTTGGGAAGCCGAAAATTGGAAGCGGAGATTAAGCTGGCGCAAAGATTCTGATACTGGTATCGTGACTGAATGTGAATGATACCCCATGCTTTACCCACCGCACAGCAGTAGCAGAACAAAAAATGAGAAAATGTATGCCAATTAGCTGGTTAGAAGATGTTGCAAATATCACTTGACAAGCGCCAATTTTCGTTGTATATGAGTAACAATATCAGGGATATCTCTCTTTTGAAGAACTAAATTTGCCTTTATATTAGCAAGTTCTATCTCAATACAGTGCTCAACTAAAATTACTAAAATACACTGGTATAAAACAAACTCTTTACTTCCAAAATCCCTCCACGCTTAGCATCACAGCCCCTTCCACGCTAATTTTTGGAGGTGATCCACCCTTTTCCTAGTCTGCTTGACAAATCCCAAAAACTTCATTTCTGCTACACTTCGATAAAACAATGCCTGAATAGTCGCCTCATCAATCCTCTCTCTGGTCTCATCTTCATTCGCGTCTTCCCCATTGATGACACTCTTGAATGCACTCCAAAGGTCAAATCCATTGATTAGCGCCCCTCCCTCCAGGTAAAGTTGGTATACTATACTGGTGGGTGGATGGCTTCCCTTCATTGTTCTATCATCTCCCGCCTCCTTCTCTTCCCGCGTAAGTCCGCAACATTCGCAGTCGAGGTAGTCCACCGGCTTGCTCAATGCCCTTTCCACCGTGGCTCTGGCTCGAGGCGCAAATACGTCTTTATGCGGAGAAACCAGATCGTAAAAGAAGACCTCGTGCAGAAAGACATGCTCGATACCCTCCAGAGTGTCGGAAAAATACTCTAGAAATATATCATACACCTTCTGCACCAACTGCGAGTACAGAGCGTCGTTCTCTGTCAACCCAGACTTGTGAGCGTTTAACTGGATCTTTTTTGATACAGCGGTGGAGCGCAGCGAGGAAGAGGTAACATCGAATTCGCTAGTAAGGACTGAGGTTTCCGAGGCTAGTTCTTCGACTTCTGATTTTATGGAGTCAAGCTTTGATGCCATAACTGTTGTGGAAAGGGTGGAGATGAAGTGGAGAAGAGAGGTGGAGTTCATCTTTTTGATAGAAAGAAGAAGTTCGCGGATCATGGGGCTTTCAGCATGGAGTTCGCCAGTGAGGACCCGGGGGAGGAGTTCGTAGCGTGGCGTGCGCGGGGTGGAAGATGATGATAAACAGCTGCGGGACAATTCAAGGATTTCGACGGCGTTCCCTACTTGGGTGGCATAGGAATGGCATTTGGCGACGGAGGTAACAACAAACGACCGGAGGTACAGGTTATCGTTGACAAGGGCACGGACTTTTTTGCTATCTCGGTCTTTAAGCTTGGATTCTATATATCTGGAACAAGTATTAGCTAAAGCATGGGCATATGAAGAAGGTGCTCTGTACCTTTGGAAAGATGGGAGGGTTCGAATAGCTTCGATATGTTCATCTGATAACACCGTTGACAAACCCTCGGCATCATCCAAGAACCCCAGGATTATACTGAGGGGATTTGCGTAAAAGTGCGACATATACGCATATTTGAGTGCCGCTATAAATGTTTGTATACTCTGTGTATGATTTCTTTGCCTTTCCATCAAGAGATCACACACCGATGAGCCAAGTCGTAGGATCGACTTGTCTCCCAGCACAGCATTGTTGAAGACCTGAGCCAAACACTCCTCTGCGCGCTCCACATCAAATTTATCTCCCTGCATCATCCGGATTGTGGCCTTGGGAAGCTTCTCATGAAAGATATCAAGCGACGTTGCAATCCCCAATAGCAGTACGAACGGTATCCGATCCAGATATGCGTTGAAGAGTGAAATTAAATCAGCCAGAATTGTACTATCAAAAGCCTCGGTATCCTGTATCGCAACTACAACCTTTTGTCCCGGATGTAACCCACACCAATTCTGTAGAATCTGCAAGTCATAGCTGAGGAGCTTCGCACCCTTTCTCCCCAAAATCAATTCCTCGTCCTCGTTGCTCATCCCCTCCTCCTGTTCCGTCGCGTCTTTAATAAGCTTCTTCAACACTCCCTTCAGATTCAGCGCGTCCTTTGAAGTCAACACCACCACTGGCCCAACTCTATCCAGATCCCGTATTCTCGACTTAAACTGCACAAATAACGGTGCATGAGAGGCAATATTCGGGCCTGTAAGAACAAGGGCGGTCGGAATCTTGCCATCGTATTTCTCCGGTTGCGCGCTCGCTACAAACCCAGAGACATCGTTCAGTGTCTTCTGATTGAAGGAGTCAAGAATGAATTTCGTTCGCCTCTCCTGGTCTGCCCACAGACGGTGATATGTATCCCACCGTAGCTTAGCTGTTTCTTCTTTCTCTTTTCCATTCAGAAGGGTTAGGAAAAGACATTGCTCTTCCGAGGCCTTCGAAAGCTCCTTTCCCTTGCCTTTCGAGGTTTGGCGGCGTTTGTTTGGACGTGGTACATCAGGCCCAGAGGTAAATATGTAACATCCCTGACTATCGTTAGATGGTCCGGCGGGAGGCAGGCCGCAAGCTATACCTGGTGTTCTTGCACATCATAATCGTCATCTTCGGATGTGGGGGAGCGCTCTCGTGCCATTGTAGATCTGTTTGGGTCGTTGAAGTTGGGACGACGCGTTTGAACTAGGCTTACTTTTTAAGCCGCGCCTTGGCACAGATGACCATTCAGGGTCATTGCTGATATTACTGCACAAGCAGCTGTTACTGAACATTTAAGTACAGAAATATTCTGAAAAACTGACGACACCTTTGTAGATGGAAATTAGGCTGGTCACCATACCGCACTCGTGTCTCACATATGTAGGGCTAGGTTTCTCGCAATAACTCTCCTGACTCCAATATTCAACAGTATGTGGTATATCTACAAATAAAAAAGAAACTATGCCGATGCTGCCTTTATGATCTTGTTACCATTAATGATAGAAGTTGTCGCAATAACAAATTGCCGTCTCGCTATTGAATTTGTTAGCACTTTGTTACCGAGTTACACCCCCAAAACGTACCTTCTTCTCTCCTACCAATAAACCTTAATGCCGAAATTTCCGTGAATGTACAACCTCCCAAAAAGAATACCACCGTGACCTTCTTGTCATTCTGTCCATTAAGGATGTTCCTCGCCCTAACTGCTTTCTCTTCTCCCCTTTGCGGTTCATCAAACGTCTTTCCTTTAACGTTTTTCAAAATATCCTCGAAACCCCTCCATCCTACTGCTCCAGCGTTGACGCCCGCGTTTGTCCCATCCTCGCCTCTGCGCCCCTTAGCTGCTGCTGCCATCAGTGGTTTCTGTACTACGCATTGAACGAGGCGTATGCTCAGTGGTGCATATCCGGAATAGACATAAGAAATATCGTCAGGATCGTGCTCATTGACCTCATCAACTATTAAGCGGAGGGGCTTGCGTAAGTTGGCATATGATGTTCGGGCAGGGCCAGAGGCCGTCGCCGCAGTGCGAGACTGTAGAAATCCCAACCTTTCCAGGGCATCAAGGGTGAGTACGTGTTGGTAACCATAGGCTTGCAGAATCTCCCGCTTAAAGTTTTCAAAGTCCTTCGGCTTGAGCCCAGAGCTCATAAATGACTCTACACATAGAAGTCGGAGAACGGACTCCAGGGGTGCAGCACGGGCGATCAACTCTTCTATCGCATCGTGCTGACTGGAGGGGTCAACTCCTGCAACGAGATTTTGCTGGACCTCCAACGCTTTGTTGAACATTTCTGACCGTGTATGCTTCATTATCTCTTCCGCTAAACCAGTGTGCAATCTTAGACTTTGATGTTCTTGCTGAAGTCCGCCGAGCTTGCTGACAAATTGCCGAATCTCCGATACTGTTTTCGCCTGATGTCTCCCTTCATAGTCATCATTCAACCGCCTAGCAACTTTATTCAAGAGATTTCCGACAATTGCAAAGTTCGTGTCTCGGAGGTTGTCAAATAATTTGTCTTCAGATGAAAGGAGAACGGGCCTTTTTTTCTGCTGTGCCGTCGGTACCGGTGGTTTGGATGAGGACGAAGCCGAATCAACGTTCCCAGACTGTTGCTGTTGCTGAGGAGGTCCTACGAGAGCTGCGTCCAGCTCAATCTTGCCTGCACATATCAGCTGATGTAGCAAATACAAACCGACACAAACTCACAGTTATAAATTCCAATAGTCTCGTCAATCAGACCCTCGTAGGTTAGTTGTGTCATTAACGGTGTGACAAAATCAACATCTCTATCGATAACAATCAACTCGCCGAGGACGCTACTAGGCGTTAGTGCAAATGGGCTGCTGCCATCTGCGACATCTTCTTCAGTCCGCATTCGAATTAACTGGTCGGCCAGCTTTCGTGCACGGTCCCCCTTGCCGATGATTCGTGGAAATAAGCCATGTCGACGTTGAATACTCATGAGTGCTCGAGCCGAATAGAAGATGGAAGTGTGGTCTTTACGCTTTGGGTGTACAAATGGTAAGATAGCGATACAGCACATCGGAGTGTAGACCCAAGCCACGTACTAAGTAGAGCTCTTCGAAAGAGCTCTCGAGTTCCAGTGAAAGCAAATCAGGTTCCAATGGCAGAAAGTAAAGTGGAAACTCGCGGATAGCAATCTCGCCTAGAATCCCTTCATCTTCGAAGATCTTTTCGCAAACCAATGTACGCCGCGGTGTCAAGAAGACGGAGTATTCAAATTCTTGACCCGGAATCTTCGCATTATTCTTGATCTGATCTGGAGTAAGAGAAATGTTAGCTTCTGACTAATATTCCTGCCAAATATGGTGTCAATCGACGGACGTGAACATTGTGCCTAAGCTCAGTTGAATTTAGGGACAATGACTGGCGGCATCGAGTAGTCGTATGCTCAATGCTGCTTACTATTGTCCCAATAGGTGAAGACGTAGTGGCATAGGGAGGCGAGCTTACTAGCTATTGTATAAGCGTTCTTTATGGTACAGCGCGCAAGGTAGACGATGTTTTTTTGAGGATGTTCCGTGACTGGTTCATCGAGCCAGAAAATCTTGTCAACTCCATAGTCCTGTACACCCACCATCAGCTCAATTATAATATCTAAACAGCTTACAAACCCTCACCTGCAGCACGGAGAATTTGGCGAAAAGACCAACGGGGCCGCTTAATGTCCTATCGAGAAATAGTACTTTCTTTCCTCGCACCTGCGTTCTGGTCAGTTTGAGCTCAATAGCTACGGTAGAGCCAAAGGTGCGAAATTCTCGACATACACCTTCGAGGAGGTCGAGGAGATCTTTGAGAGCTGTATCTTTGATGCGAGTGGTATCGATTCCTGGTGGGGGAGCCATGGTGTAGTGTTGCTACCTATCGGGTTTGGAGAGTAGGGACGTGCTATACTTTAGTTTGGTGATGTTGGAGGTGAGCGGAGAAATAGGTTAGCAGCATTATGATACCCCTGCACCCCACCACCAAGATTAAAACCCCACCTAAGTATATATGTATACTCTTTTTTCTGGAAACTTGGGGAAGTGAAATGCATAGCTGAAGTTCCTTATGTGAGTTTCATGGAGAAACACCGCTTCATTCGGGTGCAAATCAGAACATACGTAAGTACAGAAATGGCTCTCTCTATCACTATGAAGGTAAGCTGTAACAAAGCAGTTAAGAACTCCCATTACTCCCATGCCACCGTCAACAACAAAACAATGCTTTCGAGGTCTACGATCAAGAGTACGGAAAAGAAGCCTTATTTTTACCATGCGATAGATAGCTGTGACTGCAGCTTCCCTAACTGTAGATACTATACGAAGATACTCGCCTAGACACAGACTCTAACTTTTTGAAAATTTGCAACGATTACCCCCTCTAAACTGTGGGGTCGTCGTAAACAAATTGTATGTCTCTAACAGATCTGCCCGCTCTGAGGACAAACTGGTCGTCGCCCTCTGGCCGTTCGTTCTTCGTATTTCCCGTCAACATACTTTGAATGGACATGCAGACACTCTCGACACTCTGAACGGGTGACCATCCGTTTCCGGAGGAAAGAAGGTCGAGGCATATAACCCCGTTACTGTAGATATGAGGATGCATCGGGATCTCGCGGTCTGGAGCCGTGATAAACATTACTTCCGGCGCCTGCAGTCAGCTGTGTTAGCTGGGGAAGGAGACCGTGTGACAAATTTGGGCAGTTGTACTTCTATCGGATAATTGCTGGAGAAGCGGAAGCTAAGACGGTATGTCTTCCCTCTGTACAATGGGTTGTCGTCGAGAACCCTGATGTCCATCTGCCAGCGTTGAAGGTCGTCGGCCTTCACAAGGTTGATTCCTATAGTGATTTAGAAGGTCGACCAGATGAAAAACCATCCTAACTCACCTGGGGCAAGACCTCCTTGGTGAATCTGAATGAGTAAATCATATGTTTTTTAGTGCTGGGATTTACTTGAGAGTCTAGACGGGCGAAGGAAAGCATAAGTACCTTCACCAACTCCTTCTGCAACCGTTTCGCGAACATGGCGTCAAATTTAACCGTGTACCTTTTGGTTGGCGGGCTATAGGGTGTCTGTGAGCAGTAGGAGGTAGTTTCCTGCGCTTGTCGAAATCGCTTCAAGTGGAGTTACAAGTGTGAGAGCGGGGATTGTTTAAACAGCGATCTGATGTTCTGTCTGGCAACGCAGAGCGCAGGAAGATAAATACGTTGGTGGTAGCACGAGATGTACTTAGTATATGCTTAGAGTCTCGCTTCAGAAAGACGTATTAACGACTTGGGGCTGCCTTGTTGGACAAGCAAGTGGAAATAACAATTAAGCAGCATCAGGTACAAAGCTTTAAAGTGTAGGTTACACAAGGTTGATCGAACAACCATCGGTAACATCCGATACGTCCTGTTGTGAAAAATCGATAGATTTACAGGTTCGCATCAATTCTATTAATGGTTAAAACTCGTCCGCGAACAAACCATGGACTATGATGGGCATGGACATGGACGCGTTTCAAATGTTGACTAGATGACCAGATGACCAGATGTTTTGGGGATGTCATGTTTTTCGAAACGTTTATATAAACAAGGAAAACCCAAACAGGTCTCACTTTTTACAACAGTAGTACTTTTTTATACAGTGTAAACAGCCTTGCTATCGAATGCAATCCTTTAGTTTGATCATCGGGTAAGTACAGTACACTGTGCAGCTGCGCATGCTGTATCTCCAACCACGGTTGATGTCTGCATTGCCTCCATGATCTGCGGCATCGCCTCTCCAGCATAGCTTCATTTACTCGGTGCTGGGGTTTGGAGAATAAACAGCATATGCACTTTTAAAGTACCTCTCTGCCGCATTACCAGCGAAAGATACGGGGTGACCTATGCTGTTTATTCACCAAACTCTGACAGCGAGTGCCTTCTCACCGCTGCGTCGGTCTCAGCCTTTAGCATGGTATAATGAATTACTTTGTCATAGGCGTTCGCAATTTCTGCGCCGAAAATCCCACTTAATTGCACCTTAACCTTAAGCCTAATACTTCCAATTTTGTCTCGAAGATTTTACAGTTCACCTCGAGGTCTACCAGAACGACGCACAGAATATTGACAACCCACAGCGACTTTGGGTCAATAATCTCCGGACGACCCGTACATAAGTATATCATTTAGCGCCGCATAAGACAGCTAGTGCTGTATAGTTCTTTAGGGGTAACTTTGACGATGCTCGATCTCTAACAAGAACCCAACAATCCTCCGGATCGAGTCGGTTTGCCTTCCGAATTCCTGCCTCGCTTTTTGGTGGAAAAGAGAGCACCTACGGCGAGGCCTTATGAATTGGTATTTGCGGAAAACTTATACCCATTCATGGTTCCCGTAACACTATCTACACTTGATTGTGGACGTGCTCGGCAGCTGCTTCGGGTAGTTAATGGGTCCCTCGACTTTATGACTTTGCCAAGAACATTGGATGTCTAAAGTCGAGTTTCTGAGAGATTTATCAGGGTCTTTCACGCAGTTGTGAAAGCTACACAGTAATTAGCCTAGGCGTTAAAATTGATACATGCTTAAATACTGATTTCGATTTCATCGCTTCCTTACGCCCTCTGCTGTCACTGCGAGATTCGCATACGACTTTTGGTTCATTCTTCGTTCCAATTTTTCTGAGTGTTCCCGGTTTTTTAATCGGTACATGGCATATAGATAAAATGTCTTGATATCTTAGCGCTATGTGCTCTCGTTCCCAGACTTTTCTCACAGCTCGCAAGTTCGCAAAAGAGAAAAGCGAGAGGACCGAAGATGAAATCTTCTAAGCTCTGCATCAACCGTATTAATATTTCATTAGGGCATCCATGATACGAGTAGAGAGCATGGCGGAGTACTTACAGCAGTGCACTCGTTAAATGCACGGAGGCTCAGACATGTTACACAAAGTTTGGAGTGAAGACGTACAGCCCTACGGCAGCTACCCATTCTAGGAACATGTGGAGATGTTGGAGGAGGGCTCTGCACCTGTGCCATTCCGTCATACGCGCGCAGATAGCAATGCCACTAGCAGTGGGAGCAGTTCAGATATCGTTTTAGTGCATTCTTTTCAGCCATACTAAGGGGAAAATAGCATGAGGTTGGCATTCCGGAGGGGGAGATGTGCAGCTTGGAGGGGTAAAGATGCTGCAAGCCCCTGCACGCACATACCAAACAAGTGGCTTAACCCCCCCCCCCCGCACCGCACCTGGCCTGGAAGTACTACCTCCTGTTTCCATTCAACGAGGTTGACTCTTCTTTATTCTTGTACTTTATCATTCATCCATCCATCCTCACCGCTAATTCCGCCGCCCACTAACCATCAAATACCGACCCTGCGGCCACTATCGATTTAAGACTTGTTTGTTGCCTCTCGCGCCAACAGCGTTTTTCGCCTCTACTACTGCAACTCAGCCTTGCAGTTACAGAGCCCAATCAATTCTCCAGAGTGGCTGTTCCGTCTTTTTGTGGACCAGAGTCCCTATTGAACGTGTCTGGCATACTCACAGGCTTTCTATCCATACGGTTTTGACACATAAGACATCGGAATATTTCTCGGACAAGCGCGCATTCAATATGAGCTGTAAGCCCTCAGTTTTAGTTTTATTATCTACGCATTTATCCTCAATGCCCACCTGGATTAAAGTCCGTTCTTCCTCTATCTTCATCTTGCCCTGGTATCTTCTGGGTTTGGAGACATTCAAAATCGAATTTGGATGATGTTGTCAATATCTGAGTGGTTTCGTAATAACCGCATGAGATCAGTTGCGTCGGTCTTCAACAAGCTACATGGCCAGCCGGCTACTTATGACAAGAAGTGCGTATCCGAGTTCTAGCCTTAGGACCTTGCCGAAAGCAAAGACACTGACAATGGGTTTGTCAGGTCACTATACAAAATGGGTCGTACTTTGGTATACATGTTCGAACATCAAAATTCGCGATCGCATCTGATCAAGGAGACAGGGTGCCGGAACATACGGTATTGTTCGAGAAGCGGACGGTCCTACTGGTAAGGTTGCCGTGAAGATCATCCTGAAGAAAAATGTCAAGGGCAATGAACAGATGGTATACGACGAGTTGATGCTCTTGCAAAAACTTCACCATCCCAACATTGTTGCGTTCCATGATTGGTTCGAGTCTAGAGTATGTTTAGGCGCCGCGAGGCTGGTCGGTGTTTGCCGTCTGACAGTTTGATAGGATAAATACTACATTGTCACTCAGCTTGCGACTGGCGGAGAGCTTTTCGACCGCATCTGCGAGTATGGGAAATTCACCGAAAAGGATGCCTCCAAGATTATACGGGAGGTTCTGGAGGCTGTGAGCTACCTGCATGATAACAACATCGTTCACAGAGGTAAAGGCTTTGTCACCCAACGATCTCTGAATCCGCTAAAGGATGTCACAGATTTGAAACCCGAAAATCTTTTGTACCTCACGCCTGACGTGGACTCGTCTCTCGTACTTGCCGATTTTGGGATTGCCAAGATGTTGGATTCTGGCGAGTCAATGCTTAACACAATGGCGGGTTCGTTCGGGTATGCGGCACCAGAGGTGATGCTCAAAAAAGGACATGGAAAGGCTGTTGACATGTGGTCTCTGGGTGTTATCACTTATACCTTGCTTTGCGGATATTCGCCATTCCGCAGCGAGAGTCTGTCCGACCTCATTGACGAATGTAGTAATGGAAGAGTTATATTCCATGAGCGATACTGGAAGGACGTAAGCAAAGATGCTAAGATGTTCATTGGGGACCTACTGCAACCAAACCCCGACGACCGTCCATCAGCGAAAGTAAGCAGCCCTGTACCCTTTGCGGACTGACATACTGACTTATTACAGGATGCTTTGCGCCATAGATGGCTCAAGGGCGAGACCGCGACTGATCATGATATCTTGCCCGAGATCAAGTCTTTCATTGCAAAGGCTCGGCTCAGGCGTGGTATCGAAATGGTCAAGCTTACCAACCGCATCGAGGCACTCAAAATGCAAGAAGACGATAAAGATGCAGATCTCCCGGATGACACGGGGAAAGTGGCCGCCGAAGGCTCTACTGCTGCAGAAAAGGAACCGGCAGACAAGCCTAGCTCAAGTCGCAGGTCTAGGACCGCTGGATCGGCCATTTTCCGTGAAGTAGTACTTGCAAAAGTTAGGGAGACGAAGTCTGAGGCAGAGAAAAACAAAGCAGAGAGGACACTAACGGAACTCAAAGATAAGCATAAATAAATGTCCTTGATTCCATGCGAGCCTCCGTCTTTATCTTGCTCCGGATTCCCACTTAACTTTTGTTTGCTTTCATGTTTTTCCGTTCTGAGTTTGTTATAGGTGGTCTTTGTTTCTTGATAGGCCACAAGCGAGTGAATTATGAATGAACAGGGCGGATTCCGATGCGAAAACATTTTTCATGCTAAAATTCGATGCTTTGCCGAGTGCTCACTGGTGAAATTTCACGTGAGCCGATCATAAGTCCAAAGGTTGCCAGACTTCATTCACTTCCGATCTCACAATATCAACACACTCCAATGCGGTTAATTTGCCCTCTCCGTTTGAACAGACAAAGTCTCACAGCCCTGCGACCCTCCCACACACGATATCATCTGCCGTGCTATCGAAATTACATCACTAGTCACGCTGCTGAGCAGGGCATTTATGATGTTGTTATCGTCGGCGGAGGCCCAGCGGGGCTATCGCTGGCAAGCGCGCTGCGTATGACACCTAGGAAACTTTCAATAGCACTCATGTTGATCGGTCGAAAGGTTCTTCGTCCGTCACTAGTGGTCTTCGAGTTGCACTTGTCGAGGGTATGGATTTGGAGCCATTGAAGCATTGGAAACCAGAGCTAGGAACTTATTCAAACCGTGTCAGCTCGTTGACACCTGGATCGGTTGGCTTTTTTACAGATATAGGAGTATGGAATCATGTTCGGAGGGACAGGGTACAGGCTTATAATGGCATGCAGGTTCGTGACTTAAGGAGGTGGGGTAGATGGTAGTATTGACTTAACGGGGGTTGCAGGTATGGGATGGTGTATCGGGCTCGCAGATCTCTTTTTCGGCAGACCTCCAGGACAATGCGAACACCATTGCATACATGTGCGAAAACAACAACCTCGTTTCTTCGTTGCTCTCACGGATCGGTGAACTCGGCGCTGGAATCGAGATTATGGATAAAACAAGAGTCGAGAACATTACATTTGGGGAGGACAATGGAGGGCTAGATTTACGCTCTTGGCCGATAGTGCAGGTTTCCTCGGGAAAACGGCTGGGAGCACGTCTACTTATTGGCGCTGATGGTGCAAACTCACCAGTGAGGACGTTTGCAGATATCGAGACGCGAGGATGGGATTACGGACAGCATGGAGTTGTTGCTACGCTGAAGCTAGAGGGTGACAGAGCTGGAGAAAAGACGGCATATCAACGCTTTTTACCGAAGGGGCCGATCGCCATGTTGCCAGTATGCTCTTCATGGTATATTGGTCTCTCAGCTGATGCTGATGAACACAGTTACCAGGCCCCTACGCAAGTCTCGTCTGGTCCACCACCCCTCAAAACGCAGTTGCCCTGAAATCCCTCGCGCCGGAAGACTTTGCAGAAATGGTCAATGGCGCCTTCCGCCTAAATCATGTTGACATTGAATATATAACTTCGCATCTAACCTCCGGCCTAGTGGAAGAAGTTGCATGGCGTGAGAAGACAAGCTCCTTCGAAGAATCTCGTGTCCCAGCAAGAGTTGTCGGTGTGCAAGATAAATCTATTGCTAGCTTCCCGCTCAAGATGCGACATGCAGACTCTTATATCTCTGAGCGGGTAGCCCTCATAGGGTTTGTCTGGTATAACTCCCCTTCACCGTCTCCCGCTAACACAAGAACAGCGATGCGGCTCACTCAATCCACCCTCTCGCTGGTCAAGGTCTCAACCAAGGTATCGGTGACGTCAGATCTCTCATCAAAACGGTTGAATATGCTATCGAGCATGGCCAGGATATTGGAAGCGTTCTGAGTCTTGAACCTTACTACTCGGAACAGTATTTCAAAAATCATCTCATGCTCGGAGTTGTTGACAAACTTCATAAACTATATGGCACTGCTTCTGCGCCGGTGGTAGCGGTGAGAAGTTTGGGATTGGATGCTGTTAATGCGTTTGGGGGGCTAAAGAAATTCATTATGGAGCGGGCAGCGGGCAAATAGCAAGGGTGATAAAGTAAACAAAGAACAAAGGGATGGCAAATGGGGGTGTTTAGATTGTACATTAGGGGAGAATACCAAGTACGTATCTAAAGTTGACATGCCTCGATTCCGGCACATGTGAATCCATAATGCTGCGAATTATATAAGTCACTCATTCCTATTCCTCACATCTCACTGACCAGGAAGACTCTTGTGTTCTGGCTCCCCAAAATAAATCCTTGTTTCACCCCGCCTTGCACCTAGTCTATCTCTTGCTCTTGCATTCCCCCATTTTCTTAAGCCTTTTTCTTTGCCTGCATAGCCGCTATCTTGGCCCTCTTCTTCCGCCCACTCTTGATCATGACCATGCTCAAGAAGCTGCCAACAACCGCAACACCAATAAGGACAATAGCAACTGGGATCCGGATCGCCCATACTCTTGGAGGGAAGAAGTTGTGGAGCTCGATGTTTTCGTCGACAAAAGGCTGCATTGACGTGTTACCGGGAGTATAGAGGAGAGAAGGAATAGGAAACGGACCATGAAAAGAGTCCAGATTGTGTAATAGAGGAAAACAACGGTAGCGATAATTATCATGCTGAGGCCGGCAAAGAGGGCAAGCTGGCAGTGCATTCAGAGGTCAGCTACTCTACAGTGCGGTCGATCGGGAAAGAGCTCGCTCACCATGACTGGTAGTGTAGAAGGCGCGACGCTTGTTGTAAGGAATGGTAATTCTGAATGGGAATCGAAGGAACGAGTGCTGCTTGCGTATGGTGGATATCTGCTTCCTTTGTCTGCCTCGGGCTTATATTTGCTTGTGGTGAACACCTTGCGGAATTTGGGTGACACAACAGGGTTCTTTCAACGAACGGGAAAGGAGCAAGGCTGAGATTCCGGGGTTCAACCAAACTCGGGACGAGAGGGAGGAACAATACACGCACAAATCACCGACAGCCAATTCATCGCGACGTCTGATTGAGCAGAAGAAGTTCCACAAGGTAATGTAATCCAAAGGTTGGCATGGGGGATCTGACCTTCATCTGACATCTGGGCAGCTGTGTTGTAGGCGAGCAGACTACTCGACAGATGCTAAGTTAACTGCAAGCAACTAATCGATCATCCATCCATCCTGCTTAACAGCTCTCAACGACACCTCATCGTTCGCCGTTCACCTTCCAAGCTGTTCAGATCATCTCCCTTGGCCTCACGCCGTTTACACTTACATTCGCATCTACATAGAAGATCCCCTATAGTCCAGCACTTGCTTCTATCCTCTTTCTCTTAGCCCAGTCCTGTCATGCGAATACATGTCCCCAAGCACCACTTACGGCTCTCTCGACTAGTCCTCGGTCCTCAAAACCTCAAGCCATCCCCCACTACCACCACTATCGCTGTCGCTGCCACACGGACAAACTCTACTAGCTCCGCTCCCACCAAATCGGCAAAGGCGACAACTCCCATACCCTCATCTTTCCACTTCGTCCCTTCTTACTCCCTCTTCGCCAAGCGTCCTCCGCGTCCATTCCCACCACCCTTCCACTCGCCGCCTGCTTCCTCGTTCTCGGACCCGTTGACCACCTCCACTCGTAACCCCCGGATTGCCAAGGAACGCCCGGAAGGTGCTGCCTTCCTCTCGGGCGTCACGAATGGTGACGATGCTGTCCTTACCAATCGTCACTACTTGGCGGTAGCTGACGGTGTTGGCGCATGGAACACGAGATCCCACGGTCATGCGGCCCTATGGTCACGGTTGATGCTGCATTTTTGGAGCTCGGAGTTGGAATCCGGAGCTTACGGGTACCGCCGCTCTGCCGAGGAAGGCGGGATGGACCCGGTCATGTGTTTGCAGGAAGCTTACCACTCGACCTTTGCCGCCACTACGAATGCGGGAGCGAGGCGGGACCAGATCTGGCAGGGTACGACTACAGTTTGTGGGGCTGTGCTGCGCGGCGAGAAGCTTGTCGTGCTGAACCTTGGAGACTCGGTGTGCTTTGTGTACCGCCCGACCAAGAAGCGGTGGGTGCTGCGGACGAAGGAGCAATGGCATTGGTTTGATTGTCCGCGACAGCTGGGTACAAACTCACCCGATACGCCGACGGGGAATGCGGTTGTGCAGGAATTACTGGTTGAGGACGGGGACCTGGTTGTGTTGGCGACGGATGGGCTTGTGGATAATATGTGGGATGAGGAGATCATTACGGTTATAGGCGGTGTATTGGAGGCGAAAGAGGACGTGGTAGAGAAGGAGACGGGAGAGACTGGGGACTGCGGAAGGATGAAGATGATGGCACAGAGAATCGTGGAGGGCGCGAAGAAGACGGCGATTGATCCGTTTGCAGAGAGTCCGTATATGGAGAGGAGTATTGAGGAGGATTGGGGATTGAGGGAGGGAAGTGGGATGATATCAGTGTTGTCGCAGCCGTATGTAGGTTGAACTCGTAACCACTATCGTAGCTAGGAGAGAGGTTGTATTATACCAACAGGGTTTGGATTTAGTTCTGTTTGTTGAAGTGGTTGAGGTTTTCTTTGTTTCTGGTGGGGTGTGTGTATTACAGGCGTTTTTGGGAGCTTTATATCACTTCTTTTTAGTACTTAGCACTATATTTTACTTCTGGGTTGGGATTCGTACTTATCATCAATTATACAGTCGACTTTTATATCCTTGTCCTCCCTTCTGAGTAGAAGCAAAATGTGTGTGAATGGGGTGGTCCAGGCCGTTTCTGGATGTCACAAGGTTTCGAGCTTAGGACCCCGCTAAAGCCCGCATCCTTGAGGTTATCAAGATATCCTCAAAGACCTCACATTGCATTTCTCTTCTGTACAATGCTGATGCCCCCATACATGTTGTGGGTTTGCATGCAAAGTCCGTCGTCGCAACAAATGCAATCGCCATTGCAGAGATTGTAAAGCGGCGCATATGTGAGCAAGGCGATAAATGGTATCAATACATACGACTGTCATATCTCTATAAGAGAACGCGGAGCCGGAAGCGACGAAGGGAATGCTCAGGGACACAACCAGATTACGGTCGGCCTTCCTTCGAGACTGGACAGGTGGAGGATGGCGGTGACGAAGAATCTGATACTTTTCAAAAGTTGGAGAAGGATAATCATAACAAATCAAGAACCATGCCAGTACTCACTATCTACATTTCGAGGACGCGATTACCCACATTTTCGAAGCTTTTTTTGATATATACCGCAACCGAGGTTCTCTTGACACATTACCACTGATTTGTCTGTGTGGAATGTAGCGAACAATCCAGCGGATCTATCGCTGCCGAATCTATGAGTGTGAAGTGATTCTCGACTGTGTTTCAGCGAATACATTACAAATTGAGATGTACACTGTGTATTCCCTGGAGCGTAACGACGACTTTATAGTTGCTTCTCACCCCCAGTTTTGTAGAGAAAGCTATAGAGCAGAGTCTAATCATACTACATACTACACACTAGCACGAATATTTTTTGACGGTGATATTGCTTAGGCTGTAGTTGCCAAATTACGTGTTAGACTGGGAAGTAAATCAGGTTACTACCACGCACCACCACCCAACCACCATCAAATACCAAGTCCTAGATGACGGCGACAAATAGAGAACCCATTGGAGAAAAGCTTGTAGATAGCATAAACCAAAAGCAGTACGCCCTACCTAGTACATACACATATACGCCCATCATGCCACCATAACCATGCTGAACCAGAAACATGTAATTGAGAACCGTATCAAGAATAAACTGAGTGAAACAAAAGACACCTCCACAGTAACAATATACTAACACCGCCACTACTTTTTGCCCTTGCCTCCCTTCTTCACGTTTTCAACAAGAACACCGTCCGAATCCGATGTCCCTTCCTCCCCAACAGCTCACGGGCAGATCTCGCCCGCTTCTCATTCCACCATTTTCGCTCCTCTGCAGCATCTGCAGAAACCCGCTCAGATCGCTCGCGGACCCGATCATGGTTTACCATCTCGTTTGCAGTCTGGAAGATGATTTGGCCCCATCCCTCCTTGTATGCATTTGCTTCTATCACGACATCACGAAGCTCCTATTGTCACCACCTCACCATTAGTTATCTATGCAGCGACATCTCAGGAGCAAACTAGTACTATTACTACTAACCTCCTCCATCTCAGACTCGGCCACCGAAAACCTGGTCCATAAATCATCGCCGACACATCCTTTCTGGAGAAGCATCTGTAGGCTGTTCTTGCTCTGTCGCAGGGCCATGAGCCGTTTGATATCTTCCTTTGCACGCAGCATGAGCGCGGCCTTGAGGATCGAATCGGAAACCGTCTTGCTGCTTTCGAGGTGCAGGAGCGAGAGATAGATGTCACGAGTCGTATGCGGAGGAAACCAGGGCTCAAGAGAGGCGGCTTTGGCAGCTTTGCGTTTGCGGTAGAGAGAGGAGAAGACGCCGAGAGAACCGACTAGAACTACGATGTAGCTTAAGGGCGCGATGAGAGAGACGAAGTTGACCATTTTCTTTGTCGTGTTATTGTTACTGCTGAATCGGTGTCTGTGGCATAAAAGCTTTGTGTCTCCGGTGTATGTAGAGTTCAAAAGAGCGTGGTGGTGGAAGGACGTGAATGATGGTGTTGAGGTGTAGATAGACAAAACACAAAAGACAAAATGTCCTCTCAGGGTTCCAAAAGGAGATCCTGTGCTGCTCACTAAGCGAGAATCGTAGCTGGGCTTGGCACGGGAGTAGGAGCTGCATACGTCAAGGTTGTGGCCTTGTGAGGTCACTAACCTTCCATCAGAATCCATTCATTCATCCATCCACCTATTCATCCACATCATTTAGATATCTACCATCAACCCATCGCCATTGACATCAACATCTCATTTACAGCTCACCGGCCCGCTTCCCCGACACTACACGACTCGTTGCCGATATCGATGTCGCCACACTCAGTGATGATTCTCCGCTTTCGCTCACCTGACGGGACTTTTCGCGTTCAGGTAGAACTTGCGGATGCTGTTTCTACACTCAAAGCAAAGGTCTAGCTTCCCTTCGGATTATCGTAACACCAGGTAGGAGCTAATTACCAGTGCTACAGCTTGCGGAAGTTGTACCTAAAGATGTCAACCCCCAGAGCTTTGTCCTTTCTGATCAACCAGCGAACGGGCAAACCAGGCCTCTTTCAGAAATTCTCGACAGTAGGATACAGGACCTGGGACTCAGGTAGAGGTTCCATTCCTTCCAGTTGTGATTCCGGCCAAATGACTGATGTGGATACCAGGCACGGAGATATGCTCTACCTAAGCTACACCAAAGCTGCAGAACCATCTAAAACTCCAGCCTCAACTACGAAGTCAGCCGCTGCAAGTATCCGATTGAACGGGCAACCCGTAAAGCCGTCCGAAGATGTCTCCCACAAGTACACTGCTACCACTGCCGATTCGGCCGTCCATGATGTCGAAAAGGTTTCAGATCCGTGGGAAAGTGTGGAGCAGGACCCTATAGACGAAGAACTGGAAAAGCTGGATGGAAAAATTACCCGCTCGCGCGATCAGAGAATGTGCAAGCACGGTCCCAAGGGGATGTGTGACTACTGTATGCCGGTGGAACCCTACGATGCTGCGTATTTGGCCGAAAAGAAGATCAAGCACCTCAGCTTCCACGCTTATCTGCGAAAGACGAATACTCTCACGAACCGGCCTGAGTTAAAGAGCTCGTATATGCCCCCGCTGTCGGAGCCAAACTATAGAATACGGAAGAGTTGTCCATCTGGTCATGCGCCCTGGCCAGAAGGGATTTGTTCAAAGTGCCAACCATCTGCGATCACCCTCCAGCCTCAGACATTTAGGATGGTAGATCATGTTGAGTTTAGCGATCCCGCTTTAATTAACAATTTTATCGACTTTTGGCGCCGGAGTGGTTGTCAACGTATTGGTTACCTCTACGGAAGATATGCACCCTACCCGGAGATTCCGCTGGGTATCAAAGCTGTTGTCGAGGCTATCTACGAGCCTCCTCAGATCTGCGAACCTGACGGTGTCACTCTTTCATCACCGTGGGAAGGTGAGAAGAAAGTTGATGAAGTTGCCGCCTTGTGTGGACTGCGAAAAGTTGGTGTCATTTTCACTGATCTTTTGGACGACGCTACGGGAACGGGCACTGTTGTCTGCAAACGCCATATTGATTCATACTATCTGTCCTCACTGGAAATCGTTTTTGTCGCTCGTCTGCAAGCTCAGTATCCAAACCCCAGCAAGTGGTCGGAAACTGGTCGTTTTGGATCAAAGTTTGTCACCTGTGTTGTGTCGGGTAACGAAGATGGTGGGATCGATGTGGCTGCTTATCAAGTGTCGAACTCGGCTGTTGAGATGGTCCGTGCAGATATTATTGAACCGTGCGCCGAGCCTGGTAAGATGTTGGTACGGGAAGAAGATGGCAAGTCCAGATATGTGCCGGAGGTCTTCTTTAGGCATAAAAACGAGTATGGAGTCAACGTACAGGAGAACGCTAAGCCAGCATTCCCGGTTGAGTACTTGCTTGTTACTCTGACTCATGGATTCCCAACCAGCGCCAACCCGATGTTCAAAGCACCAAGTGGCAAGTTTCCTGTGGAAAACAGGGAGGTTATTGGTGTGGCACAGGATCATACTGCTGTTGCGGAGCAGTTGGGTGTGAAAAGCGGAAGTCCGGAGGGTGGTATTACTGCCGTGTCTGATTTCCATATGCTCGTGTTCCTCAAGAATTGGGGAATTCTTGAAGAGGTGGGTGTCTCCTTACATCTTTCGTTTTTGATGCCGCTTTACTAATAAGCTGGAATCTATTACTACAAGTAGAAAGAAGAAGAGCTTCTGGCGCAAGTCGCTACGACGGTGGATCCACGAATTGGGGACAAGTTATTGCAAACTCCGGGTTGGCAGACATTAATGACTATCCTGAAGGAGAGCGGTGGGTTACCCTCCCAGCGTTTGATTTCAGCAAAGCGGTCCATGGACGGCGATGGCGGCGGTGACGAGTGGATGCGCGCAGAAAGGAGAAGGATAGGTACTATTGACAATGAACGCTTGACTAAACGATTGAGGGGTGTTAGTTTGAAGGATAAGTTTTCTATTCGTCGGTAGCCGGTTCTTTACACTTTCGTTTAGGATAGCCGCACCACTATTCTGGAATTTGGGGATTTGTAGGTTAGGACTAGGATAGGCCGGTGAGCTGTGGGATGAATGGCGGCTAGTACTTCTGATACAGGATTGATTTGTTGCGAACGATGGGAATAGAGTGGTCTCTGACCAATTGTCTCTGAACTTTTAGCCCATGTAATCTCGAATGACATTTGATGATCCATTACCCTGCGTTGTCCTCGCAAATTTCAACCGCGACACCATCAATTTCCCCTACATCCCTACAATGGCATCCGGAGATATCCAGAAAACTCCCTTCATCAAGCAGCTTGCCGCCAGCGGTCTGTGATCTTCACCCTACCTCGTCCCTTTCTACGCTGATGCGGTAGCAGATAGACCCACCCGCGACAAGGCTGTTGCATCGCTGAAAACATATCTCACCGCATCCCGGACATTCACAAAAACCGATCTACTGAAGCTATGGAAAGGACTCTTTTACTGTACTTCCTGCCCCCCTTCCTCCTCCTCCTCACCCCTCATTCCGCGCCAGTCTACTAACCACTTCCAGGCTTCTGGCTCAGCGACCGCCCACGACCACAACAAGCCCTCGCTAATGACCTTGCGGAACTACTATCACCCATGAACGAAGCAAACTCGGTAACGTTCTATCGTGCCTTCTGGGAGACAATAACACGGGAATGGAGCGGCATTGATGTACTGCGAATCGACAAATTCTTGCTATTGGTGCGCCGATATCTTGCGGTGGGATTCCGATACTGCAAAGCTATGAAGTGGCGTGAGGACATGGTGGAAAACTTGCTGCTCAAGACGCTGGAGAAAACTGCACTCGACCCGGGGAATCAAAAGATGCCAAATGGGGTTCGGTTCCAACTGGCGGATATTTGGCTTGACGAGTTGGAGAAGGTTGTGGGAGAGGACAGGGTGTCGGCGGTGACCACGACCCTGCTGATGCGCCCGTGGGAGGCAATTGCGACGCGAGGCATGCAGAAGTTGTGGAGAAAGAAGGCCAGGGAGGTATTGGCTGATGAGAGGCTGAGGGAGTGGGGGTATGAGGGCGAGTTTGCGGCTAAAGACCCCACGAAGAAAGGGGAGGAAGAGGAGTGGGGTGGGTTTAAGGATTAGATACAAGTGGTGGCGGTGATACCTAATGTGCGGCGCTGGCCGAGGGGATTCTTGTACGATATCTTGTTATGGTTCATGGGTGGGGACTTTTTATTTCAGCGGTTAAGACGGTCACATTGTGTCACTCGTGTCCGTCAAGGAAAAAAATTCGCTCAGACCTGCACATCACCAATATGCACAACGGTTTTCATGCAGGGACGTTATCGAGATTATATGGTCAATTCCTAACGCGTGAACCCAGATCCGGGATGATGCAATGCCGCCATTGATGAACTAGAGTAAGCTGTCGGTTCTCCTGGAACCCTAGCCAATTGCTCGTCTAGTCCTTCCGTTCGACTGGCCCTCCGATATTCTAACGTCCCCCGCCTGTGCGCATCTTCCAGCACTCCAATCATGGCCGCCCTCCTCCGCCTTTCCCGCCCTCGCACAATCGCCTGCATCGGCCGCAACTATGCCGACCACATCGCCGAGCTTGGCAATACTCGACCCACAGAACCCTTTTACTTCCTCAAACCTGCATCGACGGTCCTGCATCCTGGCGATGGACCGATTCTTTCTCCTAGAGGCTCGAACCTACACTATGAAGTCGAGCTCGCCGCTGTGATCGGCTCCACCGTTGAAGAGCTCCCCGCCACTGCCGATTCCCTCCGCGCCGTAAAAGGCTGGGCAGTAGGGATTGACATGACTGCGCGAAATTGTATACTCCATTCCCTCTTGGTACATAGTATCTAATAGCACATCGTTTTTAGTTCAGGATGCGGCGAAAAAGAAAGGTCTTCCCTGGTCGCTCTGTAAAGGCTTCAAAACCTTCCTTCCAGTCTCCCATTTCATCCCGAAAGACAAAATCCCGAACCCCCAAGATGTGGAGTTGTATTTGAAGGTTAATGGAGAGCGTAAACAGAGCGATTCTACATCCCTCATGTTATTCAATGTCCCAAGAATCTTGCAACATGTTACCTCTGTTACCCCACTTGAGGAGGATGACCTGGTGCTTACTGGAACACCGAAGGGGGTCGGTCCGGTTCAGCCCGGGGATGTGATTACGGCGGGGATCAAGGTTAATGGCGTTGAGTTGGAGGAGGGGAAGATTGAGGTTAGGGTAGAAGAGAGGGCTACGGGGTATGATGCTACCGCGTGAACAGGCCATTCAGCTGAGCGCCAGTGAACACATAGAGGTCTATCCTGTCAATAGAATCATATACCAAGAATACGAGTGATGTTAGATGCACTTTGGATTGCTTCATAGGGATCTCTCTGAGTCACACTGGCATGCTGAGGGGGAGCCACTAGAGATGGTGTCAGCCCGTGGGGAGATAGAATGGAGGGATCGACTTCATCCTGCAAGCAAGAAAAGTTAACTAGAAGTAGAGGTGTAAGGGAATCCCGTGGATAAGAGCTGGATGGAAAAAGTTCCTACCTGCTTTAGCCGTGAAGCTCATAGAGCACCAGGAATCACTTTTAGCTGGTTGAATAGTAGCTGAAGGTGTAGAAGCAGAGGCAGCAGACAAGGCAGAGTAGCCGTGGATCCATACAATATCACTCGATCTTCATTTCCTTAGATGTGTTACATATGTACAAGGGTCTGATACAGCTGGCTGTAACCGGGGCTGACGCCTCCTGTATACATCTCGAGTCTCTGTCTCTTCTTTCTGTATCTCAGTCTATACACACGGTTCTCCCCATACAGTAACAAGATGTCAAACTGTGCTGCATGGCATCGATATCCTTATGGCCGGGTTGATGGGGTTCCCTCAAACTACTGAAGAAGTCAAAAAGCACAAAGATATATACAGAAAAACCACGGGTCAAGCAAGAGAAAAAATAGCCCCCTCTACTCATCCATGCTCTCCCATCCATCTGCACCTCCCTTCATCCTTACTCCACCTTCCTCCTGGTCTTCGTCATCGCCACCAATGTCCTCCCCCTCATCGTCAGAGCTTTCATGATCGTTTGCACTAGAACGAACCAAGCGATCTACCTTCTCAGGATTCATAACCTTGACCCTGTGTCCAAACACCCTTCTCACACCAGGATTTGTAGACGTATCCCACACTGTGACAACGCCTTTACTTCCGGCCACAGCAAGTCTGAAGCCCACCTCTGTATCCGGCGCAAACGATGCGCTAAAGATTTTTCCAACGTCCATATCTCTGGACACCACCATCGATGGACCTCCGGATGAAGCCTGGGTGTTCCAAAGCTTCACCGTTTTGTCAACAGAGCCGGTGACCAAGAAGCCGGGGATGATGGGATTGATGTCGAATGAAGATACTGCTTTGTCGTGAGCCTGCAATGTCCATACTGGTTTTGAGGCGGCGGGGGTGACCGGGACTACACGAGTGTCGTGGAAATGGACACACCCCGATTCAGTTGAAACGTAAAAATAGTTGTTATTGTGGGGGTCCCATCTGACCGCTTCCACATCGCTCTCTACACCCCATGTCGGGTACTTTGCGCCTGGTGTTCTCATATCCGCCCATACCACCGTGCGATCGTACGAGCCAGACAACAACGTCGTCGATTCGGTCGGGTTCCATGCCAGCGCACAGACCTGACCAGTGTGGTAGCTATATGATTTGGCACACTTGAGTGTTTCAAGGTCCCAGAGCTTCACTGTTTTATCTGCGGAGGCGGAGGCGAGGAGGTTGCGGTGTTGACGGTTTCCCACGAGGGCTTGTACTGCGCCCACATGGTACTCGTCGTTTGGCTTAGGGGTCTTCCTCTTCTTCTTCTTCCTCTTCCTTTTCGCTGCCTTCTCATCGTCCCCTGCACCGAGAATGGCGTTCGGAAACATGCTATCCACTGTGTCGAGGTCCCAGATCTCGATATCGGGATCGGTAGTTCCGATTGCAACGACGTTGGCACGGTCTTCGGGGGTAAAGGGCTTAGAGGAATCAACGGGAACATTGAGCCATTCGAGGCAGAGAGGGATGGCGGGGAGCATAATATCGTGGTGAACATAGAGGTTGTCGTGTTCGTCTTCGTAAACGTATACCTCGAGGTGTGCAACCTCGTCTTCCACCTTTCCAACAAGCAGCAAATTATCCGTAGGTAGAATCTGAAGCTCTTCGCACTCTTCTTCATCGAGATCTGTCGTATTCATCGTGATGTAAGGGTCCTCTTCGCCTGGCTCGTGGTATGCAAGAGATTTGATATTGCCGAACATGCCCATTGCTACAACTTTTCAGCGCAATTCATAATCCGCAAGACTAAGCAAACTTACAGATACCAGTCTGTCTCTCCTCCTCAGTGGGCGCATCGTAATCCTCTAGATTGTACTCCTTCAAATCGTTATCATCTTCCTTTTTGCCAACCGGCTTCTCCATTTCTTCAATCTCCATTTCATCATCTTCTTCCTCCTTTTTATCCGTACCATCCCCGCCTTTATTTGTGCCGGCACCCCCCAGCCCTTCCCTCGCATCCTCCAATTGCAATTTTGCAAGCTGCGAGATGCGCTCAAACTCCTTCTCATCCATTTCCACCCGGCGCGGATTTTGCGCCGCGACGCCGCGGGGCACCCAAGTGGTACAGGTAATCATGTATTCCGACATAACTGGCGTATGGCGCCCGGCAGTATGTGAGTGTCGGGTTGTTGGTGAAGCTGGCTGGTGGGGCGAGGTGATATAATGAAGCAAAAAAAAGTTATGTGGGGCTCTTGGGATTTGCAGGGATCCTAATTTTCACCGCGCACCGCTATAAGTATACCTCCTAGTGGAGTTTACGAATCATGGTCATTTCCTTTCCTTTCTCTTCCTCCTCACCTCCTCGCTTTACTTCAACACCGCCTCAATCAATCCGCTCCACCTGGTAAGCTACCCTCCCAATACCCTCCCAATACCGTCCCACAACCCCCGCCCATAGCATGATGAGCCGGCCTTTAAAGCCAACCCATATATATCAGGAAGAGCCGTATGAGACTCCCTCCACCGACGCACCACTAGCTGTTCTTACTCCGCCTTGGGATAGACCCTTAGCATCTTGAAGGAGGATGGTTTGAGAAACGTCAGGATTGATGTCAGTGCTTATAACTTGGGATCTGAGATTACTGCGGTCATCAAAATCCAACATTTCACTCGATTGTTATGTGGAAACTGAATGCTAATAATGAGTGAGGTGCAGATTAGAATATCTATCCGTGCACGAAACATCATTAAAAGACCTATACAGTTTTTACAAACCATTACTTCTGTCATCCATCCATCCATTCGAATAATCCCCCCCGTACAATCTTTCCGAATAATTTAAGTTGCTGTTTCTACCTTCATTCGTCTTGCATTCATCTTTCATTAATGTCGGCAATTTCTCAAAAAGATCTTATCAACTACAATATTTTTTCTTAAATAGCGAACAAAATTTACCGAAAATGAGAAACCTTAAAAATGCTTTTACAAGAACAAATACACACCCCATAAAATCAATACAATGTAAAACCCCAATAACCCAAAAATGCTACACCCAACATAACCAGTCCAAATTCTGGGTAAGCCAAAAATTTTTTTTTTCAACCAATCATGTATGAGAGATCAAAAGTCAAAAATAAATAAGCCTTGCAACGAAAGGTGGTGACGCTTCACGACAACTCAAACAAAGAGTCCCACCAAAAAAATCGCACGGACCTGATTGATAGCCTCCCCGCACCATACATCTTCATATACGTTCAATGTCTTCCGTCATAATACTGGTTCTGATATCCCTCTAGCGTTCGGTTTCCTTGTGGCTGCTGATTCGAATAACCATAGCTAAAAGCCATCTGTTGCTGCTGCTGTAGTTGCTGCTGCGCGAAGAGCTGCTGTTGCTGTTGGAATTGATGCAACTGCTGATGTTGTGGCGGTGGTGGCGGACCCTGCTGCTGCGGGAAGTAGCCTTGTTGTTGATCAAACTGCTGAACCTTAGCTCTGGGACTCGGCGTTCTTCCCGCCCTCATTGCTTGCTGTTGTTGCTGTTGCTGTTGCTGGCGCCGTGCAATCTCTTGCTGCACCGTTACACTGCTTTGCCCACGCTGCCACGACTCCCTCATGTGCTTCTTCTCTGTTTCTCTCGACTCGATCGCCCCAATCAGCCCTGCCTTGTGCGGTGGAGCTTTCCGCTGGGAGTCGTCCATCTGAATGAGCGTAGACCCAGTCTTTCGCGCTACGTACTCTTGTTCCCGAGCAGACAGGTGTGCCGAGAGATCAGGTGAAGAAACAAGACCATGAGGTAAGAAAGCAGCATTTCCGCCACGAGATGATGGACGAGTAGGTAGGTGTTCCGCTGACTGATTACGCGGTGTCACATTTGAAGATCGTCTATGGTGGGCATAGCGGTTGCGGGACTGGCTTACAGCAGCCGCCTGTGCAGCCTTTTCGGCGACATATCGCTCAGCGTTTGTGTGGTCAGGAGAGTTGCCTTGTTGCGTTGGTACCATACCTGGTTGCCAGGCAACACTTCTCCGTTTCGACTGATCACTGCCCGATTCTTGAGACCCAGGCGATGGATGGTTCCATTCGGCACTTGCACCAGATGACCTGGATGGTGCACGGGTGTGCTGCGTGTTCAATTGGTCTCCTGTAGATGGACTACGCCGATGGTCACCGCCACTACCAACCAGTGTTCCGTGCTGCGAAGCAGGGTAGATATCTGACCCTACAGCAGCTACACTGCCCCTCGAAACCCCCCGCATATTGATGTCGGTTGACAAACTTCGTCCATGGCTAAATGTCGTACCAAAATCAACCTTAGGAATATCTACTTGTTCGAGGGGCTTCCCAGATGAATTCGGACGATAATGTACATCTCCTATCACAACTTCAGGGTCTGGCTTCTGTCCAACAATCTTCATTACACCAGCACGAGGCATATTGGCATCTCTCTTCGGGGGTGGCGCATTGGTATCGACGCTACTCGCATAATCTGGCTCATCCTCTGATTCGTCGCCATATTCACTATCACTGTCGCCACCGGCCAAAACTTTCTGTATTCTAGCAACCGCCCTGCGGTCAAACGTGTCCTCATCGACCGGGGTTGAACGGGGAGTGCTGTCCTTGCGTTGCGGTCCTATCCGACTTAGCGCATTTTCGTCGATCAGGTGGGTGAGGTCAGTGAGACTATCGGGCGTCTCATATTCAGTAACGGCAGACATAACTGGCTTCTGCATGATTCTGGTATCCTTAGGTTCGGTTTGGACTCTCAGAGGCGGCTTTGCCGGTGTTGGACATGAATCTTGGTAGTCCGCATGGGGGCTGGGGCTTCCAGAAGGTGGAGTAGACTGCCATGAGCGCCGATGCTCAGTATATTCGGGGGCTGGTGGCATTTGAGCTCCATAGTCTTGGGATTCTGGTCGCCCAGGCGGTGGATGATTTGCATATTCCTCATCATACAAAATCTTCTGATCGTGAGTGGGAGGTGGCCCCCGGAGAAGTACATGTGAGGACTGTAAAGCAAAGCCCGGCGGAGCCTCCAACTGATTATCGTAGCCAAGAGACTGTCGCTGTGCGATCTGGGTCGGCGTGCCAGCAAATTGCTCTCTATCCCTGTTTACTGGTTGTTGAGGGTCTAGGGGTAACCCACGCTCTCCTTCGGTCCTGAGTGGCACGACCCCTGCAAACAAATTGTCATTAGGGGATTCCACTGCAGGCAGAGGTAGTTGAGGTCTCGAGCTGGGTGGATGTATGGCTCTCGGAGTGACTGGTACAGGCTCGGGAGGCGGTTGGTTCGTCTGCTGCTGTAAGCGGCGAGCGGCCGGATCAATCTGAAAGAGCCCATCATCTGAGGATGTTTCACTGCGCCCAGACGATGGTGGCGGGTTCCTGTACTGAAATTGATTGCTGGTCCCCGCTGGGTCGAGATATTGCCCCTGATAGTGCATATATCCCATCGTGTCTGAAGTCGACCTTGAATGGCCTGGAACCAGGGGCATTTTCATTGGTACATGCTGAGGAGGAAGGTCTGAGCGGGAGTGAGGAAGAGAAGATGATGATCCACTGTCGAAAGTGAGTCGTGACGGTGCCGGAATACTTGACTTTGGTCGGCCCTTCCGATTTGACAGCATCTCAATTTTCTCTTTTGTCAAAACCTTCAATCTCTCCCTCCATTCAGACTCCAATTTAATCTTGTTTCCATCCGTAACAACAAGGTTCACCACATCAACGACATCCAGATACCCGCTCTGCTGCGAAGCATCAATTGGCATGGCAAACATTAAGCTCTGTAAATCCTTTTTATCAGGATTCAGCATTCCAGGGCGACCATATAGAGCAAACGTGTCATAGGTTGGGAATATGAATCGCAGCATAGTCTCGAACCCACTGACCGCCGGATGGACATCGGGCATCACAAACACATAGCCTTCACTCTCCGTTGGCTGATCTCCATGGATTTTTATTCTGCCTTCAACTTTGATCAACGTTGACATATCAATCAGACGTTTATCCTGGGGATATAGAGCATATGCGGCATATGCATCTACGATCGTAGCAATCGGTGCAGTTTTCTTGCTCTTCTTCGTATCATAAAATTTGATGTCTCCCTTCAAGAGGGGAATCTGTGGATACGAAGACCCCTTGGATTTTTTCGCCATAGCCTTCGCCTTTTTGACTACCTTCTCATCCGGCTGCGAGATAACGGCCCAGCATTTTCTCCATGGAGTTCCGGCACCAAATCGCACCCTCACCCATTCCTCGTATTTGAAAGAAGTTCGCGCTGTTATCTGGCCAATCGCGTTCAAGCCCTTGCCTTTTGCGGCAATTAAGGCACCAGTGTATATTTCTTGCAGCTTCGAGTGCTCAAACATGCAAAGTCGTATACTGGCTGTCCACTGGGCGAGTGAGTGATGCGAATTAAAATGAAACAAATAGCGGTTTCGTCCGGCTGTCGATATGCTGAGAACATTTGTGAGAGGAGGGACATCTGGTGATCGTGTCGGCATTTTGTCGATCTAAATGTATATGATTAGTATGGCGCAGAAGGACGATCCGCGGAAGCGGCGGCCCGCAAAACTGACCATTTTGATGGAAGCATCGGTTAGATTAATGAAAGTTGGCACTATATCCTGGTTCTGGCCTGCCGCATCGAGCTCTGCCGCGTCCCACAATGACAAAACCGTCCCTCGTAATTGCGCGAAACATTCCTTCCATGATCGATCTGTCCCGGGCTTTCCATCTATGTAGCCCACATGATCCGTCAGTTACAGTTCCCGCAACACACTAGGTACTCAAGACGACCGATGCTCTTCCTCATGGCCAGAACAGGGCGGTGCACCGACCGGGCTTAAGGTCTGCAAGCTTCAGGAAATAGCCCTCCGTATATAACTTCTGCGAGTGAACATTCATAAAATTAAATATCGGCTGCAACTCCGGCAACGTATCCTTCTCTATTTCCACTTGCACGGGTTGAATCTGCATTATGCTTGCTGGTCTCGATGATGGTCTTGAGCTGGCTGGAAGACGCGGCGGCACAAATTCAGACTGGGGATTAGCAGTATGCGCTTCTGAGAACGAGGTAAAGGTGTCTCGTTGTAACCGCCGAGAGGTCCTCTTATCAGGGGAATCGGAGGACTTAGAGCCGATGAGGTTTGTGAAAGAGGCCGACCATGCTATAATATAACGCCATAGTCAGCTAACCTACCGCGCCTATAGAGGTATCTCTATACAACAGAGTGAGACACCTGGGTACTTGAAACAGTGGCGCCGAGGGGTAGGATCACCTACATCGTGCTCGAGTCATTGGGAAGTCCTATAAAAACTGTCTGCACTGTAGATGAATTGCGTCCCGTATTACAGAGCGTCAACGCAAGTTAAAAAAACGCCGTGAATGAATGAATACCGCTGTCTATGCGGCAGAGTTGGTGACGAAAGAGGGCTACCAGATGAGATCACTCCCACAACAACCACAAAAGAATGTTTTGTTGTGTGTAGCAACAGGAGTGCGGAGGCAGGTTCGCCTGAGCAGGTTAGGTTGTCGACGAGAAGGAGAGAGTGTGAGAGAAGGGAGAGGAGGGGAAAGGGAGTGAAAGCGTCCGGAACCAGCGGAAACAGATGGTGTTCGGCCGGTTGTTAGTAGCACCCGATAAACAGACTTGCACTTAATTCATAATTCATACAAGACGGGAGAGGTGAAGCCGATAAAGAAGCAAGGTGTTAATTGTAATATGAAGTGCTTGGTGGTAGAATCGAGGAACTTGGGTGGGATTCGGAAATAAGAGACGATATAACGATCAACAGCTCGAGAACATTAACACTCAACACATACTAAGAACATGTAAGTGAGAGAGAACATGCAGCAGGGATTTTGCGTTCGTATGTTGCCCATTCGCCCCACTGCTTTAACAGGCCTGCCACAGGTATCCACAATAAGTACTTGGTACTTTTGGGACTTATAAACCTTTGTTTAAACGAACATTCCAATTTATTATACACTGAGCATTTACGAGTATATCCCCGAAGTACGTATCGATATTATCCAGAGCTGTATGCCCTTCTTAAGAATTCCTTGGTGCTTCTTTACAGTCCTCATCCATTGACAAATTTCTCCTACTCGTAAGAATGCATGAGGGGTGTCGGATGTCTATTTTTAGGGTGGTGTACGTTGACACTTTATGGAAGAGCTGAAGCGCACTATTTTAATTCGTGTGCATCACTCACCGGAGCAGTTGACAAGGTACCAGAAGTATACCAGAGCCTCATAAGAGTGTTTACATGGAAATTAACGCAGAGCCTCGTGAAACCCCAATCTTTGGTACATCTCAAGGGCGCAATGTTCCGCTCCTCTACTATTTGCTTTTTCTTTGTAATCATCTGCGAGATGGCCGCTTATCATTGTTCGGAGAGCGTCGAAAAGTATCACTAACCAGGCAGTATTTATCCTTTGGTTCACACTGACTGCTGTCGGATTTTTCACAGGCTCGGATTCTACTCAGCAGTCTGGCTTCCGTAAGGCAACCGGCCTGTTTGAGCCTCTCAAAGTCGAGCTCGAAAGCACACTTCTTGCGATTTCCGCCTACTGTCTTTCCGATAGACCATTCGGATCTACTGGAACAATACCTTACTAAATACTGGATCGTTGATTTCAAGCAGCCAATACTCTGCACGGAGAATTCAGACGAATACAAAACTGGAAATCCTGACCGCTTTCCTGATCACTACCCCTGGGTCGTCTTCGCATCGCCAGTGGGGGCGGCAATCGATCGGTGTATGGTTGGGGATAGGCCTCAACTTTAGCATGGCTTTACTCCACCAAAAAAGGTCCAAACAAATAAATTCTCTGTTAAATGCTTCTTTTGAGTGCTCTCTACAACCTGACAGAGCCCAATTATTTTTCCTGGCTGTGGTTGTAGAGGAAAGGAATATCAAAAAGTCAGGTTTTTTCCTATTTTGTATGGGAATGCAAATGTCACAAACATGCCCTCAAGCAGGGGTGCTAGGGTCAGGATGCATGCAAAACTGAGTGACCCTTAGTGAAATTACTGTATTTGGTAATATTTGAGCCTTGCATGCCGAATTTAGGAGGTTAAAATACATAAAATTAATAATTCATCAAATAATTACCATAAAGGGTAATTTTTAGGGGCCCAGATCGAATATCACAACCTCACCATGATTAGGAGTCCCCAACCATATGGAAGTTCACATATACCCTGCATGTAATTCTTAGTAGTGGCAGCTAGCTTTTCATAGGTTTCTTAAGCTTCAGCAGTAATCTCTTGGACCATAATTCTGAGCAAACTCCCTGACAAGCAGCGGAGTAATAACTTAGTGCTTATCAACGCGTTCGAGACTCATGAGCAGTCAATCGCACTAGTCGACTCAAGTCGTTCAAGTTGGACCACAAGGCTGTCCGTAGGTTGTTCAAAATTCATATTTCTTGACAGCGTCATCGGTGTGATGCAACACCGAGGGATATACACGGACAGATGGCGGGTAAATGGCAGGTGGGGACTGCGCACCTCCCTTCGTACAATATGGAGACGATACCTGACAAGGTATATGGCTGGGAGATTTATCCAAACCCACGAATCGCTGGTTCACGATCTGTGGCGGAGAATATTAACTATGTCTTGGCCCCACTTCGTGCACAGTTGCTAAGGGTTTTCATGCTGCCGCCACGCCCTATTATGACTGTTGATTGGGGGTAAAGTGCCAACAGGTCTCACTGATCAGCACAGCACTTTAAATTCCATGATACTTGGCCAGTTATGGCCAGCCAAAACAGCTTTTGAAATAAAGAGACGGGGAGAAATCGAAACTTATGGATCCGCTGCAGCGAGTCTATCCCATACCATAGAACTGACTGTTTTCTGACCGCATTTCGGGGCTATTACTCCATCAGAGTGTTGCGACAGCCGCTTTCGTTGGTGCGCGATTTGACTAGTCCAGAGACATGGGTATAATTTCAGCCATGTGACTCGTTCGAACCCACTCACTTCCCCGAACCAACATTCCATTCTGCTTTTACATCAAATCTACTTCCAATTGCCGAGAAAATTGACAGGGTACCGAACAAATGCCTCCAGATGACCATACTCATAGATAATGGCATTCACTCGTCGTCGTTATAATCCGACCTAAACCCTAAACCCGAACGAAAATCCTCCAGTCCTAGTCTCCTTGGGAGCAACAAGTACATCCCACTTACTCTTCTTGTTGTTTCTCCCTTCTAGTACTTCTCTCGCCTTCTTCAGCTCCTCCGGAAACATCGCCTCCATCCTCTCGATAAATAGCTTGTATGGATCCGTAACCCTGCTGCAATCAAAGCCTGAAACGCTCTGCCTTTGTTGATCCAAAAACTCCAATGCTGCTGGGAGCTGAGCAGTGGGAACAAAGTTTTGGGTTAAGGCAAGGGTGGGCGAGGTATTGACTACCAGATGCCACCAGCCAGAGGGAACATGGAGGATCTCGCCAGCTTTACAAATACCCTCGATGCAGCCTGGCATTTGTCGTGCTAGCTTGTGGAAGCCGACGAGCCATTCAGCGATGCTGAGAGGACTGGTAACTTCGCTTTGGTCGTCCGATACAAAGACCCCAGGTGGAGTTAAGTCCGGCGGGAACATAATCCAGTATTTTTGGCCTTCGATGACGGCGTTCCAGGCAGAAGTAGCATTAGGATCCTACTTCTCTCAGTTCTGAACAGTAAGTGGAGAAAATTCGAGAGTTTACCTTATGAAAGGTGCTTCCACTCCTCTCTGGCCCCAAAATCATCCACCTGTGATCAGGCCTGTCGTCTCCAAGCACCTCAAAGAAGTCTTTTCCGAAGCACCGAGGCGTAGTAAAACCTGTCTCCATTTCGCCGTTGGTCTTCTCCACAAACCCACGGTCAAAGAGGTAGAGGGGGCTTTCGTCGCATTGATTTTCCATGTATGCCACATAATCCCCCAACCGCCACTCTACGCTTTCGGCACGGAATTTGATGTTGCCATATTTGGAGATAAGAGATTTATATGTCCATTCTTTGAAGCCACGCCAGCTTTTGACGGGAGAACTCAGAATGAATGGCGCACTGGAGTATTTGGTATTGAACTCTTCGGTGGAGATGTCTGGGAAACGTTGGATTTGGTTCTGAGGGGGTATGTTTGATACAAAGGGTCCAAGAGGCACTTGAGACATGTGGAATGGACGGTAGAGGGCGTCAGAGAAGAGATCTGGAAGAGGGATGCTAGATTCCTGAAGGTCGGAAATATTGAGAAGGGTTCGTCGCCATGTTCCTCGCCAGGTGAAGGTAGCTTTGGAAGCTAGAGACCTGAGGGTTGGTGACAATTGTTAGATTTACTTTGGACCATACATCATTCAACACGGCAATGAAGAATACTCTGGTTCATAGGCATTTGGTGCAGAGCTTGAGAGGCGTTCTACATACTCTATAAACAAAGATTTCCAGAGCTCTTCGGCCCTACCAAACCCATACATCCCTTTGCTAGTTGAGCCAATGGCGACCAACTCATCTGCGTCGAGATATCCAAAAACTTGAAGTATAACCTCATCGGGGAAGAGGGCAAACAAACCAGTAGACGTATTACGCAGATTGTATGGAGCAGTTAAAGCATTGCCGCTCGGCTTGATGCGGAGTGGATGTGGTTGAATTTCCGTTTCGATGGATGCATCGCTGACGTCGTCCTGCAGCGGTGCAACCTTCAGACGTTTAGATGGTGGAGAGACTTCATAGATAGTGGTGGAAAGAACGGCAGGAGCCATCACTGGTAATCGAGTAGCGGGGAATGAGCGTGCGGGTTTGTAGATGTTGTAGGAAAGAGAGAGAGAGAGAGAGAGAGAGAGACGCAAAGAGCGTATCTTGTCTGGCTCTCCGGCGCAAAGTTTAGTGTTTTGCGTCTTTTGCGGTTGGGCGATGCTTAACCCGATTTGCTGGATAATAAGCTGACTCACCACTCCAGATTGCATTCGATTGGGTGGTGGCCAAACCATAAAGTAGGCGTGGGTCAGAAAAAAAAATTGAATACAAAAACGCCCCACTTAACACCACCCTCCTCTCCCCTCGTCTATATCATTTGATAACACTCAACACCCAACCACTTTTCTGTCAACTATTTCCTCTACCCCAGTCTCTTTTCACAACAGTAGGAGAGCCCCTTCAAACAACTTGACACACAGTCAGTACTGCTAGATCTGTATCACAGCTGATATCCATTGCTCACATATCCGAACAGAATAGAAAAACAACCTCCACATACATCGCCCAGCATGGCTACCGAAGGACTAAAAGATATCGAGGTACGTTTCCTTCTGCAGTTACACCTTACAAATGTGCGACCGTAGGCTTCTGCTGTGATATTTCTTCTTTGTGTCGTTTGGTTGGGGTTGAGCATCGTGGCGGGGGAACTGCGGGGTTGGTGGGGTTTGCATCAATGCTTGTTATATTAACCAATTCACCATTTCCCACAGGGTCAAATTGAGTCCAACTACGATGAGACTGTCGACAACTTTGATAGCATGGACCTCAAGCCTGAGCTCCTCCGGGGTATGTGTTTATTCTTCTACAGTTTTCAAAATTTCATTCTTTGCGTTTGAAATTCTTATATCTGCCAAGGAACATGACGCTAACAAATTTCGCGCGCACAGGAATTTATGCTTACGGGTAAATTTCAACTTTAGGATCTGTCAGCAATAACAGCACTGACAGTTTGGCAGTTTCGAAAGACCCTCTGCAATCCAGCAGCGAGCTATTCTTCCCGTTATCAACAGTATGTTCTATCCTGCACATAACGTCGTCGCAAAGCCAGGTGTATGGGATTTCGAGCAATGAGAACTTTGGCTTTGTCTTGTTCACTGGTGATGGCGCTTATATTCATGGATAACTGACATCTTGACAGACCGGGATGTCATTGCCCAGGCGCAGTCCGGTACTGGAAAGACCGCCACTTTCTCTATCTCCGTTCTCCAGAAGATCGACCTAAGCGTTAAGCAATGTCAGGCGTTGATCCTTGCCCCCACTCGTGAGCTTGCCCAGCAAATCCAGAAGGTCGTTGTGGCCATTGGTGACTTCATGAACGTCGAGTGTCATGCCTGTATCGGTGGTACTGTCGTTCGTGATGACATGAAGATCCTCCAAGATGGTGTTCATGTCGTTGTGGGTACCCCTGGTCGTGTACATGACATGATTCAGCGCCGTGCTCTTAAGACCGATGCCATCAAAATTTTCGTTCTTGACGAGGCTGATGAGATGTTATCCGTATGTTATCCATCAGTTCCTTCGATGAACCCAAAGATCCCGCTCTAACAGCATCTCTAGCGTGGTTTCACCGAGCAAATCTACGACATTTTTCAGCTCCTTCCCCAGTCCACTCAGGTCGTGCTGTTGTCGGCCACCATGCCCCAGGATGTCTTGGAGGTTACTACAAAGTTCATGCGCGACCCTGTCCGCATCCTCGTGAAGAAGGCCGAATTGACCCTCGAAGGTATTAAGCAATTCTACATTGCTGTCGAGAAGGAGGAGTGGAAGCTTGATACTTTGTCGGATCTGTACGAGACCGTCACCATTACCCAGGCTGTCATCTTCTGCAACACCCGCAGAAAGGTTGACTGGCTCACTGAGAAGCTCACTGCTCGTGACTTCACCGTCTCCGCCATGCATGGTGATATGGACCAGAACCAGCGTGATTTGATTATGAAGGAGTTCCGTTCCGGGTCTTCTCGTGTCCTCATCGCCACCGATCTGTTGGCCCGTGGTATCGATGTGCAGCAGGTATCTTTGGTCATCAATTACGACCTTCCCGCCAACCGCGAAAACTACATCCACAGAATCGGTCGTGGTGGTCGTTTTGGACGAAAGGGTGTTGCGATCAACTTTGTCACTGCTGTACGTTCGCGTTGGTCTCAATATATTTCGTTGGTAGTACTAATTGATTTACAGGATGATGTTCGTATGATGCGTGAGATCGAGCAGTTTTATTCCACGCAAATTGAGGAGATGCCAATGTTTGTTGCCCACAAATTTCGATTTTCTCCCTCTTCGCTAACCAACCATTACAGGAATGTTGCCGATCTTATTTAAGTTCTGTACCAACATTTCGTTTTCATCCTTTCATACCACGTCTGAGTTGTAACGAGCTCGATAATACAAAAGTTTTCCTTTCTTGCGGTTTTCGGAAAGGAGACATCTACTCTATAGGGATTTGTTTACTTGGTTGCTGGGCTGAGGATTGGGCATTGGCTAAAGGGTGTATTTCGGCAAGGAAAAGTTATTTCACTACCTTTTTATGTCGCATCTTAACCGAAGTTATGCCCAGGTTAGCTGGGGGTATGCATTTCCTGTTGGGCACTATCCCCTCGATTTCCGTATATACAGAAGTCGGTTTTCTTAATAGTTTGTGTCCTTTTTGTGCGATTTTTCTGAGTTATTTTTACGGTTCATGCGAGATGCTTACCATTGCTGCTTCTTTGTCCAATTTCATGAATTTTCCAGATTATTTCCTTCTGTCGAGCTCGTTCCTTGGGTCTGGGATTGTTACTGCCCCTTCACTTTTCGGTGTTCGTTTGTCCCATCCATTCTTCCCCGGGTTGTAGGTATCTGATAGATTTTGAAGTTGAACTTGCATGATAGAACCTTGTCTGGGCGATGGGTTGGGAAAAATCGAACTACAATGATATTCTGTGATACCTGCCAAGGCCGAGGTTGATGAACCCTTATCTTCATGTGCTTTTAGTACTTACCTAGTGTATTTATGGCGGTGTAAAGTTGTTAAAATACCAGGTTGTGCATGAAATTTGTAGAATTGGGTAACTTCATGTACACCAACACCAAATTCCACTAATTCATGTATGAAGTCATTTAATTTAACAATTTTGTGGTATGACTTCATGTATGGTTGATAATGTTATGCATGAACTTGTGGAATTTGGTGTCTATGCGCATGAATAGACTTTTGGAACCTGATGTGCATTAGATACTGGATTTTGAAATTATTTTCAATGTATCATTTGGGAAATGCAGTATTTAATGTACATCAGGTTCCAAAATTCCTAATTCATGTGCATAAATATCAAATTTTGCTAGTTGATACAACATCATACCATGGCATTGTTAAATTAAACAACTTCATACATGAATTAGCAGAATTTGGTGTTGGTGTACATGAAGTTACCCAATTCTGCTAATTTCATGCATAACGTCGTAAAAAAATAATTTTAACCACTTTACCGCACCATAGTGTATTATACAATATCATTAACCGCAACAATTATGTCACCTGTCTTGCCAGTTTCATCGGTAAATCTTTCACTATTTGGACCCATTTCAGTCCTATCAACTGATTTAAAGGTCATCAAGCAAGCTCTCGCTCGCCTCTATGCTTTCAGTCCTCCGCCAACCACCTACCACTCACTCCCAGTGACTCGTCGTGCTGCAGTCTTGGTTCTACTATTTGCCGATCGTCGTGGCGATTTGCGCGTTGTGCTCACGCTGCGTTCGCCTTTACTGCGTACCTTTGCCGGGCAAGTAGCCTTGCCCGGAGGTAAAGCCGATTTTCTGTCTGAGACCGCAGTGCAAACTGCGAGAAGAGAGGCGTATGAAGAGATTGGACTGCCACTGGACTCTCACCACTTTCCACCACCTTTTAGCATTGAACACATCACAGAGTTACCATGTTCACTGGCCCGAACCATGCTTGGTGTTCGTCCTTGTGTTGCATTTCTACGGGACAATTCGAATGGGAGCCAAGTGGACGTGGAGGAGGCGCTAACTCCTCGACTGGAGACAAATGAAGTTAGCAGTGTGTTTACTGTTCCGTTGGAGCAGTTCTTAAATCGCAAGTATTCTGGACAAGGGGTGGGTGCAGAGGAGAGTTGGTACCAAGGAAACTGGGTGAATTGGAATGGAACGATATGGAGGATGCATGAATTCCAGGCACCCGTATGGGAGAGGAATACGTTGAAAAAGTATCGCGTGTGGGGTATGACTGCGAGGATACTGGTTGATCTGGCGAGGATTGCCTATGGACGAGGTCCGGAGTTTGATTTTAATACCGAGATGGGTGACGAGCCGATGATAATGAAATTGCTTGAGTCGGGCCAGATGGAAGAGAAAGTTAAAAAGTCGGACCCCAAGTTGGAGGCCAAGATGTTTGCAGAGGATATAAAGAAAGGAAACCTCTAATTCATAGTGTGTTAGTGTTATTTGTAGATATAGGTAAATGCACCCGGGTGTTGTAGTGAGCAGAGAGGTACGAACCTTCCACTGAAAATGTTAACTCAGAAAGAAAGAAATTGTGGCCTTGATGACAAAAAAAGCAAACAGAAGGGTGAGGCAATATATTGATAGCTACAATATCTCATACTGATGAAATGCCAAGCAGCAATTTTATGTGAGAGATATAGATATTGCAAAGTTTACTTTATAGAATACATAAAACTTGAACTTGAATAAATTTCAATTGATTATTTGTTTATTTGTAATCATATGGTTTTCAACTGTGAATGATCCTGAAATATATCTATTTTTTTGTGAAATGTTTATATTTTATATTACACCTAGCAAGTTTGCAGTGGGTGTTATGGGGGTACCTGAGAGGGGTGCTTTTAGGTATGGCCACCTACCCTAGAAGTCATAGACATCTTGTAGATAGTCATTGTTCGACTTGTTGAGGATGGCTTCGGAAGGTAACTGCTCTGTGACTATGTAGTGGCAGAATGCTTGAACAATACGGTGTCGTAGAAAAAAATGAGCAAGTGGTTGGTAACTGGCTATGGTGTGACAATGGTGGTGAATAATCGCAGTATAAAAAACATTTACATCGATATCAGGTATAGTCATAAGGTGTAATAAAGTAATAATATTTTTAAGGTAGAAAATTTAATAATATTTCAGATTTGTTGTCTGCTGTTGTTACGGGGGTACTCCTGCGTGTGTAGAGGCAGACCGATAGTGACGTACTCAGTGTCGATATAGCCTGATTTTGACAACTAAGACGAAGCTGAAGAAGTGGAATTCGATGGTGGTTCGTCATAGTCGTTGAGGAGTGTGTACATATACTGGTATATACAGAGTACGGCCGTTTACCTAGAAATCGTAAGAGTCTTGAAGGTAGTCTTCGGAAGACTCGTCGTATTCGTGTTGCGAGGGGTATTTGCTGGTTTCGCAAAAGTGGAAATAATCGTCCACAAGGTTGTTGTATTGCAGAAACTCGTATAGCAAGTCGAGGTGGGCGTTGGTTTGGCAATACTGATGCAAGTAGGCAGCGTTGTAGATAATAATATCTTCACGAGAGTATTGGGACATAGATAATATAATATTCTTAAGGTAAAAAACTTAATAATATTTCAGGTGGTTTTCCGCTGTTGTTGTTCTGACTGTGGATTGCTGATAGAGCTTGATCGTTGTGTTTAAACAGGAGTTTAAGGTGGTCTTTTATAGGTGAACATTTCCAGTCAGAGGTATACCAGTGAGGCATGACTGTACTTCTCATCACTATCATGTGGGTGTATAGTACTATCTCGATAACACTTATTCTACCGAAGTGGGTGTTCGCGCAAGCACCGATCGTTGCCACTGGGCTGATCTCGGTAGTTTGTTTGCGGAGAGTTTCTGTTTGACAACGTGTGGAGGCGTAAGCTTCCACCAGGTATCCCTATGGTTATCCTGTTTTTTGAAACGTTGCGGACACGCATATGAGACTGTTCCTCCGTATTAGTTATCTTTTTTCTGCATGAGCGGAATAGTGATCAAAGATTTAATGAGCTACCAACCCATACTTTGCCACGTACCTAGTGTCGTCACGTCTTATCCGTATTCCCCGCCGGGTGGTGCGCTCTCTCAGTTATTGTCTTTGCAAACGCGACAGAGCTGGGGTTTGACAGTCTAGGTCCGAACACTTATCTTTTAGGCAGACTCAACTTCCGGGGCGCAGTTAACTTATCTCTGTTGATTATGGGCCTCAGGATGATAGTAAAGTCCCTCATACTAAGATAATATCGTTCATCCAACCATTCTCGGTGAAACGCACGTGTGTCTTCCGAGCATGGTGTAATCCCAGTATTAGTTTGATAGTGAGTAACACTGGTCTGATTCATAACACACAGCTGACCCTAGAGTCACTGCAAGGCAGTTATGTCTGCTTCAGCAGTATGGTTTGGTGTGTCCCATGCCTTGGCCAGCACCGAGAGAATGTTCCTCAATTACTGTCAGATCGAGTGTACGTATTGTCTCCACATGGATTAGCTAGTCCACTTTGCTGAGACGCGGTATTGGAGCTTGGAATATTATGGGAATTTCACCTGGCTATGTTGGGCGTTCCGCTCACTCATCAATAGACATCCTCAGGGGTGTATTTCTCAATTACGTGACACAAGTTGTCATATGGTGAGCCTGGGAGACTAAGTCTAATATACCTCATACGTATGATAAGGGAAAACCCCTAACAGCTGTGTTGTTTCTGACTGTGGATTGTACTGCTAAAGCTTGCCCTGTCTTCTAACAGAGGCAGAGGCAGCCTTTTATACAAGAGTGGCCGAATGACCATTCCCATTCAGAGGGATATAAGTAAGGCTTATCAGCACTTTTGCTTCAAGTATGACATATATGCATTCGTATAATCCTTATCTATATTGGGGATTCATCCGGCAGTGGTGGTAACTTCAGTCCATGCAGACTGTAATGATATAAAACATTGCCAGTACTAATCTTGATAGCAAAACAGGGATTTCCTTTTAACAATGTATGTGCTGCATCAGGAAAATGCAAAATTACCCCAGAGTCGTCGTGTTAAGTCCGGGACGCTTCTGGAGGCTCCTGGACACTCCCGTACACTCCTGGGCACTTTTGTAGCATGGGAAGGGACTCTGGGAGCTGCCGGAAGAAATTGTAAACTTTGAAACTGTCCCGGAGCTCTCAGCCAATCTCCAGGAGATAATTCATCAGCAAAATCACTTTTTGCTTGTTGAGGTTTCCGAGTTTTCTGCAGGGTTGCTGAGGTTTCTGAAATCAGCTGGCACTGTATTTACTCAAATGTTATTCCTGGATGCTTGGTAACGTTGCTGAGATCAGTGATTGACACCCCCCATCAGTGAACTCTCTCTGATGATGGCAAGATCTGCTCAGTGTCAATAACTCACATTGAGGTTTCCATCCCAGGCTATGTACAATTTGTCCCTGCCAATTTTGCACTTAGAAAAGTTTCTCAATCCTCTGAAGCCTTGATTCACCATCACCATCGCCTTGACAACCATTCATAGCCCTGACGCCTGATCTTGCTTGCTCCACCCTTTATTTGCACCGTTGCCACCATCAACATCACCATTACTATTACCCTGACAACCATCCATACCCCTGAAGCCTTATCTCACTCCCTTCACCCAGTATTTGCACCGTTGTCACCATCACCATCACCATCACCATCACCATCGCCCTGACAACCATTTATAGCCCTGAAGCCTTATTTGCCCCGCTCCATCCTGTATTTGCACTGTTGTCACCATCACCATCACCATCACTCTGACAACCATTCAACCCCTAAAGCCTTATTTTACTCGCTCTACCCTGTATTTGCACCATTGTCACCATCACCACCATCACCATCACAATCACCACGATCTCAACTTACCATTATTATTTCCGTACTATGCTTTTTTGTTCTTTTCCAGTGCTGATACCCTTTGAAGTTTTGCAGATCGACCCCGATTGACTCGTGGGTACGCTCAATCAATTCGTCTCGCCGAGTACATCAAGACGGTGCAAGCACACTGCGGTATGCCCATTATTGACTCTGGACTGGCTACACTACTTCTCTTCTATCTCTGCCTTCACATGATCCTGCTTTGCCGGTGCTTGTAACGGCAGCCAGCCGACGGCCGGGTAAGTGCCCAGGATATAGTCACAGCGCGGGAGTGCCAATTGCACTCCAGCGATTATCTTACTTACTTACTTACTTACTACGATATTGAATGACTACTCTATTTCATCACCTATTCCCGTGTGCAACCATATCTACTCTTACTATCGAGTACCAAGCCATACTCGGACGTACTCGCCCTTACACTAGAATCGCTTTTTAGAAATCAGCTACGTTTCGCTCACAGAATTCGTGATTACTTTTCGACGCGTCAGATCTACACCGAGAATCATTGCAAGATTGTCTATACAAGCTAAGTGACCATTTTATTGAGTGGATTGACGAAGTTAGAGATATTTCCGAGATGATTCGGCAGTCAATCAGTCACCAAAAGACGCGTTGTAGGCCATGATGGCCATACCACTACAGAAAAGTCCACAAAATACGTCCGCCGAGAGCAATGGCATACGAACGGATGAACTGAAAGTCAATGACGAACGAAGTAGACGATTCCGAGCCTTTTCGGAAGTCAATTGATCAAGAGAGATGCGTCACCTGCCACCACAGGCACCCCCGAGAACTCGAAAACATTACTATTCTCAACCTACAACGAGTATCATCACTCGATCAATAAACCAGAATATGTGTTCCTATATCTAGTCAGTTGATTACTGTAGAGACGATTGCAAGGAATTCGCAAGTCGATTGGCCCTGAGGGACGTGTTGCCAACGAAATACCCTACTCTAAATGAGAATTTCGAACACGTCGCGACACCTCACTTTTCGAGACCTACAAGCATCGAAACTTTATTAATACCTCTATATTGAGCCAATTGACGGCTATAGAGACCATTCCGAGGTGATTCGGAGGTCAATCAATTTGAAGCGTCGCATCACCGACCGCGATCGCAACACATCTCAACACACGGCTTAGAAGCACTAAGATTTGTTAAATAAACCTAATTCAGTTTATTGACAGTATTATTGACGATTCCGAAATAAATCCGGAGGTCAATTGGCGCTGAGAGACGTATCACCGGCCTGATGGCCACACCACTGAGGAGTCCCTGAAATACGTTCGGCGAAAGCATCTGCGTACGAATGATTGATTAAAATGATTGGAAGTTCCATCTAAGGTTCTACTCCCGAACATTTTCATCTTGGCTACCGAGCCCAATGCGAGGTTGACGACCAAGACGAGTTGATACCTGCCAGAGCTACCATTGCACGATCTACTATTGCATAAGCAAGCGTACTTGGCAACTACCTTACTCCGAACTGAGCGGAAGTTCCGAAACTACATCAGCATTGCACGGAAGTGCACTTACGGAGAAAAGACTAGCGATGGGCAGAGTTCAAGACCCAGATATTTGCGCTGCGATCGCAGATCATGAAGCATCTCAGAGTGGGAAGTTAAACCCCGAATGTTCTAAAGTGTCAAGCAGATCTAGCCGATACTCCATTGTGCGATTCTACGAAAGGCGAACAAAATCACACCTTAAGTCATCAGATCTCCAAGCGGAATGGATGCACATTCAAGTCATCGGATCTCCAAGTAGGAATGGATGCACATTCAAGTCATCGGATCTCCAAGTGGAAATGGATGCACATTTAAGTCATCATATCCTCTAGCGGGAATGGACGCATCTTCTCCTCCATATCCCTGATCAAGATTGGACAAATGGTTAACCTTGTGTATATAGGAGAAAAACTTCATTTAATTGTTAAAATCCCAATCGGGCGAGACATGCATGCGATTCGCAGAGTGTGTTTCTCCGTGCAGTGACATGATAGCCTTCGGTTGACGAACCGTATGAGCTACTTCTGGGCTTGCCTAGGCAAGAAATCCGGAAATTCATTTTACTTTTGGCCATTCAAACCCCAAGCAGAGAGCACTACCGGCAGCCATCATCATGACGTCGGAACCTCCTCAGAAAACGAAGTTTCGGCTGCAGGAGGGCGGTGATGAGAATAAGCCTCCGGAAATCAATGCCTGGAGCCACCGCATTCGGTAACCTACTTGCTAGCCATGAGGTTGTCGAGACTTTCGCCACACGAGCTGGACGATTGTACAAGGGTTGCTGTGAGCTTGAATGGAAGGCACCAACCACACAAAGTGGAAGAAACCCCATGAGCTGGACGAGCAAGCAAGAGCAGCGGCGGTAGTTGCGGCAGAAGAGTTACCAACAATGCGGGGCTTGAATGACTGCTATCAGCTCGCCGAGTCACAAAGGAAGTAACTGGATGGCGGGGCTTGGCTCTTTCATGGGCGAACCATTCTTTTCCAGGCTTCCAGGAATCCCTAGCCTCCTCCACTTCAGTCCTTATTTGGAACACTCAGGTAACATGTACAGATGGAGAGAGGCGGACACCTGACATCGTACCTACAGACGATGGAGGCTGCCAAATACCAAGAATTCAGGAGGTCTTTAGCAAGGCCAAGGCCGAGACACTCCCGCCGCAACGTCCAATTGACCATGCGAGATCTGTAACCTGTCGGAGGTTGAGTTAAACACTCTAAATGCTTATTTATCGAGATGAACCTAGCCAATAGGCTTAGCCAACAGGCTCAACAAACGCTCATTAGTGCTGGTGGCAGTGCCGATACTCTTGCAAACAAGGAAGGCAACCTTGAACACAACCAGATGCATGTATGTCCGTGAACACATTATGAAACTTACAGAGTAATGGCAGGACCACGATATGCAGGTTGTACGTTTGTAGAGTGCAATCGCACACACTCGGAGAAGGACGGCTATAGTCCATGGATATATGGAAACACAAGGTTTCGTTTGAACTTCTATCCTCTTCTTTAAAAAAATTTTACTTTAGATGATACCCAACGAAAATTGCAATCGCTATGGCAACCGAAGTGCCAGAATCAATGAGGACGAGAGAATCAATATAACACTCGATACTGTACACACCGACATCATCTCAAGTTGTCGACGAGCACCGATTTCCATAAGAGGGGGATGAGCATCACGCAACGCAAAAAACCACCGATATCCTTGCAAAGAAGGATGGCGACCTGAAACCGAGCTGAACACCGAACTCTCAATATGCACAATCAGGAATCGATAAGAAATGGCTGCTGGCGGATGGCACTTATTGAGCCACGGGAAAGCCGTGGAATGCAGATTTCTTGAGTGCAGAGTGCAATCGTGCACACTCTTGATAAGGATATCAAGTCTTCTTGCCTATATGGCGATACCAGGTTACGTTTGAATTTCATCCTATTCTTTAAGTAACACTTACTGTATGAGTGATGCTGCATGATACGCAATCAAATGCAGATACAGAAGCACGAAGCTACGATGGAAATCGAAACCGTCTTATCAATAAGAAAATCGACATAAGACTCGATACCGCATGCACCAGCTGCATTTAGTTGTCAAAGGAGCCCCGACCTCAAAAAGAGGGGGATGACCGCTCTGGAAATTGAGAAAACACTACTCCAAACAAATTCCTCACTGGAAGTGCTGGAATGGCTCACCATCACCACTGCAGCGTACAAGTCATGCCGCAGACGTCAAGTACACCTGGAAGTCAATGAGATCAAGTGCAAGTGCACCGGGAAGCCGAGGAGTGAACGAGATGTCACTGGCAATGATACTGGTCTTCATCACCTAATCGGAAGCAACACTGAATGCATCTAATGCACAATCAACTGCAACCGAAGATATCAATGGAGTCAACCGTACTCTGTGCTAGCAGCCGAGCCAGCGAAATCAACAGTCAAGATGTCAAGCAGCGCGGAATGAACAGACCGCACTCCATAATGGAAGTATGAGACTACTGCGATAGTGTTCCGAGCCGAAAGATCAAATGCACCGAATTACATGGTAACTATAACTTTGTATGGAATGCTTACGAATTAGATATATCAACGAATGATACCCTCTTCGAGTGGAGCATATGAATGGCCGAGAGCACTCAACAAAGTCATGACGATAATCAATTGACGTCGCCACCGATAATGGAGATTAACCGCACCGGGCTAGGCCCACTACTTTGGTGAATTCGAAAGTCGAAGGCATGGGAATCGGAGAATGGTTCCTTGATGCACCTCCAGCGAAAGCATACTTAGCTATATTGTGAGTAAGACCTTATGGCACACTTACGAGTTAGATACCGCAACTTGAATGAGTATGCACGAATGAGTATGTATGAATGAATTTCGAGATATGATTGCAATCGCGGGCCATTACACCTGAAGTTGAACTGTACGATGATCTCCTACCGTCGATTTAGAAGGCCTTATCTTCCGACACATTGGCAATCGACGTGAATGCGAAGATAGTTGACTGGCCCATGTCAAACACCCTCGAAGACCAGAACCAATGGAAGGTCGTCGCTGGAGCTCTGACTTACGAAGTGAAGATATACATTCCTGCAGATCAAACACTTCGTGCTAGAGGACTTCTATTGGCCTGCGATGGACACGCACATAAGGAAGACGTCGATCCAACAGAATTGGCCAGGCTCTTCTTTGGGCATGTTATTTGCAAGCATGATTCTGGACGAGGCTGAATGGCAACGGAAAGTCGAATCCGGATAACGGATATACGAGCCAGTCTGGTATCAATTGGTAAGTCACATATGACAAGTGCTGAGTACGGAGGCTATCGCCGATGAGGCCTGCCGTGTGCTTGGATATACACTACTATGGGGAAATCATACGAATTTGAGAACTTTCAAGAGCAGCAGCTATGACCATGACAAGTACATCATTCAATTATGCTAGTTGACTGCTGCAGAGATGCATTACAGGCCGCGATGCCGAGATAACCTTTACGAACGTGTTCAACGAGAGAAATTGTATACGAACGAGAATAGTCGGAAGACTATCGATGGCCAGGAGCCATCTTCGAACAAGTCGATTAGTCGGAAGCTGCATTGGAGGACTCAAAAGTTATGCAAGCATCATCAGCTGCCAGTGAATACCGTCTGAGCTCTCCAAGGAGGCCAGTGGATTCGAGTGCAAGGGAATCAGCCGTCTGCGCTCTCCATGGAGGCCAGCATAATTTCAGTGCTGCGGAATAAAGCCATGGGCACTCTTGGAAGGCCAGCGGATTCCTGATCGCAAGTGCATCAATAACGCAATCTATGATAACGAATCAATGGAAGAAGCCAATGGTATTTTCCGATTCAAGTACCACCGAGCCGGCACTTCGAGAATCAATTGCTCGGATTCGGAGAAACTACATGTCCTCTTGGCTATTCAGAACCATTGACCTGCAGGATTGGACTTGGATGCCTGCTGATGGAGTGGGCTTAGAACGAGGCCTGCTGCTGGAGCGGCTTAGATTCGGAGAGTTGGACTTGGAGGAATCAGGTCAATTGAACATTTCCTTCTTGCTTTCTGCTTCTGTTCTCTTCTCTTCTTATTGGATCTCGGCCCGGTACAAATGGCTTTGGCACCGGTTTTTATCACCTACCACTGGAGGTGGAGTTTCCCTGTGCGCCTGATCCACCGAAAGGTTACCCTGGAGCGGTACCATTTGGGAGTGGGATTTATGAGGCCGTACGGGGGCATACAAGTCTGGATCTTTACTTTCTTTCCTTCTCTTCTCATGTACGGGTATGGCAGCCCAGGAGGTCTGCAGCTAGAGATGCGGATGATGTAATGGCAGCCGGCCGATGGCCAGGTAAGTGCCCAGAATATAGTCACGGCGCGGGAGTGCCAATTGCACTCCAGCGATTATCTTACTTACTTACTTACTTACTACCATACCTAATGACGACTCTATTTTATCACCTATTGTCGTGTGCAACCATATCGACTGTTACTATCGAGTACGGAGCCATACTCGGACGTACTCGCCCTTACAGTGCTGACCCCTTCGAACTTTCGCAGATCAATTCTGATCGACTCATGGGAATGCTCAATCGATTCGTCTGGACAAGTGGATCAAGCAGGTGCATGCACCCCGGGGTATGCGCATTATTGACTCTGGACTGGCTGCTCTACTTCTCCTTCATCTCTGCCTTCGCCTCATCCTCCTTCTCCAGTGCCGACACCTTCGAACTTTTGCAGATCTACTCCGATCGACTCATGGGTACTCTCATTTCATCAGCAAAAACTAATTTGCTTTCCGAGACAGTACAGTACAGTCGATACCATTTTGAACATTCTAAGTGTCACTGAAATCTGTCCCAGTGCTGCCACTGTCACCATACAAAATTCGTACTCCAAGCATTTCAAATAGTTGTCGCCAAGTTGGCAACTCACATAACAAAACTCATTGTCACTTCTTAAGGTTCTCGCTTAAGATTTAGTTCCCACTTTGCCTGATCTCATAATAATATCAACTTATATTATCTTTATCACATATTATTGTACGTGATGCCATATTTCATCGTCAGAACTGCACGTTTCGCGCCGCTATGTCTAATATTTACTAATATACAAATTTCTTCCACGAATAAAAGTGATCGGCTTATACAATATACGTAACGAAGATTTTAAGTGTTCTATCTACTGATACAACAAATTGAACGTATCAAAGTCAATAGTATTATTTAAAAACCATCGACTATGATCTGGATCAGAAGAAAATGGGAGCATATGGGCTGCACACTGAATCATGTGTAAAGGGATGACATATGTCGATCCAACGCCAAAAAGGGGTTTTCGACGATAACTACCGTCCTCCAAAGGTAATGTAGGAGTCTAATTTCACCGCTCAACAATCACCATCCCCGGAACCTCACACATTGGGTCCGCAACCATTGTGGTGACAAGGGCCAAAAGTGATTGTTGATTGGACTCCGTATCTACAATGATGAAAAGATATCGTAATCTCGCTGGAATTCGTCCTCTAGTGGACTTGAACCGTCCCTGCGTTCCATTCCAGAGTAAAACTGTATCGTTTCGGGGAGACTTATGCTTTCTCCATTGGTTGGTTCCAGTGCATCGTACAATGTGAATCGTCAGCTTGTCGCATTGAAATGATGTCACTGGAATGGCTGCGGAATCATAACGACTGTATTTTGCGTTTTGTAGATGACGAAATTCTTCGTTGTTATCGACATATCCGGTGTAGTTACCATATCTTTTGAAACACCATGCGATGTGATTTGGAAGTTCCCCTTTTGGCATTCCACACCAGAATGGGAGGTCTGCTAGAGACTTGATTCCTGGCCAGTGATTTTTCATCATTCGAATTGCTGTAGACGTGGGAAATAGATTTTGGTTTACATGACAACGTTTGTTGGCATTGAGATTTAGATCTTTGAATTGGAACACCTCGTTCCGGGCTTTCGTGCACAAAATCTGGAAAGATGGCTCATGGCAGTTTCATCGTCAGTACACATCTTTGAAGTCCATCATCGATCTTTCCGGTAGTTCAGAGCTTACATTTGATAATTGCCCTATTGATGTATGTGATCTGAAAAGTGGTTCAACAGATGCATTTTGACAAAGTTGAAGTCAGACTTATCACCCAAGTGCGACGCTATTTCTGAATCGATTTGAATTTTGTCCTCGTCGATACGATGACGTTTTGCCGCTGTGAAAAAACGTGACCATGCATGATCATTCTTGCGCTCATGTTGCATATCGATGGTGAGCTGCTTTCGCAGAGCTTCGGCAACCTTCTTGGTTGACTTTTCGTACGAGAACGACTAACGACGTCTTTGTTACGATGAAGTTCACTGAGATAGTCTTCCATATATTTGATTGTTGCATCGGTATGGTTGTGATACTGTGTCATGAGGTGAAAGTAGATGAGGCTTTTGACACACAGCATGGCAGATTTGAATGGACCTTGCTGCTCCGAAGAAGGATCAAAAAGCATCGTCACGACAATGGGAACAATAACACGGCCTAATGCATCCATCTCTTTGCCACTCCATCGTGTCACGGCTGTGTAGGGCTTATTGAATTGTGCAAATCCTGGATAATGAGGCATTGTTGCCCAAAGATCATTGAATCGGTCAATTCGATTGTGAAACTCCAAAATGGCACTATCCACTCCATCAAATGCTTCAGAATACCATGATAGATGATGTGTAAAACATCAGGAACGATTAATGTATGCAAAGAAACGTATTTCATATTCCAAAAGATGCCTTCCGTCGTCGCTACATTTCTTTCCATAACATAATCACGTCATGGTTTTGGTCTTGATTATCGCATAGAGTGGCTTGAATCATCTTTTGGAAATATAGTGGATAATCACGGCGTGGCCAGGTAGATTGATTGCCCTCTCTAAACGACGATTTCGGGGCTTCACACACTGGGCAACCTGGCTGTTTCATTCCATGGAGGTGAATATTTTCAAAGTAATCGGCCGTCCAAGCACAGATGATTGGAAAGCATTGTCGCATTTTTCCGTCAGCACAGAGCATGGGTTTTCCTTTCTCGAAAACAGCGTCGAGAGGACGAAAAATAATCACAAAACCCATCTAAGCACTTCCCCATTGTATTCTTGTTGCTCTTTGATGGCGGCTGTTTTTCCACAACCACGGTGATGATACTTCAGAGGTACTGGAAGCAGGGCGACGACAACACTGGCAAGGCTCGAAGGCTTTGATTGAATTGTGGAATTAATGTTTCCAAGACTGAGTAGATCGGCCATTCCTTTTTATCGCCAGAATAGTTGGTCAAATGCGTTTGATCAGAGCTGCCAATGATCAGAACAATAGTGGAGCCGACAGGCTTTTTCAACTATGAAGAACATTTAATTATGATGACGCGTCGACGAAATAAAAACTCATACCTGCTCATTCCACCACCAATCGCATGTGTAACTTCAGAGTATACTCTCTCCCCCAATTCATTATAATCCTTATCGGTGCATATACCATATGCTCTTTAAATGCAGATTGTTGGAGTAGAAATTGATGCAGTCAACGGGGTCTCGATAATAAAAACGCGTCTTTCTGTCGTGCATAGCACTTCTGAATTGACAAGACCTGCATAACTGACTTTACCAGATTTCCATGAGTCAATTCCAAGTGCATAGGTCATTTCATCGATTTAGTGTACAGAGTATATGCAGATGTGAAGTTGTATTTACCCCCTGAAGCTTCATCAGCTCATCGATGGCAGCCCTACTCAGTTTGTGCTTGACATACCAGTGTGCCAAATGATATTCTTGCTCACAAGAAAATGGTGCCCATTGGTCGATTTCGTTGTCCAAAATGTGGAAATCACCATCATTGCCTTTCCGGCTTTACGTGAGTCCAATGTCATCGATTGTAGTTCATTCGACTCGAAAGTCAGCTGTAGTGGATCCAGGTAGCCAATGCCATTGTCATCGTCCTCACTTGTAGAATCGTTGTCGGAAAATTGAAACGGATCATTTGGACATAGTGAGAAATAGTCTGGAAGTAGGATATCATCATCAGCAGTAATTGTGTATTCTTCGTCTGGAATCTGCTCCAGAGGCACGTAATTTACCCTCTCTGAATGGTGACATCAGAGGTGATTAATGTATGCACCAGTGTAATGGTAAACTTTATTGCAATAATTGCAAAGTGTACAATTAATCGAACTCATTGGATATATATTTTTGTCGTCGCAAAGACGAGATTTGTAGTAGAGAAAGTAAGTACTTATTTTGGGCGGAGATATCCGGTAAATCCCCTAACTTCGTGTTTCTTTTTCGGCGAAAGGGGTCCTATCGCGCTTTGGCTTCATTCTCAGCAGCCGAGTCCAATCATCAATTGTCTTACAGTTATCGCACTTGGGAGTCAGTAGAAATGCCTTGCATATGCTAGACATCGATTCTGCACATTGCGACGATTTCTCGATACTAAACTCGGCGTTCCCATGGTAGTTAACAGTTCCCTGGATACTGCATTTTGTACCTGACCTGAACTCATGGCAAATGGGTTTCAATTTGACCGAGTAGGTTCTACGTCATCGCGGGGCAGAATCATAGCAGGGTGAATGGCGGGGAGGTAGACGTCTAACAACTAGATATTCGTCGACAAAACGCCGATTTGAATGTTTGACACATCAAAATTGGCATTAGAACGTAGAAATTGCCTCAATTCTTTGCCGCCACAGTCCAGGATTCTGGAAGTGACCTTGACCTAGTCAGCTCGATCACTATGGACGAGCAAGAAGAACATATAATACTCCCATCTTCCGCCCACCCTCCATTCTGCTTCTCATCTCCTTTTGCTCCTTATTCCTCAATATCATCATTACCTTGATCCTATTTCAAGTTGATATCGCCGACGTTCAATTCCATCTATGCAACCCTTGAAACCCATCTCTATTGTTTCGTATAAATTTAGTACCCATTCTCAATGTAAATTCTTTTACCCTGTTCGAACGATGAACTTCGTCGTTAGACATACTGACTTTGTCTAGATGCCGATTGAGTAACTGAATGTATGGGCCGTGGAAAAGGGTATCGGGAATCTAATTGACATTGGAAGAATTGGGGCTCTACGAAGAGAAGCGAACAACAGGCAAGAGGCCAATCACGTCGGAGAGTCAATTTTTAGCATCGCTTCGAGCCTTGGTATCCGCGGCAAAAATGAACCAAGCAAAGCCGAATGGGACGGCATGATCAAACAATGCATCAATTCAATCCCCGATTTAGCTGGTCAGGGAGCACGATTTCGTCGATGGGAAGCCGATCTAGTGCCAATAATGTCGATAGAAGAAAATGCAAAATCCCATTGACGACCTTGCGGAAATGGCCATCAGGAGGAGGAAGGGCAGATCGCCAGTGGAGAATATACCAAAGAGAAAGCGAAACGTCGAATCAGGTACATTCTGCGTCGTCGTGATCACATTTTCAAAGCTGACAAAATTAGATGGTGATGAGGACATGTCGCCAATCAAGTGTCGACGTCCAGTGACCCCTCCCGATGAGGAAGTATTCAATATACCATTGTATACGTCGATCCCGTCACGGCATTGAAACGCGATGGAGAAAAGACTTCCGATGGCAATGGCCCAATAAGGATGACCTTTCGTTGTTCACAGTGCTTACGAGCGTCATCGAGGCTACGATATTGGCTGTTGTAAAGACGGTGAATGAAGGGATGCCTGATCCCTCACGGAGAATCCGGGAATTGTGGGGCGTCAGATGTTCGCTGGCGATGATGAAGGACCGCGAGTTGGAGATGTGGCTCCCATATTTAACGACAATACAACACTTGCATGGCTTCGATCGACAACCAATTTGGAAGTCGGAACACTTTATTGCGTTCTACTGCGAAACGACGAGGTTCCGAATACTCCAATCCCTCAGGAAGGTCATTCCTACCACTCGACGAAATCCTTCCTCAGGAGGAAGAGATGATGACGACATAGGCAAAGCATCGACGACAAATTGGCATCTTCCAGACCCAGACCTCGCAGCCTTCCATTGTCCCTAGCGAAACTCGTGCCAGGGATACACTTATCCAGAGAGGCTTATTCGTCAAAAACGATATTTGAGATTATTCAGAACAGGGCCGCACCATTTGGAGTGACAACTATCTACCCCGGATCTGAGGAGGAAAGTGTCAATTGGCTGCGTGACCATAGAATTTGGTCAACCCTCCCTCTCAGGTTCGGAAGCCCATCTGAAGCCTAATGAAAAGCGAAAGAAAAACTGAGACGATGGAAATCGTCGTTGGCAATTTGCTCAGGATTTGACTGGGAATGGGTTTTTGCTTGGGTTATAATTTGCTTGGTTTTTGCTTGGGATTGTTTACTTTTTGTTTGATTTTTGCTTGGGTTTATTTGGGGTAATTGGGTAGCAATGAATAGGTTTTCTTATGCAGTGTTTGTGTAGTTTGAATTAAGATATTCGTTGTCGCCTCGACGTTTTCAATTGTAAGCTTAAATGCTCCAAATATATCAATTTTTGGTGTCCGCGATTCAGTGTCTGTGCTACACCCAATGGGATTTCAGACGCTAATTGAGGTTCATACAATGATTGCCATTTCAAGCTACCTTGCCGATGTGCTCAAACACTAATGCACTTTTCAAATATAATTTTGGTTGTCGGAACGACAAATTCTGTGGTCTATACCATAAATGTACACTGCGCTCCATTGTCTATACCGTAAACATACACCACACTCCGGTGCTCTCAGTGTTTCAACCCTAATCTGGTCAGCGGTGTGCAGCCCAATGTTCCTGACGACGATTTTCGCTTTTTAGACAAATGAAAATTCAGTAGACTATCCTCTTTTCAAGCATGGTACATGTTTCTGATGGGAGCGGCCAAAATCAGGGGTTAGTTGAACGGTAGCTCTGTCCACCATGTTGGTTGATCTACGATGAAGAACGTCCATTCGACGACTATTATCTTTTATCTTTTACAGTTTTCATACACTCTCTATCTTGTTTATTATAGCTCTTTTATTTCATTTATTCTTTCGTTATTACACACTCCTTTAATCAAATGATTGTAGGCGCAAGCATTCTCCACCTCCATCCAATTTAAGTCATCAACCATCCGACAAGACGATGATGCCGATGACGAGCTCTCAGAAATTCCTGATACGTACGATTATCGCCGCCTTAACGACAAAATGCACAATTCTCCTCTCAAGACGTACCAGTAAGGCTCTGCTCTTCGCCAACTAACTCCTCCTTGGCCCAACCTCACGCCCGAGTCGACGAGAGGTCCATATTAAATCGATGACGATTATGAGGAGGAGCAAAGGACCCCGAGATTTCTCGCAAGAAGGTATGGACTCTGATAATGAGACGACAATTTCATATTCTAATCATTATTATAGCGCATGACACGTAAGGAAAGGGGTGAGCACTGTGCGTCTTGAAAGAGCTTTGGGAGGAGTTCACTTCCTTGGAACCTATTGACGAGGTGACAGGACAAATAGTTGGAGCAGAATACGGTATCCAACAGACGCTTTCTGGTGTCGAAGCATTGGTTCTTGCCAAGTGAAGCCCATCGCTGGCAGATATGCAATATTCAGTAACCCTTTCGCCACTAATGCTGTCAAGACCACCCAGATCCACTCGTGGTGGTATCATTATGTACAAAAGTTGATCTGGCAATGAGAAACACCGACCCTCCTCGTGCATACATTTCGGTGGTATTTATTTCATCCTCTCTACGACAATTTTAGTCTGACAAGATATAGGCCCTCAGCAAGATTACCTCCTCACGCTCGGCAATGGTCTAAGTGCAAGGAGAAGGTGGATTCTTTGTATGGCTTTAGAACAATGAACCAGATGGAGTCAAACAACGTGTCGCACACCTCCTCGATCAGACCAATTCACATGCCCTGGTGGACAAGAATGGTATGTGTTTAAACAATATCGAAATGTGTCGTCTAATGTATCTTTTTAGGATTGCAAGTATCGTTTGTGGTGACTGAAATTGTGACCTACTTTACGAGACATACTTTGCAGGAGTAAGACAATTGGGAATGAAAGACCGTGGAATGATTGATATGATCAAGTCGATGTTCATTGTACTTGCTGGACCGTGATTCACCATTGCCTTGGAGCATGGAAAACTGGGGAATACAAGGCACCAGCTGAGTTTGGCCCTGGTGGAGGTGCACATCGTGAGATCACATTCAATCATATTTCATAATGAATACTAACTGTTGATGCATAGTTGTATTTTGTTGTCTTGAAGCCGAGTTCCTTTCTATCCCCCCTGAGGTCCAAACCAAGACAATTGAAGACGCCAAAATGATGATTCGTCGAAGGTAGAGATGGACAGGAGTTGTTGAGGTGAATGCATCAATGCCGTACAATGACCAGGGAGTACATGAGTAGGAGTACCTGATATATGTCCCTGAAGAGCTTGCTGATGTTTCTGACAACACATTTCGTCATATGACTGCCGAAGTTGAAGCTGCGCAATCTGTACTCCTTCCAAGTCACGTGTGACATGATATCATCTCCAGTACTGTTGATGTCAGTGGCACCAGCAACACCAACACCAACCACATCAATGACAATTGCAATGACAATTTCAATATTGCAACACCGAAAAAGTTAGTTCAGATGATTATGGGAGCTTTGACTTAAACATATCTGGCCTCAATGACAGTTGAGAGAGAGTGAGTGGTATCTGACGGAGGGAATATACATAATGGAGAGGCGACACCTATTTTGGTCTTTGTGATATGGTTTTTTGGTTCATAAGATCATTGTATTGCTTTTTCACAATCATTGAATGGACACTTGTAATTTTTAGTATTGTACTTGTTATCGGTCAGTAAGCACTATATAAAATCAAACATTTACTGAAAAAATATTTGCGATGACCATTTGTGATGTCAACTGATGAGAATTATGATAACACATCATCTGCGTACAAAAATTCTTCTCATGAGAATTGATACTAACTCAAATCAAATGAACAGCCTTATCAATTTCAGTAAGTTTAGGAAGACGACTATCGTGAGTTTGGAAAATTAAGAGAACGTAATGGATGGCCATACAAATCAAAAGGGGTTTGAATAAAGCCAATGAAGGCGTATTTCAAACATCTCGACGACAAAGACAAGATGATAGTTTCTCGCCTCAAATGGGGTCACGACCCCATTTGAGCCCACAGGATTTGACTTCACCAAAGTGTTGACGAATGTAGCATGGAGAGTTTACGGAAATAAAAGCACAACCGGAGTTGTTCATTGAAGGATAATGAAAGCTTCAGAACGTCGTCGCTACGATGCAACTTGAAGGCCCATTCTCGCCAACGCCCACATTCTGTTTCGGCCTTCATGGGCACAGCACGTTCAATAACCTTAATCAACAACAATCTGTTTTTGCTGATGAGGCCTGTTAAATAATCCCCCACTGGTAATGAGCCAGCCTGAGTCAATCATATTTAGCCAACTGAGATACATTTCTGCTTGATCATTGTTAAGGGTTTGGGGCTTCAAGTGTTCAGAGTTCAGGGGTAAGGGATGTAGGTGTTATAAAAACTGACATCCGAAGGGCTAAAGAGTTGCAAATAGACAGTGGCTACCAGAGCTGGGACGGTATATACAAGACTCAATCTGGAATTTCCTAATATTGAATAAGTGAAAGTCAAAGCAATTCGATTCTTTTGAAGACTAAAGAATAAGTAAAGAAAGCAACTTATCTACTGCTAAATACTGGGTTTATATATAGCAATTCACTTGTTCTATAACATATTCCAACTCCTGCTATCTTTGTATATTGTTTTTGTACAATTTCTACTTTTCCTTCGAAACTAGATTCTTTCTATTGGAAACCTTATTTTATTTTCATCACAGGCTGATTTCATATTCACAGTATATTGATACCTGTATTTCACACTGATAATTACTCTGCCATTGGGTATCAGTAGAACAGTAATTGTAGCTTCTCATCGTCAATATTGAGAAACTATGAGGTTCATGACCTGGTCTTGACAAGTTGTTCAGAATGAAACTTGCCAATAGATTATATCTATTGATATTGATTGCAGGCATTTGACTGCATTTGTCATAACCCATCAATTTTATGAAATACTGTAGCTATCTCTTGAACAGCCTACAATCATCAACCTGTTCACATCTGTACTTGTCTCCTCAATTGACTATTACTGGTGGTAGTGGCTCTGGATATCCATACAGGAGAGAATGCTGAATGGCTTTTTCCAACTGAAATATTCGTTGGACATTATGACTGCATAGCTGATGGGGTAAATTGATTCGATAGGCACAGAAACTATTGACTTCAATTATATCATATGGTCATATATATTTCCAGTGAAGCTTTTGGATTGTTCTGGTGGTTGATATATTTCCTGCATCTGGCCAGACTATATCTCTAACTAGCAGTTCTGATCTAGTTCTCCAGGACTTATTGGCCTGATTGGACTTAACAGCCTAAACTGATTTTATATCTTCTCTAAGTTGACTGAATAGTTGTTCTATGTATTTGGCTATCTGCTGGACATTGACCTCGGAAATAACATTCAAAATTGTGATTCAATATTGCCTGGAGGTTATTTATAGATAAAAGCTGTAATTGCCAAAGAATACAAGGTAGTTAGTTGTATCCAAGATATGATTTTAGCAGGAAATTGGGCCAATGGTAGCCTCTGATCACAATTGTTCTACTGATAAGTAATGAAGTTTTGAATATATTGTTCCATTACCCAATTAATTCATTCATATTGGATGTTGGTCTGAGGATGAAATACAGTTAACAACCTTCACTCACTTCTCAATTTCTTGCCAACATGTTTTCAATATACAAAAACTAATTGCAGTTCTTCATCCAACACAATTGTTTTGGGCAGTCTGTACTGCTTATCTACTTCTTTGATGTATATTTTTTTCAACTGCTTTCCCTCTACTATGTCTGTACACTGTATAAGATATTACATTTCTATTCTGCAGTCAACTGTTACCCATACAACTGCAATAAACCCTTCGCTTTCTGATAGTCCTACTATGAAATCTATGTTCCAATACATACATGGTTGCTTTGGTACTGCAAACAGTTATAACAGGTCATGAGTTTTTCTATAGATTGTTTTGCTCTACTGACTGATGTGGGAGTTTCATATGTAGTGGTCTATGTTCTTTCATATTTGCTCCCATAATTGTCTTCTACTCAACAATTTATATGACTTCATCCTGTCCAAATATTCTTTAATGGGTGAAACATAGCACTTCTTGATTTTGTTGAACATTTTTTTATCTGTCAGTGGTACTTGTTGAATTCCAAATATTTCTAACCATTGTTTGTCAACGATTCATGGCTTGGAGTTTTAGGGGTTATAAAACCCAAACGATGATTCGGAATTGCAAGAATTGCAAACATGAACAGAGATCCAAAATCTGGGATAACAGAAGTGAACAGAGGTTGACACCAAAGCTAATTGATTGTTTGGTAGACTAGAGAATGAGTAAAGAACAAACTTATCCTCCACAAATCCATTGACCTTATATACAGCTCTCGCGACTGTTGTCACCTTCAGTCACTCGTTCCATAATACATTCTGATCCCACCCAACGATATATGCAACCCTTTCAGCCCAGTGGCTCATGCCATCACCATCATGCGATATATACAAAGCAATCCACCAAACTTGATACCTACCAATAAAACTTGTTATCTCCCAACAAAACCTGATTTCTTCCAACAAAACCTGCTTCTGTTCAGTAAAATCTGATTCTTCCCAATTACACCTGATTCCTTCCAATTGTTTATTATTTCTTTACTGATCCAAACTCCTTTACCAATTCCCAAAAGAAAAAAAGTGTCAGTAGCTCTCCCTTCCACATGTCCCGTTTCAATGAAATTACTGATCCAGGTATACCAGGTTGTTCTGTATGGAAAATATTGATTGCTTGGAGCCTGTCAACATTCCTTGCCGATTCCCAACTAATTTTGTTGTAGGCTGTCTACTTGACCAAGTTCTGGAATTGACATCAGAATATTCTGGAGTCTTTGATATATGCAACTTTATATTCTTCTTCCCCATTTACAATTGCTGGTGGTGGTACGGTCTTGATTTACCCTTGAAAGGTATCTTTCCAGTTTCCTCGATGAACTACTGGTTGTACTGGATAGATGTGGAGGTCTTTGGATAATTGCAGATAGTAGGTCCATGGACTGATGAGTTTTGTGATTTCGTATGGTTCCAGGTTTTTCCAATCCAATTATTTGCTTGGTCTCTGTATTGCAATGTTTCTGGCATCCATCCATACCCTATCTCCTGCCTTCAGTTCCACTTCTGCTTGACAGTGCTTATCTGCTGGCTCTAACGAAATACTTGTTCTTGGGACATTTCAGTTATTATTGGTTTGATGATATCATTCATCCTTTGCGAAAGGTTATTGGTATTTACATCCTAGACGTCATTATTGTTTGGACTGGATGTTAACCGAAGGTCATTTTTGGGTGGATGCCGTAATCATTGAAGAACAGTAAGCATCCTGTTGTTTTTACATTGTGATTATTTGATGTGAATTCTGCCATTGGTAACCATTGTATCCATTCATTCTGTTGCTAATTCATGAATACTTGCAAATACTGCTCCCTGATGGTATTTATTCGTTCTGTTTGGCTGTCTGTTTATGGATGGAAGGTGGTGGAAAGTCTTCATTCAATTACCAGTCTTTTGCACATGTGTTTTCAGAATTCCAAGGCGAACGGAGGTCCTATGTCAAATTTAATCGGGTCCAGTACGTCATATAATTTGAATACTTCCTGTATGAACATTCCACACAGCTGACTTCGGTCTGTATTATCATGGTATTGGACCAAGTAGTGTATTTTTGAAAGCCTATTGACTACCATCCTTATGGTGTTGTACTGTTCACTTTTCCACAGCCCTACCACACAGTCCATACACACATTGTTCCATGGTTGTGATGGTACTACCAATAATTTCAGCCATCTGTGTGTCTTTTCATTCCTTGCTTTGCAGCATTGGCATACATGACAGTTATATACATATCTGTCCATGTTCTTTTTCCTGCCTTGCCACTGATAATTATCTTTAAGCAATTCCAAGGTTTTTGCTCATTTCAGATGTCCAGCTATTGGTGCATTGTAGTGTTCTTTCATCAGTTGAAGTTTGTCTGAATCTTTGGTATTGCTGATTTCTGTTGCATGAATACATAGTCCTTTGCGGTTGCCCAGTGGGCAGTCCTGGTGTATGTTTTGGGTCCAGTTTGATAACTGCTCTGAATTGACTTCTTCTTTGCCCCAATTTATCACTTCCACAAATGCTACTACAAGTTCTTTCAGTATTTTATGGTCAAAATCCTCCCATTCCAGCATGATTGGTTGGGTATTATCTGCCACCTCCCTTCTTGCGTGAAATGTCTCCTGGTATACGGGAGAGTGCATTGGACTTTGGACCTTGTTTTCCTCGGTAGTAAACAATCATGAACTTGAATCTTGACAGGAATTTGCACCATCTCGTTTGTCTTCTGTTGAGTAGTTCCGATGTCCTAAAGTACTCAAGGTTCTTCTTGTCTGTCAGTATTTTGATTGGATGTACTGATCCTTCACATTCTGGTCTCCATTATTACTGGCTCTGTACAATGGCTTTGAGTGTTTGATTGTAGATTTCGTAATTCACTTCCACAGGGATGAGCTTTTTTGTAACACCGGGAGCTTCGCTCCAGGTTTTCCTGGTCAAAGTAGTATCCGTACTTAATTCGGGACTGCTTCAAAGCTCCGTTAGGAGGTTCGCTCAGGATGTGAAATCACTAAAATATTCTGAACGAAAAGAATAGCTTTTCAATGCGTATAATGTTAAGGCTTGTTATCCTCGCTTAGAAGGTTGATGCCTTTCTACCTTCAAAGAACCCATGGTCTTTTCACCTTCATCTTTGTTTTCTAACAAATACTTCTATCTACTCTTTTCCCTGGAGCTCCAGCACTACAACCATCTTCGAACCAATGCCTGTTCCGTCGCCACTACTGTGGCCCCCATCTCCCGATTCTTTATCATCTTTATCATCATTAGATTATAATCAGACCATCGGTATCCTTTATGATATCAAGCTTGCGGGCTTGTGCCTCCAGACCAGTGGTATCCTTGCGATCTGATGACCTCCAGACAAATTGACCTCTTTCGATGGAAAGCAGCTTTGCTGTTCAGAGTCGGCACATATTCTTAGGTCATTGGCTGCTGGCTGGCGCCATTCAGTTGCTTGCTGGCTGTGCGTTTTGCTATCAGCAAGCGTCAGCTTCTTGGCCAATACCATTCAGCTGTACACTGCCTGGCCATTTGTTATTCGGGATTCGAAGCAGATGCGACCATGGCCAATAACTAGCCGTTGTTGCTTATCGGTGGTGTGGGTGTTTGTTTGCTGGTCATCTGAAAAGATTGGATCTGGCATCCGAAACGAGTGATAGCCGATGACGTCAAATCAGAGAAATCACAGGTGATCATACGTGACCCCACAGCGGACTTGCTAGGTGTAACATCAGATGGTGAATTGAAATAGTGTGTACTGGCCATCAATAAGCATGCTGCATGATTGCTGTACCCTGGAGTACATTCTGCCATATTCACAGGTACAAAATAGTCATCATCACTGAACAAATCATATGCACTCAAAGTTGATTGACCTGGCCCAATCACGATTATAGAGGAGAACGGGTCATGATTTGCTCCATTTTAGGTTTTTTTGCAGTTGTAAATTGATTTTTGATGCAATATTTGTGCTCTACATATTTTGTACACACTCTCTTGTACTGTGCAGTCAAGGAGCACGTGTCCTTAGGATTAACATTGATAGTTTTGTCCCAATTTCCAAATAAATACATTGTCTGGAATACATTGAGGTAATGCACTGCCATGAGGAATATGTCTGTCTTGGGTGTAACTTGAGAGAAATAATTGTATAGCATTTCGTATGCAAACTTCAAAGCAAAGTATAGCTCCAATTTCCACTGAGTGTTTTATTTGCAAATTCAGGTATGACACTATCCATATGATTAATTAGGATATTAAATATTTGAATAATATGGTGTAGGTGACTGTATGCCATTTCGTCATCAAATATGTTCAGCAACAACATGGTCTAAGCACCTCCATTATGTGTTCGAAAATGATCCATTCTTTCTGTGTTTTAAATTTCAGCAGGTGATTAATAAAATCATGGTTTTTAAGCCACTCATGCGTAAACTCTTGCAATTTATATGGCTGCTCTAGTAATTCCAGAGTTGAATTCCACTGAGTTTTCACATACATGTAAGATAGTACTGCGATTCTAACTTTCAATTTCTGGCAGTTGGGAAATACATTGGGGCTTCTGGGAGTCAGAATCCTCAATAGCATGAGCATTCTCTGCTATATCCAGAGTCAGTATTCCGAATGAAAGTGTATATATTATACAGTAACTATCTTCTCAATAATTTTAACTAATTCAGGCTTTATGGCTGCCACCTTTGAGATTTTTGCATTTCCTGCCATCTACCACTTTTGGCTATTGGTTGATGCAGTACGCTTATTTTCTCCAAATTGCTTGTCATGCTCATGGGCTTTCCATGACTTTGTTCAATCTTTGACTGCCAGATTGGTCATAAATGCCCCTAAACTAAGCTGAATGAAATATAGTATACATGGTATATGGTTTCATAATGTGGACCATACAATTCCAGAGGTTTTGAGTATAGATTGTTGGTCCCATGTTAGTGAATAGTTGGATGCAGGGTTATAAGTTGTTGAACCAAGCAATCGACTATCAACATAGCCAAAATATTCAAGTACCTCCTTAAAGTGCTTGGCCAGTCGCATACCTGTATATTCATCTTTGATCCATAGTCGTCTGTCAGCAGTACAACATATGAAACCTAGCAGCCATCAATCATATCAAATGCAAGCTGTACTTTGAGAGGGCACCAGTGGAGACCAATATAATGGCCAATAACTGACACAATCGCCAATTTATTAGTAGCTATCCACCTATCTGAGATTACACTGACTATATTTTTTGTAGGCAACTGCTTTTTGATTGCATCAATTGTAACAGGGTATTCATTTTGGTAATGATTATTGTGACTACTGGCAAACAAAAGAATCGAATCTTGTCATATAGCAATCAATATCAGCCATTACTCCAGGTTCATTATTGCATTCCCTGTATTGTATGCAGAAACAAATCATGGTATCAATTAGTGGTTCCAGGTTTATTGGTTGAATTTGAAAGTTGTGAAGTCATTATTTGCCAGTTTTGCATATTCTATCTGTTAAAATTGTCAGTATTATGTAGGATTTCAATCAGTCTGAGCTTGATAGAAACTAGTTGCCACCATAATACCCTGACAGCCATTTAACTTGAGTACAGCTAAAGCTCGCTTGTCATCATCCATACCCATCAATAAGGTTATACATGTTTCAGTTATCATATCCTGCTCTACTTTGTATGTATTTGATGTGAGGTGTTTTGCCATAGCACTTGTTCCATTCTCCGATGGATGAACAAGAACTTGGCAACAAAAAATACAAATGATATCTTGATAATCATTTACTGTTTTGGATGTAACGTGTATAGTATCACCATGCGGCCGCATGCTGGGAGCTGTTCCATACAATTGTAGTATTTTATTAAATTTTCATTGAGGTCTACTATTTGCTGAACACTATTAGCAAAATCTTATCAGTCAAATCACATATAAAGACATATTCTTGATATCTTATATACCAACTTCTTCAGACCGTTTGTAGGAAGAAATAATTGACTATATGTCAGTAAAAATTGATCAAGGCAGTTAAGACGACAATAAAACAAGTGCAGCTGAATAAACACCATTCACTATGGATATTGTATAAAAGAAAATTGTGGACACTCATATTTTGTCCTGCAGTCAATATGAGTTGTTGCATAGAAAAATTGTATTTGATTGTAATACCTGGCTTTCAGATTGATTTAATACAAATATACCTTGCGATATGGATCAATTATGATTTTATTCCTCCAAGCCCAGTTTCAGAGGTTGTTCAGTTAAAATTGATTTGTCAATACCGGTACTCAAAACTGAAATACAACTAATACAACACCTAACATTATAGATGCAATAGATATTGTACGAGTAAAAAAACATTGATACACCATTCATGCTCATATTAAGTCCTGAAGTCTATGTATTAAGTTTTACAAAAATGGCATAATTATGTGCAGCTGCAGGTATTTGGGCTCATTGGATAAAAACCTGCCTTGCAATATAAATAAATCATGATTCAATTCCTTCTAACTCAATTTCAGCTGTTGCTTAGTTAAAATTGTTTTGTTGATAAAGGCAGTCAAAATTGCATTGAAAGTATAACCACGGACAAAATCCATGCGCTGGAGATGTTATATGACTGAAAATTGTTGACCGTCTATTGATATTCTGTTTGAGTCCCTCAGTCTATGTGTTTTCTTGAGTAAGCACAACTATTTTGATTGTAACAACTATTACACATGCAAAAAAGCCTTTTCATGAGGATAAATCACTATTTAATACCTTCAATAATTTTGAATGCAGTATTTGAAAGGGTACTTGGATCAATTGCTTCACAATCATTTGCTGATAAAGGCTGTTATGACTTTGATAGTATCAATACATTCTTCCTGGTCCCTTATATGCAGGATATTGTATGACCAACAATTGTTGACGCAGTATTGACGCTCAGTTTTACTTCTGATACCTACATATCTAATTGCATAATAGCACTCTATTTGATTGTAAAGGCTAGCTGTTATGGTTACTTGACAAGCATATATCTCATGATACAGATAAATGATTTGATTCCTTCAATTCAGAGGTCACTCAGATATATCACGTACATCTGAGTACTTGATAAAGACAGGCAATATTTTGATAACACTGATACAATGTAATCTCTTCCCTCCCATGCCCACTATTGTATGACCACAAATCGGCGACGGTCTATTGATACTCTCTTTTACTTCTACATCATAGGTATTTCAATGATTGATTGCACTGTATTTGATTGTGAAGGATCGTTTTCATGATGATTTGTCAAGAATATACCTTGCAATACAGACAAATTGTAATTTAATTCCTTCAATTCATTGGTTACTTGAATGAATTATTTTCACTGATTTGTGGATAACGGCAGTTAATACTCCGATAATACTAATGCAATATATTTGTTCCCTCACATGCCGAATATTGTATGACCAACAAGTGTTGATGCACCATTGACACTAACATTTACACCGGCAGCCTGTGAGTTGTATACAATAAATTGCACTGTATTTTAATGCGAAGGCTGGCTTTCATACTGATTTGACAAGAATATTCCTCATGATACAAATGAATTATAATTCAATTCCTTCAACTCAGTGGTTACTCAGATGAATCACTTACAACTGATTAGCCGATGAAGCCAGTTAATATACTGATAACACTAATGAACTGTATATGTTCCCTCTCATGCCCAATATTGGGTGACCAAAAATTCTTGATACTCTGTTGACGTTCACTTGTACTCCTGCAGGCTCTATATTTCATCACCAACATGCATTGTATTCGATTGTAAAAGCCATCATCCATGTTTGTTCGATAGGAATATGTTTTGTGATACAGATAAATTGTGATTCAAATCATTCAATAATGTCCATTGTGGACTTCAATGGTTAATCAAATAAATCGGTTACAACAGATATCTGAATTAAGATATTAATATTTATATATTAGCCATTATAATATCCGTTTCGATATTACTATATTTTATACATAAATAAACTAGTATTTAACATTTGATAGACAGTTTGCCTAGCTGTTGAAACATATTTGGTAGTAATATTTCACATTCAACTGGAATCATATGGAATAATGATAATGTCATATGTATGTATTATGTATAGCCCACATTTGCCATCTAGCTGGTTTTGCCAAATAATCATGATCACCCATGAGGTCTCTGTGAGATCGCCATCATGTGTCCAGGGCCTGAGCAGCAGCTTGCGCAGCTGGAGCTTCAGTTAAATTATTTATAACCTCTGTGGTTTAAATTGATTTGCCATAGAATCAGACAGCAACTAGTGAACAAATATAATAGCTATAATATAATATTCATGTGGCATATTCTGTATTAATTAAGTGTTTACTCTTATACTTAAAATGATCATCATTGATATATGCATGCTACTAGGTATTTTATCATGCAGATCTGGTGTGGTCAAAGTTCACATGTTAAGTTCCATCTCTGTACATACCCAGACAATTTTTTCTGGTGTTATGGAAATCATAGACAACTAACAAATACAAAAATAGAACAAAAAAAGCATTTACATATAAGACACTGTTGAAATTAACAATATAACAATGCATAACTATATTTCAATCAATATTTACAGGCAATCATACTCCGTATCCATCCATTCAAACAACTCTATAATACATAGTAGTGGACAAGACATGCAACTAATAATTTCCTATCTATTCAACTGTTTCAACTGGCAAACATTCCTTATCAGACTTTCCAACTCCTTATAGCAAATAACTAGTTCCAGGAGGAGAGGGTGGTTGGGCTATAGATAATGTAATAGGATCGGATATTGTAATGGAGTGACCGCCACCAGAACCTTGAATTACGCAGTACCATATAATCTGCCATGCTTGTGAAAGTAATCTTATGTATCTGTCTATCTTGCAGTAGTCTAGTTTTCAAACTTCATTTTATATGTATACAAGATTCCAAGCCATTCCTGCACTGATTTTCTGATTGTGCCAACCACCCAGTCAAATTCATTGTCATCACTCAGCTCTGCATACTTTTGGACTTTTCCATCTTGTTCCTCATCTTCATCATCTTTCTGATCTGAAGTACCAACACCGTAAACCCTATCTCCAATTTCTTCAAGTATCTCTTCAAATGTTATTTTAGTAGTATATAGTGTCATTCTCTCTGTCTACCACTACTTCTGTTTCCACAACCCTCTTTCTTGCTGCTGCTGTTTCACTCTCCACACATTCCTCCATCTACTTCTCCTTTGCTTCCTCGCATACACAGTTTGATACCAGTCAGCACTCTGCTTCATGCTGTTTTTTGAAACGGAGACTATGTAAAACACCAAGTCCTTGGACCTATTCTGCCTTGAAACCAATCTTGCCATGGGTTGCCTAATGATATTGTTTGGTGGCATATATTGTCGATTTGCCATATTTGTTGGCAGGGAGTCTTGAAAATTTATGTGTTGGTGTGTAGACCATATTTGTTGCTCTTTTATGTATTTCATATAGACTTTGTTTTTCAAGTATTGGCAGTTGATTGGATGGGGAAAGATGGGTCATTATGGTTATAGTTTTGATCTAGTTTAACTACTAAAATAATATATCTAGCAGGCACTAGAGCTGGAATAGATTTGCACTATTTTTAATCTCAACTCTATATCCATTCAACATGACTGCCGAAACTGTTTTACATTTCATCACTTTTATTTGAACAGCTATTATACTGAACATACAACAATCCATAGCTATTACAAAAATATGATATTGCCCACTATTCATTTTTATTCATCATTACTAACTATTAACAGGGTTTGTTTAAAGCTGATATCTTTGCAATTCTGCCACCATCTCCAGCAGGGTCCATCATGAAATGCAATGATACTAGAATGTATATAATGACAGCTTAAAATTTTGATTCAACTTGAATTTCACAGAAATTTCTATATATTCTGCACGTTCTCCCTTGTTTCCACACTCAAATTCCTCTCTCTTTACTTACAATATTTTCATTCAATAGCTGCACCACAACAACTTGCTTCTATCTATAGATCCAAGAATAAATCCACATTCACTCCCTGTCTGTATACTGAATGCCTGTATTAATCAAACTTTGCTCCAATGGTGTGCACAGAATCCCCACCAGATAAGTACCAACAATGCAATGAAAAATATGCCTAAAGACAAAGAGTTGAAATTGTATACAAATCTGACACCAGGGAAAAGTGGTAAAATCATACAATCTCATGTGACTTATATATTCGATAAAAACGATGGTCAATTGATCAAATTTCACTCACTACAATCGATTCAGAATTACGTAAACAGTGCAGTGAGAACCACAAAGGTGATCCTCGATCGTCTATCAAGCCATTCGTCTAAACATTCTGTGAAATTGCCCTCAATGATGTTGTTAACTACAGAGTGTTTGCAGACATAATTTCTGACTAACAACCTTGGGAGTGGACATGGGCTGCGTCAGGAGTGTTAGAGGTAGCCACAAAGTTGTATATAATTCATATAAGTGCAATTCATTATTATTAAATCTTTATTGCAGCAACAGAATGATAATAGGTTTTTAATATGTCTGCAACCATGTCCAGGCAAGGTGGCTGTGAACAGCTCAAGCAAGCAAATATGCGCATTGTGTTCAACATGATCGATATAGTCTGACATGGTATATAGTATGCTGGAATCGAAGAAACTAAGATTTTCATTGACAATCCTAGGACAGAGATTTGTGAAGAACAGAGACAAGGTGTTATGATGCCAGGCCATAAAAGTTTGAAGGTGGTCATCAAAAACCATCCACCCACAATCGAAGATAATTATATTTATTGATGTCTTTGTTACCAAAATATAATTGGTTGTATTCCTGCCATGTGCTGGAGTTGCAAAGGCACAAAACCTGGTACCACATCAGTACCAGCCATATCGGCAGCACTGGCAGTAACTGCAGCACCAGCATAAACAGCAATATCCGCAGCCCTAGCTGTAACAGCAACCCCAGCGGTTCCTGCATGTCGAGCAGTGCAAATTAGTATGCAAAAACATTTTCCATCTCTGCCTTTTGAGCCAACATATCTTAGATGATGATATAGATACTGAAACCAATCACAATTTCAGAGACTCCAGTACAGAAGACACCATCAAGGACATGTCTGGTATGTACTTCCACCTCTCAAACAAATAATTACTAATACCTGTTTCCCAGAGAACAATATTCTTGGTAAGGAAATTGAAAATCTTGGTAAATAGAGAAGTGAGTTCATTGGGCATACTTAAAACTCAATTTGCAGCCACTTTTTGGAATATTATATATAGTATTATTATGGAGACATTTAATTTTGATATCCTATCTATTTGCACTGTCTCACCTGTCAAAACTTGCAATATAACAGTTAGTGAAATGGATTTCAATCTGCAATATATGCAATATTAGAATTATTGGAGTGTGTATCAGCAATTATTTCATCACAGTTGATCGGTATTGTCGAACATATCACAATCTTATAAGGACAAACTTCATTCTTTACAATTCATTATGCCATTTGCACACAACCATACTTATAGTCTACAAGTTTGAAAGTGAATATCAATGCAGCATCGATGATTCTGTCCAAACAACACCTAGTGTGAGCAACGGTTCCACATGACAGGTCCGGGTCGGTTCCAGTTCCGAACCGCCCATGGAACCGAACCTCCCAATCACAAGCGGTTCTGACCCGGAACCGAACTTGACCTACAAGGTTTTGGCAGGTATTTTCTCGAACACTATCGCTCCAATTAAGTATTTGAGTTGTTATTGGATCGTAACATGTTATATATGTAGATTATGCAGTTTTAAACGCTCTTGCACCTGCCGGTCTCCGAGTTGCGATTCAATCAGTATTTGTTGAGTCGCTGCGAAAAACAGTCAATTTTGGACTAATTTTCGGCTTAATTTCACTGTGACTCAACGAATACTGATCATATCGCAAATCGGAAACCAGGAGGTGAAAGAGCGTCAACAACTGCATAATCTAAGTATATAACATGTTGCGATCCAATCGGAACTCCAATACCTAATTGGAGCAGGAAAGCTGTGATTATTGGGGCCGATGAAAAATGAGGCTCTGCTGCAGATAAAAGCTGCCAAAACCCGGCAGGTTTCAGTTTGGTTCCGGGTTGGAACCACTTGTGATTGTGCAGTTCGGTTTCTTGGCGGTTCCAGAACTGACCCGGGGCTGCAGGTCTGGATAACCCGGACCCGTTGCTAATACTAACAACACCTATAGCATAAGTGATGATACGTGCTACATTACAATTTTCGATGTTCTGACAGCTGTCATTGACTGAATCGTTCCCATTGATGCCCAGATACCATCTTTCAACATGTGCATCAGGAAAAGATAAAATCACAATTTATTGGTATCACAGAATGTATTATAATCAAATCAGGCTGAATGCCATTCTTTACAATTGATTATGATACATCAGGAAAAGGATTTTGCTTATGTAGGCACCATAGACGCCAACATCAGTGGCATTTGCATTGCATATGGTGGTAACGGCCCCTGCAGCAGTGGGTGAGTTGGGTAGAACTTTTTTCAAGAACAACTTACCCAGTTGTCAGAAAAACTCAGGCCATTGTTTAAGGATTATCCCTTTTGCTTCACGTTGCCAGGCAATTTCTCTTAAGTCCCAAACTTTCACGCTAATTCTAACTCATTTCCTGCTCCCTGCTCCTGCTCTTGCTTCTACTCATCTTCTGTCTGTTGCAGTTGTTCTCCGAATACAATGTGGTTATATCCATTCAATTCCTCTCATTCAGTAGACCTTGAAAGGATACTCCATACACGATGCTGCAGCAATTCACTGCATCATCGGTGCAACCTGCATCTGCTCCTGCTCCTGCTGCCATTCTTTATCGAAGATTGTTAGTCCTTCTCCGAACCCAATGTGCATATGTCCAACGATTTGCCTTGATGAGCAGGCACAGAATGAGTACTTTACACACGATGCTGCAGCAACTTACTGCATTTTGAGTTTGACCCCCTCCTGGTTCTGCTGCAGTTCCTACTCCAGCTCCTGGATTTGCCGCTCTTTTTACTCTTTCAGTTCGTCTCCAAACCCAACATGAATATGTCCAAACAATTCATCTTGTTGAATAGCCTAAAAATGTTGTCTTTAAACATGATCCTGCAACCACTCACTGCATTGTGAGTCCGACCTCTTGCTTCTGCTTCTGCTTCTGCTCCTGCTCCTGCTCCTGCTCCTGCTCCTGCTCCTGCTCCTGCTCCTGCTCCTGCTTCTGCTCCTGCTCCTGCTCCTGCTTCTGCTTCTGCCTCTGCTCCTGCTCCTGCTCCTGCTCCTGCTCCTGCTCCTGCTTCTGCTCCTGCTCCTGCTTCTGCTTCTGCTTCTGCCTCTGCTCCTGCTCCTGCTCCTGCTTCTGCTTCTGCTCCAGCTCCTGCTTCTGCTCCTGCTCCTGCTCCTGCTTCTGCTCCAGCTCCAGCTCCAGCTCCAGCTCCTGCTCCTGCTCCTGTGCCTCTTCTATCGTTTTCCATTCTTCTCCGAACCCAACCTGGATATACTCCAATAATTTGTCTTGTGAAGTAGGTCTAGAATGAGTACTTTGGACACGACACTGCAGCAACTTACTGCCTTCTGAGTCTGACCTCTTCCTGCTCCTGCTTCTGCTTCTGATCCGGTTTCTGCTCCTCTTCCTGCTCCAGTTCCTTTTCTGACTTTTGCAGTTCATTACTGAATACAACTTGAATATGCCCACATGATTTGCCTTGTCAAATAGGTGTAGCACTGGTATTCTAGACACAATCCTGCAGCCACTTACTGCATTGTGAGTGCGACCTGCTCCTGCTCCTTCACCTGTTCCACATTGCACTTTTGCCAATCTTTTTGAACAAACAGTGGATATGCTCGAATGATTTCTCCTGTTGAGTTTGTCTAGCTTGGGAACTCTTGACACAATGCTGCAGCAACTTACTGTATTGACAGTGCAACCACCTCCTGCTGCTGCTCCTGCTCCGGCATCTGGTCTTACTGTTGAAGTTCTTCTCTGAATACAAAGTGAATACACCTACATGATTTGTCTCGTTTGGTAGGTCTAGAATGCATGCTGTAGACACAATGCTGCAGCCACTTACTGCATTGTTAGTATGACTCTCATCCTCATCCTCCTTCGACTCCTTCTTCTCTTTCCTCCTCGGTATATGATCAGTTCTAACAATTGCAGCTCATCTCTAATATTGATATGGATATGGCCATTTCATTTGTCTTATCAAATAGATTGAGTATGGGTATTCAAGGTGTTTAAGTAATGTGTGAGGCTGTATTTGTTTATAGATTAATTGAAATTATTTTAAACCAAACTTATTGAATTATTAGGATGAAAAATACAATAACTGTGTGAAATGCAAAGTCAATTCTGAAAATTGTTGTGACACCTTGGTGCATAGGAAGGAAGTTGGCTGATAGTTGTCATCTACATACGGGCCAGGTTTGGGTGGGTCTGACAGGTACATTGGGAACATATGTTGGCACCGAATGCCAGTCAGATGTTTTACTGATGTAATTGCATACAACAATATGTGGAAGCTACAGGACTGGGAGTGAGTATTAACAGAGCATGGTTGATTGTTGGTGATACAACACCACGAGGGCAAGAGATTATATACACTTCATTCATATGTTCAAACTTGTAACTACTTGTATCAACTAAACTGTTCTCAATAATGCACTGATGCTCCAACTGATTGTGTGTATCAGCAAAGGTTAAATCACAATTTATTGCTATCACAGGATATATTATGATGATATACAGATGAATGCCATTCTTCACGATTGATTACGCAAGTTGCACATGACCATAGACATAGCCTATATGACTAAAAGTGAGTATCAACAGAGTGTGAACCATCTTTGGATGCACCCAACCTCTAGCACAATGGATGATATATACTACATTCATATTTTTGAACATCTAAATACCTTCAACAACTGAATAGTTTTCAATTATCACCAATGCTCTATCTAAAAGTGTGTATCAGCAATTGTTAAATCCCGATTCATCAGTATTACAGAACATGTCATAATCAAATATGAATGAAGACCATTCCTGACAATTGATTATGATTTTTATGTATGCCCAAACACATAGGCTATGGAACTGAATATGAGTATCAATGGAGGGTCAACAATTTGTGGTTGTACAACCCTTCTAGTATTAATGAATATATATGCTTTATCCATATTTTGATATATTGACTGCCTTTATTGAACAAATAGTTCACTATGATGCACTGAGACTATAGCAGAAATTGAATATCAGCAATTATTATATTACAATTTATCACTATCGCAGAATATATTATAATCAAATAAGAACAAACACACTTTTTAATGATTGATTATAATATATGTGTATGACAAATTCATAGACTATGTAACTGAAAGTGAGTATCCACAGAGTGTCAACAATTTTATGTCAAACAATACATCTAGTATAAGGGATTATATGTGTTGCTTTAATGTTTTCAAACTTCTGACTGCTTTAAGCAAATAAACAGTTCTCAATAGTGAACCAATACTATCCATGAAAGCATATATAATAAACATTACAATAATGAAACAAATTTTGTATAATTAAAAACAGTGCAGAAAGCATGAAATGTTATTTGACCATGAAATTTATTTGTTATAGATGTTTGTATGATACTATTGAATATATTCTATCCCATAGTAACAACAGTTTCAATATACAATATCCAAGGAAATCGATTTGATTCTGATGATATTTGTACTGTTCCTGTCATGTTTGTGTTGAGTGAAGATCAATGGTGGAGTGATGATCAGTGAATAATATAAAAGATAAAGCACGACGAGAATGAAATCAGGTTTCGAACAAAGGTTAAAGCATCACAAGAATGAAATCAGGTTTCGAGCAGAAGCTGAAGCAAGACAATAACGAAATCAGGTTTCCGATCAGGTTGTACAGGAAAATAATGGAATTGTACAAACAGCGGTGTACAAAGAAAGCAGGCGTTTGGATGTATTATGGATTGAGTGAATCACTGTATTTAAACCGGGTTTTTGGCGGAGGAGAAGTTTCTTGCTTCACTCAGTCTCTCGTTGTTACATGTAGCAAGTTTGCACCGGGGTCACGTACGATCACCCGCTATTTCGCTGATTGGATGTCATCGGCTATCACATGTCCCGGATGCCAGAGCCAATCTTTTCGGGAGGCCTGCAAACGAATACTCACACCATCAATAAGCAACGACAGCTGGTTAATGGCTGCTGTTGCTTCTGCTCCGAATCGCTGATAATATACGGACAGCCAACAAACAGCTGAATGGCATCGGCCAAAAACCCGATGCTTGCCAATAACAAACGGACAGCTGGCAAGCAACTGAATGGTGCCAGCCAGAAGCCGACCACCTAAGAATATGTGCTGACTCTGAACAGCGAAGCTGCTCTCCATCGAAAGAGGTCTATTCGTCAGGAGGTCATCAGATTGAAAGGATACCACTGGTCTTGAGGCACAAGCCCGCGAGATTGATGTCATAAAGGATACTGATGGTGTGATTATAATCCAATGACAATACCGACGATAGAAGATCGAGTGATGGGGGCCGCGGTAGTTGCGCATGAACCGGCATTGGTTCGAAGGTGGTTATGGTGCTGGGGCTCTAGAGAACAGTGTAGATAGAAGTATATGTTAGAAAGTGAAGATGAAGGTATTAAGACCTTGGGTTCTTCGAGGGTAGAAAGGCATCAACCATCTCAGTGACAAGAACAAGCCTTAACAATATATGCATTCAAAGGCTATTCTTTTAGTTCAGAATCTTTCAGTGATATCACATCCCAAGCTAACCTTCTAACGTACCTTCGAAGCAGTCCCGAATTAAGTACGGATACTACTTTGACCGGGTATACCTGGGGCGAAGCTCCCGGTGTTACACTCGTCCATAAAACGAACAATTAGCTTCGACTGTCACTCCTTTCACACTTGGTGCTTCTGGGATGAGTGTCACAGTTGTGCTGAGTGATAATCGGTAGTGGAGTGAAGATCGGTGAGGAACATGAAAGGTCTAGTACGTCGAGAATGAAATCAGGTTTCGAATGCAGGCTAAAGCATAACGAGAAGGAAATCAAGATTCAAGTCCCGGCTAAAGTACGACGAGAACGAAATCAAGTTTTGAATCAGGAAAATGATGGAATCGTGCCAAAAATGTGTATAAAGAAAGAAGGACTTGAAATGTATTATGAACGAGTAAATTACTGTATATAAGCCAGGCGTTCGGTGGAGGATAAGTTTCTTTTTTCACTCATTCTCTCGTCTATAAATCAATCAATTAGCTTCCACTTTCACTTTGTTCACACTTGGTGAATCTGGATCAAGTCTCTTGCATACAGTCTTCATTTCTTTAGCTACAGGCTATTTTCGACTCTTGAAGTCTGCTGGCTCTTGGATTTTATTACCCCTACAACCCCGAGCCCTGAACCCTCGACATTCAGCCCTGAATTCTTGAGAGAAGAAAGAGTGTACAATCGATTCTACCGGTTATATTTGTGTTTTATGTGCTGTTACCCACATCCTTTAGGCTGCTATCATTGTCACCACATTGGCAATGCGTCATGCAAAGTTTTTAAATCAGCAAGCAGTTTCGAAAGCAGATTGGCTATCCATTCCTACTGGAGACACAGCTGTTTACCTTGCTTGTGGACCTTTCGGAGACCTACGAATCCAGATATCTTTGACAACGATTGCCATTGGCCAAAATATAAATGCGCCAGAATGTTGAAACATCGCTGCAATTACCCATCGCAATCATCGAATATATATTGGCACTCGCCTTTCAACATTCAAAACCACTGTCTCCGTCCACACCCATATACACCCTGACCCTCGAAGAACTCACAAGCTCTTGTTTGTGTTTAAAAAACAAATATCATGGAAAATGATGTACCTGCAGGCATGACGGTATTGCCAATCATCCGTACTGCACCTGCGAGTACGGGAATTAATTAGACGACAACCAATATGACTTTTGGATATTTGACTGGCAGCGATTCGCCATCCAGTGTTGATTTGCTGGAACCCCATCAAGTGTATCGGGTGCGCAATTCCTCGTGGCAACAACTGCTGGATATACTGGAGAAGCGATACCTGGAGGCACATCTGTAACGAGTGCCTCCAAGTAGCACAAATGTTCTGGTGGAAAATCAACAAATATTTACATCAATCACCAATTAAAAATTGCAACGATGTTCGGAGAATCTTCAAAAACAGCCCGCGATGTGACGTTGACCTGAGAACTCCAACATGAATTGGAAAATGTAACACGATTGAATACGCAGGCAATGGATGAAAAAAAACTCAGCGAACATATCCAAGCAATTAACACAGGACTGATCGCCCTTGCTCAGTTACCGACAACGAGAATGTTGAACGAAATGCTGAAGGAAAAGAAATCTGTGAAAAATATATAATTACGAATATCGGAATTGCTGGCAGAAAGAGAAAAGATCATCGAGGAACGAAACAACCTGAAACAGGAGCTGCTTCTGACACAACAATGATTGAGAACCACGGAAGAAAGAACCCCAGAGTGCAATCACAGAGATCTGGAATAAAGAGTCTGGAATCTAGAACAGCAGCTGGAAGAGAATAACCCAGATCTGGTGGAATTGAAACAGGACCTGGAACATGCTTATGCACAGATGGAGAAGTTCAGGAGTTTAGCAGAGGACAATCGGGAACAGGTAACTCAAATCATGAGATTGATAGAATGAAGAACGGGAGAAAGGGGAGAAGAATGGGAAGAGAAGGTACATGTGATTGCCAGCTTTTCGGGAGAAGACAGAAAGGAACTCTGAGGGTTGACAGTGCAGTTAGCCTCAAAAATTGGTGGAAAACCAAAAGCATTCAATACCGAACAGAAGAAGCTGTGGTACGCAGTGGGGTACTCAAAGGAGGTAGCTTTTGCACAATTGATACCGTTATGCGATGAGATTTCCGGAGAAGTCAAGCTTAAAACCTTGAAAGATCTAGTTGAATTCCTAGACCCAGCCTTCAGAGACCAAGATGAAGCAGCCACAGCCAAAAGGGAACTCTTGAAACTGAAGCAACGAGATAGCGAGTTGTCTCCGTAGTACGCAGAATTCCAAAAATACGTAGCAGATATCAAATGGAACGTAGAAGCCCAAATCAATGGGTTACATAACGGAATATCCCACAAACTCAAGGACTCCCTACAACACAACCAGGAGCCAGAAAGCCAGGTCGAATTCGTCAAATGTGCTCAAAAAGAGACTCACAAATCAGTAGATGAGCGGTGGCAAAGAAGTCAGGAAGATGGTAAGGAAGCTACAAGAAGCCTGACCTAACAACCAATACCACACCCGCTCTGGATTCAGCACCAGCAGGAACAGTAACAGTCAACTTCGGCCCCGCTCTGATGGATCTCTCAGCAGTCAAAGGCGAGAATATTACTCCAGAAAAACACAAACGGTAAAGAGAAGGAGGACTTTGGATGTATTACAGAGATAGCAGACACTTCGCAGCATCGTGCCTGAGAAAATGAAAAGCAGCATCATGACAGGTGGATGTAACACCTTTTAAGAGAGCAGGAAATGAAATGGATGTAGATTCGAGAACAAGGAAAGAAAAGGAAGTCGAGTTGGGAAAAGATTTGACCAGTGCAAAAAGAATGGCCATTGTGCTGGGTACAATTCTTCTTTGTCTACAGTTGTCCAATCATGATGTGGAATGTTGCAGTTTTCAATTTGTAGTGCAGAAATTAAGGAGTCTTTAATAGAAAGCAAACATCTGGTTGTAAAATGTTTGCTGAAAATCAGAAACAGGTTGATTGATACACACACCCTGATTGACTGCGGAGCCACAGGAATAGCATTTGTGGACAAAGGTTGAATTTACCATCATCTGTCAGAAGAGAAGGAATTACGAGAGTCAAGAGAGTTGGAAGTTATCAATGGAAGACCCATTGAATCAGGAACCATTACGACGATGGCCAAATTACTCATAGGAATACGATCTCATCAGGAACAATTACCAGCATTTGTAACAAAGTTTGGACATTACCCAATCATGCTGGAACTGCCATGGTTTCAAGTCCACGATGTCACAGTCAAATTCCCGAGCTGAAGGATTGGCTTCGAATGCAGTTATTGCCAACAGCACTGCCAGCATCATTTGAGCGTATGGGTATGGGGCAATCACATGGAAACAACAGCTGCAGATCCGGAAGGTCCGAAATTCGACATCTGAGCAGTAGCAGCCTCACCTTTTGTTAGGAGAATACATAGAGAGAAACTCACGAACTACACCGTCACACTATATGAAATCAACAAAGTCTTGGGTGTAAAAGACCTACAGGAGAAACCCCTCAAAGAGGTCATCCCCAAGGACTATCATGAGTTTTGACACTTGTTCAGCCAGGTAGTCGCGAAAACGCTACGACCGCACTGATCCTACGATCATAAAATAAAGTTGCCAGTGGTGTTCACACTGCTGTTTGGACCTATTTACAGCTGATCTCAAGAATAGCTACTAGTTTTGAAAGAATGGATAGAGAAATTCTTGTCCAAGGGATTCATTTGGTCGTCCCCATCACCTTACGGAGCTCCAATACTCTTCACTCCAATGCCGGGAGCAGGCTTAAGACGCTGTGTCAATTACCGAGGCCTAAGTGAAGGAATAATAAAGATCCAATACCCCCTACCATTGATCCAAGGAACCTTGCTAGGACGCTCCAAGGCACGCAATTATACCAAGTTACATGTCTGCGATACGTATAACATATGTATAATCGCCAAAGGGGATGAATGGAAAACGGCCTTGCGGACCCGCTATGGACTTTTCGAATCCCTAGTTATGCCTTTCGGACTTACCAATGCACTGGTGTTGTTCCAAGAGTTCATTAATCATTTGTTACGACCATTCTTGGATATATTCTGTACGGCTTTTTTGGATGATATATTCTTATCTACAGCAAGAGTCTGAAAGAAATCAATGAACACATCCGAGCAGTGATGACAGCTCTCAAGGAAGCTGGCCTCTACCGAAAAGCAGAACAATGCGAGTTCCATAAGGAAGAAGTTAAATACCTAGAGTCAATTGTTGGACTAAACAGTATCAGAATAGCTCCGGAGAAAGTCCAAGCAGTTGAAACCTGGGAAGCACCAGAGAAACTTAAAGAACTCCAAGCCTTTTTAGGCTTTCCTAACTTTTATCGATGGTTCATACGGAATGACAGCAGGGTGGTACAACCGCTAACAAAACTTACCAAAAAGTCTTCCCCTATTCATTGGGGACCAGATCAAAAAAGGGCTAATGCGGAACTCAAAAGAGCCTTCACAATGGTACCAGTGCTAGCGCATGTTGATTTTGAAAAAGAGATAGTCCTCAAAACAGACAGCTCAAGTTACGCATCCGCAGAAGTTCTCTCTCAGTACGATGACCAAGGAGTGCTATTTTCAGAAGCCTTATTCTCCAAAAAACATTTGCCCGCCAAATAACATTATGAAATCTAGGATCAAGAATTAGGCGCAATGGTCAAAAGCCTGGAACGATGGAGACCGGAATGGGAAGAATCAGCACATCCTATTAAAATCCTCACCAATCACAAGAACTTGGAGTACTTCATGACGTCTAAATTGCTTAACCAAAGACAAACCAGATGGTCCAAGTTCTTGTCAAGGTTTAAGTTCAAGATGGTCTATTGCCCAGAAAAACCAGGTCAGAAACCCGATGCACATACAAGAATGCCAGGAGATATTCCTCCGACTGGGGGGGCAGAAGAAACCCAACAAATGGTGCTGAAGACCGAAAATCTCGACAAGGAACTGCGCCAAAACCTGGTAGTATCATTCATGACAACTGATAACCTCGATAAAACCTCAGTAAATTTTGACGAGCTGTGAAACTGGGTAAAATGTGTATGTAAGCAATGCCCAGAATTAGGCACACACAGGAAAGAAGTGCTAGAAGTCTCTGAGTTACAACAAACCCAATCAACGGACGAAGATAAGCTCAAGTGGATCCAAGAATACCTTGACTCTCCGGTCACAGGACATCCAGGACGAGCAAAAACATATAACCTGCTAAGCCGAAATCACTCCTTGAATCGGATGAGGAAGAACATGGATGGCTACGTACGAAATTGCCACACCTGCCAACGTGGCAAGGCAACTCATGGAACAACTCATGGCTTGTTACGACTGTTAGAAGTACCAGAGCAACTATAGAAAGAGTTGAGGATGGACTTCGTAGTCCAACTGCCAGAATGCGAAAGTATCAACGCAATATGGATAGTGGTCGATCGCCTAACCAAAAGGCGACATTTAGTACCCTGAACTGACAGGGTAGATCGAAAGAAGCTGGGAGAAATCTACATTGAAGAAGTATTCAGAATGCATGGACTGCCTGAAACAATAGTGTCTGATTGAGGGCTGCAATTCGCTTTGGAATACTGAAAACACGTTTGCAAAAGATTGGGAATCAAATGAAAGCTGTCAACCGCATTTCATCCTCAGACCAATGGCCAAACTGAAACAGTCAATGCAGTAATGGAACAGTATCTCCGAAAATTTGTTAATTGCCAGCAGGACAATTGGGTCCAGTGGTTACCATTGGCAGAATTTGCAGCTAACAATCGTACCTCGGAAACAACTAATTGCTCCGGGTTTTTTGGCAACTACAGCTTTCATCCTTGAATGACCTTTGGCCAACATCCAATCCAAGATCCAAACGATATTTCAAAGTCAACGCCCATCCAATGGCCCAACAAATTAAGCAACTTCTCAGCAAACTCAGGGCACAAATGAAATGAGCCCAGGCTATACAGTCTGAACAGGCCAACAAGTCCCGAAGGGTCAGCACGTCATTGGAAGTCAGAGGTAGAGTATGGCTGGACGCATGAAATATATGAACAACCCAACAAAGCAACGAACTCGACTGAACACGCATAGGGCCATACGAGATCACCGACATCATTAGTCCCTGGGCCTATCGAATCAAACCACCCAACCACCTACTCATTCACGATGCCCAACTGATATTTCGTTTGGAGAAAGCCGCTCATGATTCTCTCCAGTGTCAAGAGCAAGAACCCCCACCACCGGTGAGAGTCGAAGAAGAAGAGGCGTACGAAGTCGAGCAGATGGACGATTCCGGACTTCTCCGAAAGGAAGTACGATACGTTGTGAAATGGAAAGGGTATAACTAGCACAGTTGGGAGCCTGCGGCCACCGTGGATGGACTTAAGGCTATTGATGATTTTCGCACCACACAACGTGGCAAGCAGGGGTTGTGAACCTGGAATGTACTCGGCATTGAAGAGGGGAAGCTGCTGTCATGGTTGTGCTGAGTGACAATCAGTGGTGCAGTGATGATCGGTGAGAAATATAAAATATTAAGTACATTGTGAATGAAATCAGGTTCTGAACGGAGGCTAAAGCACGATGAGAATGAACTCAAGTTTCGAGTGGGGGCTGAAGCATGACAAGAACGAAATCAAGTTTCGAATCAGGAAACAACGGAATTGTACAAAAGCGGTGTACAAAGACAGCATGAGATCGAATGTATCATTAACGAGTGAATTACTGTATATAAGCCAGGCGTTCAGCGGATTCCAAGTTTCTTTCTTTACTTGTTCTCTCGTCTATACAACAATCAATTAGCTTTGGCTTTGACTTCTTTCATACTCGGAGATTCTGGATAGAGTCTTTTGCGTACAGTCTTTGTTTCTTTAGCTACAGGCAATTTTCGACTGTTGCAGTCTTCTGGCTCTGGGATTTTATAACCCGTAGAACCCTCAGCCCTGAACCCTTGACATTCAGCCCTGAATCCTTGACATCAAGAATTCTCTATACAGCCCTCGCTTTCATAGCTACAAGCTACCTTCAAACATCTTAGCCATCGGGCTTTCTCTTTTATAACCCTTGGAACTTTGAGCTCTGAACCCTTGATACCGAGCCCTGAACCCTTGACATTTCCAGCACTACAGCTGATGTGTTTTCTTATAATTGATGATTGATATTTCTAATCAATTGTAAATATGCTTTGCAATTTTCTATCAAGAAATAGATATTTTCTTTATGGACTACTACTCAATAATCAATTATATTATACAGAATATTATATATTAATATTTGGAATATAACTGATAAAATTGGGAATAGCAATAACGTGAAAAGATATTCATAATATCAATATCTCTTGTACTGTGCTGTATTCTATTTTGTATTGGCAATGAATCATACTGAGCAGGCTTTCAGTTCAGGTTTGATTCAAGTTTTGCAAATTGTTATCAGTTTATTATACCGCAGTTTGCGAAAGATGATTTTGAAACGAAAATGATCAAGTGAGTTCTTATTTGTTAGGCTCAAATATTCATTCATCATGTTGTACATAATGTCAGCAACAAAATAAAAACAATTGCAAAACAATTAGACAAGAACTGACCTACCTATTTTTATTTGAAATTTTGGAGTAAACAAATAGAGTTTGAGGTAAAAGTCTTGGCAGGATTCGGTTCACCAAAAATCAAAGTGATTTGAAGATTTTCTCAAACCATCACAGTTTGTTACCAATACTAATTGCATTGAGTATCGCACTCAAGGTGAATAACATTGTACCAAGTATTTAAATTAAATCTTGATGAAAATCTACATTCTAGCCACCTTGTCTCTCAGTTAATTGTTAAATAGCAACAGATTGCTATCAATGATTATTACTGAATGAAGGACCCTGAAATTGAAATCAAAAACTATTCAACCGCAGTATAATATTAATATGAACATATAGATATATCTGTGGATGGCTCACTAGAATCAAGTTTGCTACCATTCAGTATTTGTTCAAGATTTTTTTCAGGACCCATATCTTTGTATTTGAGTGGTTGTAGGAATATTGCCCATTTAGCAACCAATCACATATACATCTGTTATCACAGAGGTGGGTAAGCTGCTCTGTATGGTACACCAGAGCTGAAAACAGCTGTACCTTATATATACCTCCAAACCTCTCACAACTCCCACCATCTCAACATCTTTCATGCCAGGCCATCAGTGGCATAACATACAATAATAACTGTATATTGTCATTTCTTCGTTGCCCAGGCTTGCACAATTTCATGATTGCTATCCCTCTTGGCAAATGTTTGGGCTTACTTCCCTGACCCATCCATATCTTATTGAGCACTACCTCTATGTCATAAAAAGATGCATACTATGAGAAGAATTGAATTATCATAGTGAAAGACGTCTTGGAGCAGGAAGAAGCCAAAAATTATAAAATAAAACAGAAACAATCAAAGATAAAAAAAAATTACAGATGCTGCTGGATTTGGTAGAATGAAAAATTGCAGAAGAAAGCCCCAAGAGGAGAAAAAACCTGAATATTCTTGTATCTTTGCTGTCCATGCTTGCACACACCCATGGGTACACTGCCTCTTGCTGATATCTGGGCTCACTTTGCTCTCCCATCAATCTCTCATCGTGCGATACCTCTATCTCATGATAGGAAGCTTCCACTGAGATAAAAAGAATTCTTGAATGAGGAAGCAACCAGGAAAAAAACAACCCATCAAAGATGAGGGAAAACACTCCAGCTGCTAGTGCTAGTAGAACAAACAATTGGTCCTGAAAAGAAAGTGGCCAGAAAAAACAGAAACAATCAGTAATGCAAGCTACCAGCTATCAAATTGACCAATCAGGTTACTTACATCTGGCTAAGACATAGATAGAAGCAAATAGATTTATCAGAAAAATACAATTTCCTTCCTGGACTGGCACACACCTTGCAGAATTCTCCTTGTGGCTCAGGAGGCTCCCAAACCATGCCGTATGATTTCACAATACTGTGATGTGCTCCAAGCAGCATCTGGTATACCTGAGAACTATCTACAATCATACAGGTGCATCTCACATTATTCCTACCACTTCCTCAGAAGTCAAAAAATTTGTTCCTTGAGGTACTCTACTTAGTATGCCTCCCTGATGCTCTGCAGCCCTCACTGCCAATTGGCATCAGATGTACATCTATCAGTACATCATGCTGTCAATTCATCGCTGCAACTTCAAGCATCGTCGCAAGTGATTGGTATCAATGAACATTTCTTCATCCCATCACAGTGATATATTGTCCATATATACCAACTGGATTTCGAGTGCCCCCTTTGTGAGACTCCTCTCATTTGTTTGGATGAATGGCTCAGGTGGCTTCAAATCTTTCATCCATATGTGTTTTGTCTTAATATACATCCCAGTACATATCCAAATCCACTTGACTATGTACAATCCATATTGATCTGTTCACGGTCACCGTCCAGATCTCAGGGACCAAGTGGCATGGCCCTTCAATTTTCTCCACAGCAATATCATTGGGTGTTGATTTGTTTTCCACTCTGACAAACCGATCAACTGCTTGGGTGTGCCCATGACGATGCTCAAAATGTGTATTGACCACAATGGCCAATTCCAGTGGTGATGTTCTTTCAACCCAGGCTTGAAGGGCGGAAAGGAAATGAGGGTGCCGCTGCAACAGCCTGGTACCAGTCTTCACAATCATCCCACTTAACAGTGAGGTCCTGGTCAGAGCTGACAAGTTCAAGTATAGAATGGGTCATGTGGGGTCGTGCCCAGGCAGTCAATCATCTGAATTATCGCTCACATGAACCCAATTTGCCAGTGGGGGCGGCCTGTGGATCTCACCATGGGGCATACCCTCAATGCTGCAGTCAATCCGGATGTGGATCATCTGCTGAGAGTTACGACATTGCAGTACGTAGAAAGCGACAATATTGTGAGATTGTAATGTTACATCTTCGTTCAACTCATTTCCATCGCACCAGATCACATTTACTGCATCATGGTCCCAGATTTCGTGCAGATGCTCCCTGGCAAGTAATGGCAATGTTGGGATGATGAAGGTTTGAGCGGCTTTAACTAGTCATATTCACATGAAAGACTGTGAAACTATACAAATGGTTCAATGTTTCAACTGCCACAGCAGTTGTGTACTGGGTCAAATCAAAGATTCAGATTCACCGCCAACGAATTTTTTTTCTGCTGGGGGTATGTGGTCATTCGCCATGGCTCTTAACCTGTCATCATGTGCAGAACTGCTGCACTCTCCATGACATACCATCCGTACAATACAAGCCACCTAAGAGACGGTTCCATCTATCTCATTGCTGTATAGCGATCATTGTGTTGAAGAAGCTGTAGCATGAAGTTGACCCCATTGCTGGCACAGTATACTTCATTGACATTCAAAATATGCAACAGTTTTGTAATCTCAGTTGAAAAATGATAAGAAACATCTATCCTGGTGATGAATTTGCAGTAATGACAAAGGTGACAAATGTTTGTTATTCTGTAGGAATGGAATTGCAGCATTAGCGGCTTCCGTGAATTCGGTCCTTTCCTTGAGTTCCACTCCTGATCATAGTTCAGGCACATTTCCATCATGGAGTGAAGAAAAGCAGCTTCAGCTGCCTGGCATGCCCTTCAAACCGCTATCACCCAACACCGGACAACCTCTTGTTGGCGCTCGTCTGACCGATGTGTTGTTGCATTCACAGCTGCTAACTAGTGCTGCCTCAACTCCTGCTTTGCAGTGACAGTGACCTTCAATTCATCGATCATGGCATTAATGATGGTGTGGCATTCACATACGGATTTTCCAGCACATTTGGTCATCAGACAACTGCTAGCTTTGGAACACAGCTTGAGTTCCAGGAGCTCCTTAACTTCTTCAAATCGCTGGCCAAACCAGGTAAGCTGGTCTGTGGATGCTCCATTGAGCACTTCATTGAATAGTACACATGTTGTTGCCCCCTTCTCTGCATTCCAGATATTGGTGTGCAGCTGCTCTTCTTTGAGGTGCACTGCAAATGTTCTCCACTGCCTATTTGTAATACCATATTTCACCATATAGAGCTCTCTCTCTATCATCTCCATCACCACCTCTTTCAGTTTTGCGGCATATGCTTGGAAGTCGCTTTCTACATGCCTTGTCCAAGCCTCAGTAGCATGTTGATGAGTGAAGATTTGTGTGTACTGGTGAAAGCTGTCTAGAGCTGCACCAAGATATTTCAACGAGATATCTGAGTGTGTTGGCTGGCTGGTTAGTAAAGAAAATTCAGTCAGTGTCCAAATCATTATCATAACCTCAGTATCAGAAACACTTTTTGAGATGGTTTTCCCTGTAATGTTGTTTGAAAGCAGGGGAGCATATACTGCAAATTGACCCCTGAGTATTTTTTGGATTGTTTTGCCATGCGAGGATCAATTTTTGAGAACAGCAAAAGGTTTACAGAAACATATCATGTTTCGGTAGTGTGGAAGGGTGGTGAACAGGGTATCGAATTCAGCTTTCAAGCCTCAATCAGTGATGTACTCCAAAAGCCAGTTGAAGAAATCTTTTACGATCTCCAAATGGAGAAGTTGAAGCGCATCTGATTGCCAAAGGCAATACATGTTGCGCAAAGCATAATCGCAGAAGAGATTCGAAGTTGGTTGCAGATAAATCTTTTTGAGATCATCATGTCGATTCTCCTCCAGCCACTCCTAATATCATGATATACTACTAGTGTTTGCAACAGTTCCAGGTGACCTGGCTAAGGTCTGGGTCTGAAACTGGACGAAACCCGAACCGGTCATAATTTCCAGTTCCACACCCGGAACAGAACCGGCCAACCTGCCGGTGTAACCCGGTTTGGTTAGATCACCCGGGTCCAACCTACAGGTTCTAAAAACGGTTTCTTGCATATTTGGCGAATGGAAAGCATTGCACATATGTCTATAGAGAGATAAATTCCATTGTTACATAACATTTCATACTTTCTTCCTGATTTTTCATTGTATATGATAAAATACAATATTGTGATATGTCTATTACTTAGGGAACTGTGCTCATACTCCAAAATCAATTTCAGGTGATCTCGACCAGATATTAGTTGCTGTTTTGCATTTAAAAACTGTCAAAGGATCTTTAAAAAATATGATGTTGAAATATAACATAAGTTCTGTGCTGTTTCTCAGCGATCTGTTGACGTTCCGTTGACGCTCAGTTTCAGTCTTGTAGCCTACATGTATGGTCACAGGCAGGTTGTATATTTAATTATAAAGAATGACAATACGCTATATTTGATTAGGACCTATTTTGCAATACTGATGAATCGCGATTTAATAATTGCTGATACTCACTTTCAGAGGTAGTAAGGATGCATCATTACAAACTATTTGATCGATAAAAGCAGTCAACATTTCGAAAACATGAACGAAATATATAAAATCTGTCGAGCTAAATGTGTTGTGCGACCAAAAATTGTTGACGCTCCATTGATACTCACTTTTAGTCCTGCAGTCTAAATTTCTTATTGTGCAAAAACAATAGATATGATTGTAACAGCGGGCTGTCATGCTTATTCATTACAAATATGCCATGCAATACAGCTGAATTGTGATATAATTTCTCCAAGTTTGGTTGCTTGAGTGCATCAGTAAAAATTGATTTATCGATAAAGGCAATCAAAACTGCAATTATACTCCTAGAGCTCACACAATCTGACGCGCTAGAGATGTTGTGCCACCAAAAATCATGGACGCTCCATTGATGCTCACATTTAGTCCTACAGTCAACGTGTCCAATTGGGTAAAATTAATAAATATGATTATAACCACAGGCTTTCATACATATTCAATGAGAATATGCCGTACGATACGGATTAATGGTGATTTATTTCCTCCAAGCTTGGGTGCCTGAGTGCATTAGTAAAAATTGATTTATCGATAAAGGCAGTCAAAATTGCAATTACACTCATGGAGATCATACAATCGGACGCAGTAGAGATGTTGTGTGACTAAAAATTGTTGATGCTCCGTTGATGCTCACTTTTACTCCTGCAGTCTATACATTTTGTTGTACAAAAACAATAGATGTAATTGTAATGGCGGGCTTTCATGTATATTCAATGAGAATATGCCGTGCGATACAGATTAATCGTAATTTAATTCCTCCAAGCTTGGTTGCTCGAGTGCATCAGTAAAAATTGATTTGTCGATAAAGGCAGTCAAAACTGCAATTACACTCATTGAACTCACTCAATCTGACGTGCTAAAGATGTTGTGCGACCAAAAATCATTGACGCTCCTTCGACGCTCACTTTTACTCCCGCAGTCTACGCACGTTATTGTAAAAGAACAATTGATATGATTGTAATGGTGGGCTTTCATGAATATTCAATATGAATATGCCGTGCGATACGGATTAATGGTGATTTAATTCCTCCAAGCTTGGTTGCTCGAGTGCATCAGTAAAAATTGATTTGTCGATAAAGATAGTCAAAACTGCAATTATACTCCTAGAGCTCACACAATCTGGCCTGCTAGAGATGTTGTACCACAAAACATCATTGACGCTCTATTGACACTCACTTTCAGATTTGTAGCCTAGTTGTATGGTCGCGCATTTACAGCATATTCATGCGTAAAGGCAAGCATTCAGTCTTATTGCAGTAACAAATATTGTGGGATACTGATATATCGCAATTCAATAATTGCTGATACTCACTCTCAGAGATAGCATGGAAGCATTATTAAAACTCACTTCACAGATTCAATTCCATTTTATTCACCATTATATTGCTCATTTTGACAGCAGAAACTCAATAATACATTGAATATCGAAATTATTTAAATATGCCCAATGAACCCACTCGCCTATTGCCCTTCATTGGTTATATCTTCATTATCACTGTCGTTCTCTTTGAAATGATAATTAGTGATTATTCATGTCAGAGGGGGGAGTGCATACCTGACATATCCTCGATGCTGTCATCAGTACTGAAGCCATCATAATTAGAATCATCTTCATCTTCTGAATCTTCCAGTGGGGTAAATTCATTCAAAAGGCTGACATAAAGCACTTTTTTGGGACTAAGTGGTGCGGCTCGAGCTGCAGATAGTCCAGAGGTTGCAGATACTACTGGTGCTGCCGACACTGTTGGTACTGAGGTGGTCCCAGGCTTCGTGCCATTGCGCCTCCCGCGAGTAGCAGGATTTCGAGCCATCTTGTTTTGGCAATGAACGCAGTCATTCAAGTGATTTTCATAGATCATGGATGGATGCTTTTCAATGACCGCCTTCACACTCTTATGGCCTGGCAACTCAACACCCCTTCTCTTTTGTTCTTGAATCTCTGCTCGAGGCTTTTTAATCAAATTCTTACTTTCTTTGATTGCAGAGCGCAATATGCCATGTTTGGCCATATCAACCATGTTGAGCGCGATGCACATGTCCGCCTGCTCAAGCTGTACATGCCCACCTGGCCTGGCCATTGTTGCGGACATGTTAAAAACCTACTAAAATTCAGTTGCGGTAATTAAAATTACACGTTAGAAAAAGCAGTTACTTCAATCATATACTCCTCCGTAGCCTCCTCTAATGGTCTAAAAGATGCTTGTGTCCACTCCCGATGTCGTTTGTGAGAAAATTCATCTGGAAAAACTCCGGAATTGACAACATCATGGTGTTGAATCTCACGGACGGTTTGGACGAATACCTTGATAGACCACAGAGGGTTGCCTTTTCAGCTCTGGTTGAACAGTTCACATAGTTCCGAACAAATTGCAGCTAATTATATCTGATCAGTTGACTGTGGTTCTTACAGATTAGGTATCATACATCCTATTGCATGGTTTTCCCTGTTTTTCTTGGCTCCAGTTTTGTGTACAATTTTCAACTTTTCATCCTTATGCATATTTCTTGTTGCACTATTGGCTGCAGTTCAGTGAGGATTCTGGGCGTGACGTTGGAGAAAAGTACTTTAAACACTTGTATTCGATGTAGAGGCAGGCGTCAGCGCGGATACATTCCCCAATTGACTGCTAGAAGCAGTTGCTTGTAGTTGAGCGATTGATTGGGAATATGGTAAGTGAAGAGAGAAGAATTCAAGTTTGGAGAAGAGGAAGAACCTGAAGAATATATCAGAATTGATGCGAATATCAAGTTGAATCTTAGTTTTCAACTGTCAATATATACATTATCACATTGTAGTATTTCACAATGGACCCTGCTGTGGAAGGCTGCAGAATCGCAAGGATGTTGGCCTGTTTCAAACCCTGCTAATTGGTGGCTTTTAATAATACATATAGTTGAACGGCTGGCAATATGAAACCTTGGAGATAGTAACCGGTGGTTGTATGTTTGGGGTAATAGCCGTTAAAACTGAAGCCAAGTCAGGTGCAACAGTGTCTGCAGCCAAGTTGAATGGATGTTGGATTAAGGTTGAGCATATTTCCACACTGTTGCGGTTATAGCGCCCGCCTGTAGGATCATTTTGGAAGTATAACTAATACCATAAAGACCCACCTCTCCACCTCCGTCCAACTTCCAAAATCTCCTCCACAAACAAAGTTCACACGAACCACACCACAGAGCAACAAATATGGTTCAGACTCCTCAACAAAACTTTTTGGCACTCTCAGCAGGCAAATACGGAAAATCAACTATGGGTGCAACAACACAACGTCATAAAGCGAAGCAAGGCAAGACTGGTGTTGAAGCAGAACGGGTCCGAGTGCTTGGTGTTCTGCGCAATCTCCGTTCCAAACAGAGGCGTGCACCTGTGCTCCGACCTGAATCAAACTTCGTGAGCAACGAAGCAAAGGAGAAGTGGATTGAGGAATTTGTGCAGAGTGAAACAGCAGCGGCAAGGCAGAGGGTTGCAGAAGCAAAAGCGGCAGTGGAGAGAGAGCAGGACTCTGTATTATGAAGAGCAGCAGCTGGTACGACCAAAACGTCATATGAAGAGATGCTGGAAGCAATTGGATATAGTGTTGATGATATTGCTACTTTGGATGAGGAAGATGATGAAGATGAGGAAGAGGATGAAGAGGATAATGATGATGCAGAGCTCAGTGATGAAGATGAATCTGATTGAGTAGTTGGCACAATTGACAAATCGGTACTGGAACGACTCAATACCTTTGAGACAAAGCGGATGAAGCTTGAGGAATTGACTACACCAGGATAGGCAGATGCAGAAAATTACTTTTGTGAGCGCAATAGGAAGTACGGCACTGCTGAATTGAAGATTCCGGCGGTGGTTACTCCGAATACCATTAACAATTCAGCCAATGCAGTGGTGTTCGGTCATTTTATGGATGCGAAAACATTACCTATGCCCCAACCACCCTCTCCACCTGGAAGTAGTCATTTGCGACTAGGGGTTGGCAAACCAAATGAGACTATTGATATATTTAGGTCAGTCAAAACAGTTGAATCGGTGCGGAATCAGCCCTGGCAAGTATTTTCTTCTACTAACTATTATCCAGATGTCCAATTTAGATGAAAATATGGGTACGGAGCATGGCGGCTCGTGGATATAGATTGTTGTATAGTTATGGATCATCATATTGGTGTTTTCGACAGTGTCTTATATGCAAATGCTTTTTTTGCCCTATTTCTATATTTGTTAGTTTTTTATAATTTTAGTTACAAGGTTGTGAAAGATAAAAAAAATCATCTATACATGTGCAAGGATAGTGCCAAATGCATGAACTTTAAGTACACCTAATATTGATGATACACTGCCTATCAGCATGATTGAGTTAAGTAAATTTATTTTCAGAACACAAGTGAAAACTTAATTAACACGTAATCTGCCACTGGAATATTGCATCAGTGATGTCATATTTGCGTCACATATTGCGGTCTGATCTCATCCCTAATCTGGTAAAAAGATTGTCGTTATACGTAATTTACATGAAACTTCAGCTCCCTAACCTGCCGCTCAGGCCCTGTACACATGATAGCAATCTCACAAAGTCCTCAGGGAGACCATGAATATCTGGCACAACTGGCTGGATGATGAAAGTGTGCTATATATGATAGAAACTTAGGTCATTAACCTTACTCCGTGTAAAGCCAGTCGTAAGCGGTATAATACTAAAACACTGTGTTTCAATAGCTACGCGAGCTGTCCATTACATGTCAAATAGTAGTGCCATTATACATAGTATATAGTCATATTGAAACGGATAGTACAACAGCTTATAAATAATTGAAAACGTATATTCTTATCAAATATGCATGAATGCCAGCTGATGCAATCAAATATACTGCATTCGCACCACAAGACACACACTGCAGGACTCAATGTGATCGTCAACGGAGTATCTACGATTTTTGGTCGCACAACATCTCTCGCACATCAGATTGTGTGGGCTCCATGAGTGTACATGCAGTTTTGACTGCCTTCATCGACAAATCAATTTTTACTGATGCACTTGAGCAACCAAGGTTGGGGAAATTAAATCACAATTAATCCGTATTGCACGGCATGTTCTCATTGAATAAGCATGAATGCCTGCCATTATAATTGTAGTTATGCATTTTGCATAATTAGACACGTTGACTGTAGGACTAAAAGTGAGCATCAACGGAGCGTCAACATTTTTTGATCGTACAACATCTGCAGCGCATCAGATTGTGTGAGTGCCATATGTGTAATTGCAGTTTTGATGGCCTTTATTGACAAATCAATTTGTACTGATGCGCTCGAGCTACAAAGCTTGGAGTAATTGAATCACAATCAATCCGTATCGCACAGCATATTCTCAATGAATATGCATGAAAGCCCGCCCTTAGAATGATATTTATTAATTATGCATAATTAAACTCGTAGACTGTAGGACTGAATGTGAGCGTCAATGGAGCATCAACGATTTTTGGTCGCACAACATCTCCAGCACGTCAGATTGTGTGAGCGCCATATGTGTAATTGCAGTTTTGACTACCTTTATCCACAAACCAATTTTTACTGACGCATTTGAGCAACCAAGCATGGAGATATTAAATCACCATTATTCTGTATTGCACGGCATATTCTCATTGAATATGCATGAAACCCCGCCCTTATAATCATATGTATTCATTATGCATAATTAGACATATAGACGGTAGGACTAAATGTGAGCGTCAATGGAGTATAAACAATTTTTGGTCACACAACCTCTCTAGCGCGTCAGATTGTGTCAGTGCCATATGTGTAATTGCAGTTTTGACTGCCTATATTGACCAATCAATTTTTACTGATGCACTCGAGCAACCGAGCTTGGAGGAATTATATCACCAGTAATCCGTATGGCACGGCATATTCTCATTGAATATGTATGAAAGCCTGTCATTATGATCATATTTTTTAATTTTACATAATTAAACACATAGACTGTAGGACTAAAGATGACCGTCAACGGAGCGTCCACGATTTTTGGTCGCACAACATCTCTAGTGCATCAGATTGTGTGAGCTCCATTAGTATAATTGCAATTGTGACTGCCTTTATGGACAAATCAATTTATACTGATGCTGTCGAGCGACCTAGCTTGGGGTGATTAAATCACGATTACACTGTATCGCTAGCATATGCTTATTGAATACAACTGATAATCCGCTGTTGAAATGAAACATATTCTGTTTGCACAGGATACATGTTGATTGCAGACTAACAGTCAGTGTGGACGATGTTACAACAATTTTTAGTCATACAACATCTCCAACATGAGAGGATTGAGGTAAATTGCGAACGTTATTGCAGTTTTGAATGTCATAACCACCTAATCTGTTCCAAATATGTGGATCATAGCGAGTATCAACTTTTTGAGCTAGAGCGTATATCTGGACTTAACCACTAGTTCTAAGTGCTAATGGAGTATCAACACATTGTCATAGTGCTGATAATGCTACTGCAGTTTGATGCAGCTGATATGGAACAGAACAACTAGATAGACTAATTCTATGCATGAAAATACATCGCTCATACTCAAAGTTTTATTTATCTACCGTTTCTTATGTTTATCATATATTCCTACAAACGGTCTGTGGAAGTGGGTATTTAAGACATCAAGATATCAATACTCTAATCGATTTTTTTGACCACAGTTCAACTGAAAATCTCTTGAACTGTACTTTCATATTCCCTTTAAACTGCTTTTCGATGGCTGCTGCAAAGTGCATTGATACATCATCACTCGAAGTGATATTCTCTTCCAAGGCCGATCGTATCATTCTTTGTGATTTGACTGATAATATATTGCAAATGATTTTTGATGAATGGTGGACCTCCATGAATGTTGAAACAAAAACTACGATTGTATGGAGCGGCTACCGGAATGCACCAGCTTGGCAATTCTACACACTTTGTGCACTTCCATCGAATGGCAGCCCTGGCATTATTTGCATTGTCTGTCATCAGTTTCTTGTACATCTATCTGACAATGGAACAAGTACTATGGAGAAACACCTGTCATCAAAGGGACACAAAGTACAGGTGGAAACGTTAATGGAGTTTGACGTTACTTCATTGACTGGTACGGCAGGTGATGATCAAGCTATAGCGGTACTCAAGAAGAAAGGCAGTCATGGTGTCATGGTGGCAAGTTATTCCCATCGAACACAAATTGATTAACAATCCAAGATTATACTGAGGATTTTGACAGACAGAATGTCCAAAATTGGCAGATAGTGACTTCACAACCCATGAATTCAACCAATAAACCTGGCACCGCAATTTGATGTTAGGATTAGTTTCTACTCATATCTCATGGAATGCTATTACGAACCTCGAGTTACAACGAACGTTCAATGCTTTACCACACAATTTGGTTCTGCCCTCGGCCAGTACTCTCAGAAATATTTGCCGAAGAGAATACTCATTAACAATTGATGCATTCAAACAGCAGTTGCCAACACAAAATTAAGTCAGTGTAGCATTAGATGGATGGACATCAACAAAAAAATTTGCCATTTGGTCAGTCTTCGGGTACTATATAGAACGCAACAGGTGCTTATGTGATGTACAGCTTGCATTTGACGAGGTTAGTGGCTGCTTGGTTTCAATATTTTGTACCGCTGACACAAAACTCTAGGTTGAAGACAAACACACAGGTGCACGATTGGCTGAGCATTTGAAGGAAGTACTGGAACGTTTCGATCCTACTGACGGTCAATTACTAGGAATAACCACTGATAATGCCTCATCCAACTATTCAATATCTCGGGAGCTACAATCTACACTTGAAATCTTGGGAATTGACTGGTCGGCATTACGAAACCATATACCATGCATGGCGCATGTCATTCAGCTGTGTTCAGGGGCATTCATGAGGAATCTGGGAGTGAAAGGTCGAACAAAATCATGGGAAGCCGATGAGCGTGATGAGCAATTTTGAGAGAATGAGAGTGTGGCATTGACCAAAAGCCAAAAGCTGCAGAAGTCCGGAAATGCAAGAATCTTTAAGGTGGCAGCCATGCAGTCTGGATTAGCTAAAATTATTGTAAAGGTAGTCACTGCATGCTATCTACACATATATTCTGAATACTGACTATTGATATAGCAATGAATGGTTGCTGTATTGATCACTCTGACTCCTGGAAGATATAATGAGTTTCTCAACTGTCAAAAATCCAAAGTTCGAATTGCAGTACTGCCTATCATGGATGTAAAAACCCGTTGGAATTCAACTCTGGAATTACTGGAGTAGGCATACAGATTGCGAGAGTTTACTTGAAAGTGGCTCAAAACCCCGAATTACAGTGATTACCGGCGTGTATTTACCACAGAGAATGAATGGATTATTGTTAAATACCTAATGGAGGTCCTGAGGCCATTTCGTTACTGGACACTTTGGATGTCGAATGGTGTACAGTCACCTTGCACCTTGCCATTACAATCTATAATGACATATTTGATCATCTGGACGGCATCATGGGTGCTTTAGCAAAGAAAAAACCTCTGTGGAAAGAGGATCTGTACTTTGCTTTGAAGTTTGCACACCAAAAGCAGTCCAAATATTACTCAGAAGTAACACCAGAGATGGGCATGCGTCTTATTGCAGTACAGGTCCTCGATCCATCTCAGCAGTTGCGATCATTCAAGATGTGGAACAAGGCTATGGATGTTAATTCTGAGGACGAGGGTTCTTTCACTGCTGAGTACAAGGATGCATTCATAAAATATGTTGAGTACAAATACTGCACCAAAAATTCAGTTATGACCCACAGAAAATCCAATATAGTACTGAATCTGGATCCTTTCTCCTCCATACCACTGTCTGGGCCAGGTCAATCGACTTATGATCCGTAGGATTTACCCAGTGATGATGAGCACTATACACCCGCAAACACGGTGGAATGTACTCCTGGGCGCACTGATTGCCCAGCACATTTATTGACAGCCACCATACTTTATTTGAATTCACCACCTGAGGTACCCAAAAATTGGGGGCAAATTAATCACAATCTTAATGATTATTATTCCAACCCCACAGAGATTAGCAGGGCATTCTGGAGGCCTGACGTAACCGATTGGTGGCAACAACAGGAAAAGATGAACGTAAAGTACACCGATCAAGCCAATATAGCATGGGGCATCATCTCACTCATGCCACACAGGGTTGGAGTGGAAGCCAGCTTTTCACTTGGCCGAGGTGTCATTGGGTGGAGACAGTCAAATACTACGGGTGAAACACTTCGAGAAACAGTGGTTGTTCGTCAGTTTGCCAGAAGCAATCTTGGTATTTCGGCCGGTAATACAGTTCCAATAGATTTGTCAGTATCTGATAATGATCTTGAAATCAAGAACAAAGCGGAGGAATGAAAGCTGCACAGGATGGCCAAGGTTCATGACTTTGTGGAGATGTGGCAAGGCAGTGAAAACCTACGGGCAACTCAGAAGGCATCACACACTCAGAACAAATTAATGACTGCCATGGGCTACATTTCGGATACTGAAGAGACAGTTAAAGCATCTTGGTCGGCCTTTAAACATGATGGTGTTGCAGCTGTCAAATTGAATGAAAAATCACCACTCCCACCGTCCTTATTGCAGATTGATTTCCCTGGTGGCAAAACCCAAGTCCTGAATATCCAACGAATATGAAGGATCAGCTGCCATTCTGATGAAAGTGATGATGATAGTTCAGCCAAAACTAATTCTGATACTGACGATTGGCTCCATTGGAATGGTGACTTAGACAATCCACACTATAATGAAAACGATATCAAGGCTGACGATAAGGATGATATGAATCTCTCTGATGATTCTAATGTCATTGATGAGGCAGAACAGCCAGATGTACACGCCGCCTCTAACATTGCTGGCTTTATTAGGCCAGTACGAAAGTCGATACGTATTGCAACTATAGTCGTTAACCACTCTGGGCCTGACATCACGCACGAAATACGAAAAATAAAAGGGAACAAACGACCGTAGAGCATTGATCTATATTTCATATTTCTTTTGGTTTTCTGTTTCTTATAATGGGGCATATCATTTATTTTGTAATTTTCTTGGTCATTATTGGGGAATGTTTCATATTTAAGTATATATAATGAAAAGACTGTTGATACACTATATTAGTGGAACACAAATGCTGGGCTCATTGGGATGTTGTGTGTACAATTTTCAAGTTAAGTCTGAAGGTCAGATATGTTTAAGATGAATAAAAGATAGGCAATAATGCGACAATAGATATGGTCAAAACTATCATATTTGTTATGATTGAAACATACCACAACATCCTTGAATTTACCACTGCATAAGATTAAATACAATTTTGGCCATCTTTCTTCTACTTACAAAGTCAAACTACCATGTTTCGATACAAAATTAACAAATTGTACTTGTGATATTGAACTTAATTAAAACGAGACTGGTAATGGTCAACATCATCAATATGTATAGCTCAGTTGACAAAATTCAGCATTGCAAAAGTCGCATATGGAGTATTTTGCACCGGTTTTTGGACCTGTCCAATAACCCGGTAGTGTCAAGGGTTCAAGGCTCGGAGTTGTAGGGGTTATAAAAACCAAACAAAGACAGATGTATTGTGTGGTGATGCAGTGATCGCGGGTACTGCGTAACAAGCAAGAGACTCGAAATCCGGAATCACAGGAGTGAACAAAGGTTGGTGCCGAACGTATTGATTGTTTTGTAGACTAGAGAACGAGTGAAGAACAAACCAATCCTCCGCAAATCCAGCATCCTTATATACAGTTAACGCGACCGTCGTCACCTTTGCTCACTCGTTCCAAAATACATCCTAACTCCACCCAACTATGTACCCAACCCTTTCAGCCAACGGCCTACACCATAACCATCACGCCATATTTACAACGCAACCAACAAAACCTGATTCCAACCAACAAAACCTGATTCTTTCCAACAAAACCTGATTCCAACGAACGAAACCTGTTTTCCTTCGTATTCCCTTTCCCATTCATCGATCCTTATTCCTTCTTCGATCTTCACTCGACACAACCGTGACAGTTGCTCCCCCTCCCACATGCTAAGTTCCTACGAAGCTGTTGATCCGGGCTTGCCAGGTTGTTCCGCATGGAAGACATCAATTGCTTGAAGCCCATCCACGTTAACCGCCGGTTCCCAGCTTAGTTCATCATAGCCTCTCCACTTGACCAGGTACTGCAGTTGTCGTCGAAACATCCTCGAGTCGTCGATACGTTCCACTTCGTATTCTTCTTCTCCGTCCACGATAACTGCAGGTGGTGCCGATTCGATTTGCCCTGGCAAAGGGTCTTCCGCTACTTTGGTCAAGCAGGAGATTGGTTGTACTGGATGAATGTGAAGGTCCTTGGGTAATTGTAATCGATAAGCCCACGGACTAATGACTTCCATAATATCGTACGGTCCCAGGCGTTTCCAGTCAAGCTTCTTGCTGCGTTGTTGTGTTGTAACATTCCTGGCGTCCATCCAGACTCGATCCCCAACCTCCATCTGCACTCCCTCTCGTCGATGCTTGTCTGCTTGTTCCGCTGGAATATCTTGTGCTCGAGTCATTTCAGCCTTCATCTGTTGGAAGATATCGTTCATTTTTGGGGAGAGGGTATTTGCGTTTACTTCCCTGATATCGTTCGCATTCTGAATCGGGTGTTGACTAAAGATCATTCTTGGATGAAATCCGTAATTACCAAAGAACGGTGAGCATCCTGTTGTTTCCGAGGCGTGATTGTTCGACGCGAATTCTGCCATTGGTAGCCACTGTGTCCATTCGTTCTGTTGATAATTGACGAAGGCCCTGAGGTACTGTTCCAGAATAGCGTTCATTCGTTCCGTTTGTCCATCTGTCTGTGGATGAAACGCGGTTGACAGCCTTCGTTCGATTCCAAGTCTTTCGCAAACGTGTCTCCAGAACTCTGATGCGAATTGGGGTTCTCTGTCTGATACTATGGTATCCGGTAAACCATGTAACTTGAACACCTCTCGTATAAACATCTCGCCCAGCTTCTTGCCGTCTGTATCGTCCTGACATGGCACTAAATGTTTCATTTTTGACAACCTGTCAACCACTACCCATATGGCGTTGTACCCATCGCTTTATGGTAATCCCACCACGAAATCCATACTCAGATCCTTCCATGGTTGTTGCGGTATGTCCAGTGGTTTGAGCCATCCGTGGATCTTCTGATGAGTTGCTTTACTGCGTTGACATACATGGCAGTTTCGTACGTACCTGTCCACATCCTTCTTCATACCTGGCCATTGATTATTTCTTTTGAGGAGTTCGAAGGTTTTTGCTCGTCCTGGGTGTCCTGCTGCCGGTGTATCATGATGATCCTGTATCAGTTGCAGCTTGTCCGTATCTTTTTTGACGTCCATTGCGTTGAGACACAGTTCTTCGCTGCTATCGAATGGGCAGTCCTTGCACACGTTTTTAATCCAGTTCCACAACTCTTTTGGATCGGTTTCGTCCTGATTCACCACTTCTGCGAATGCTATCACCAGTCCTTGTTGTATTCGTTTGTCGAGATTCTCCGTTTTGAGCACGATTTGTTGGGTTTGTTCTGCCCCCCCCTTCGGAGGAATGTCTCCTGGCATTCTGGTGAGTGCATCGGGCTTTTGACCTTGCTTTCCTGGGCGGTATATAATCTTAAACTTGAATCTTGACAGGAATTCGGACCATCTAGTTTGTCTTCTATTAAGTAGTTTTGACGTCATGAAGTATTTGAGGTTCTTGTGGTCCGTCAGTATTTTAATAGGATGTACTGACCCTTCGCATTCTGGTCTCCATTGTTCCAGACTTTTAACTATGGCTCCCAGTTCTTGATCGTAAATCTCGTAATTCTTTTCTGCCAGTGTATGTTTTTTCGAAAAGAATGCTACCGGATGAAGGATTCCCTGATCGTCGTACTGGGATAGTACTCCTGCAGACACATAGCTCGAGGCATCGGTATCCAAAACGATTTCTTTCTCATAGTCGAAGTGTGCTAGAACTGGTGCTGTTGTAAACGCTTCTTTTAGCTCCGCAAAGGCTCGTTTCTGATCGGGTCCCCAGTGAAATGGTACCAGCTTCTTCGTTAGCTTTGTCAACGGTTGGACCACCCTGCGGTAGTTCCTGATAAATCTTCGATAAAAATTGGCGAACCCTAAAAACGCTTGAACTTCCTTGAGCTTGCCAGGTGCTTCCCACTCCTTCACCGCTGTTACTTTTTCTGGATCCATTCTCATCCCGTTTACCCCAACTATCAATCCCAGGTACTTCACTTCCTGTTGATGAAACTCGCATTTTTCCGCCTTCAGATACAGACCGGCCTCCTTAAGCGTCGTCATTATTGCTCTGACGTGTTCCTTATGTTCTTTTAAATTGTCACTGTAGATGAGGATGTCATCCAGGAATGCCGTACAAAAAATGTCCAAAAAGGGGCGAAGAGTATCGTTGATGAATTCCTGAAAGCTGGCTGGTGCATTTGTGAGTCCGAAAGGCATAACGAGGGATTCGAACAGGCCATAACGGGTCCTAAACGGCGTTTTCCATTCGTCTCCTTCTGCTATTCGAATCATATTGTAGGCATCTCGGACATCTAATTTGGTGTACCACTTGGCCTTTGACAATCTCAACAAGGTTTCCTGGATTAATGGTAGTGGATATCGATTTTTTATGGTTCCTTCGTTGAGTCCTCGATAGTCCACGCACTGTCGTAAGCCTCCATTTGGTTTAGGTGCGAACAACACCGGTGCTCCGCATGGTGATGATGACGATCTGATGAATCCTTTTGACAAATTCTTTTCAATCCATTCTTTCAGGACCTGAAGTTCTTCTCTTGACAGGCTGTATATTGGTCCAAAGGGTGGTGTGAATCCGTCTTGGAGTGTAATCTTATGATCGTAGGGTCTGTGTGGTGGTAGCCTTTCAGCGATTACTTTATCGAAGAGGGGGAGAAACTCATGATATTCCTTAGGAATTAACTGTTCTAGCGGTTTTTCTTGAAGGTCCTTGACTTCTAGGGCCTTGTTGATTTCGTATAAGATTACCGCGTACACCTTGAGTTTCTCCTGTTTATTCCGTCTCATAAATGGGGCTGCTGCTATGGCGCATATGTCCAGTTTTGATCCCTCAGATTCCGTTGTTTCCATATGATTTCCCCATACCCATACGCTTGAATGATGTTGACAGTGCTTCTGGCAGTAACTGCTTTCGAATCCTATTCTTTTCTTTTGGAATTTGACTGTAACATCGTGGAGTTGTAGGCATGGTAATCCAAGTACGATTGGATAGTGTCCGAGTTTCGTAACGAATGCTGGTAATTGCTCCTGATGTCCGCGTATGCCTAAGCTCAATTTAGCCATGGTGGTGATAGTTCCTGATTCGATGGGCCTTCCATCTATAACTTCTAATTCTCTTGATTCCTTTAATTCTTGTTCCAATATCTGATGATGGCGGACGAAATCTTTGTCAATAAATGCTATTCCAGTTGCTCCGCAGTCTATCAAAGCGTGAGTATCAATGATCTTGTCTTCTATTTTCAGCGAGCACTTCACAACGAGGTGTTTGCTTTCCATAGAAGACTCTTTTATTTCTGCGCTTAATATAGAAAACTGCGAAATACCAAAACTACCATTGACTGACAAAGGAGATTCGTTTCCAGCGCAATTGCCATCCTTATTGCACTGGACTAAACTTTTCCCGACTCTACTTCCTTTCCTTTCCCTGTTGTCGAATCTGAATCCCCTTCATTTGTTGCTTTCTTAAACGGTGACACTTCTGTTTGTTCTGATGCTGCCTTCAGCTTCCTTGGGCATGATGCCGCGAAATGTCTGCTATCCCCACAGTACATACATAGTCCCCCTTCCCTTCGTCTCTTCCTTTCCTCAGGTGTAATCTTCTTCCCTTTCACTGCCGAGAGGTCCATTGGAGCAGGGCCGTGATAACCTGCGACTGATCCTGCAGGTGCTGCCTCTGGGGCGGATGTGGTGTTGGTCGTTGCATCGGACCTTTTATATGCTTCCCACTTTCCAGATTTCTTTTCCGCGGCTCTTCTCCTCAGCTGTGAATCCCTTTTCAACACCATCTTAACGAATTCGTTCATGCTTTCTGGCTCCTCGATGTGCTGTATGGAGTCCTTGAGTTCGTTGGACAGCCCTTTCTGTAGTGCGTCCAATTGTGCATCTTCGTTCCATTTGGTGTCTACTACGTATCTTTGGAACTCCGCGTAGTACTGGGAGAATTCGCGGTCTCGTTGCCTGAGTTTCTCGAGTTCTCTCTTCGCTGTTGCTGCTCTGTCTTGATCTCCGAATGCTACATCCAGCAGGTCAACTAGGTCTTTCAGGGTATTGAGTTTGACTTCCCCTGAGATTTCGTCACAGTGTGGCATTAACTGTGCCAGAGCCACTCCTTTCAGACATCCAACTGCATACCTCAGCTTTTTCTGTTTGTTGTTGAATGCCTTCGGCTTTCCGGCTATCTTCAATGCCAGCTGCACCTTCCACCCTCGAAGTTCCTTCCTATCTTCTCCTGAAAAACTGGTGATGTCATTCACCTTCTCTTCTCGCTCTTCCCCTTCTGTTCTTACTCTTGACTCTCCCCCTCTTCCTTCTGTTAACTTCAGAATCCTGGTTACCTGTTGTCGATTTACTTCTGCCAGGTCCCTAAACTTCTCCATTTGAGCTTGAGCATCTTCCAGATCTTGTTTCAACTCCGCCAGGTCTGGATTTGCTTCCTCCAATGCTTGTTTTAGGATCCGGATTTCTTCAACCAGGTCCCCATGACTGCATATTTGCGGTGTTTCTGTTGTTGCCGCTGTTTGTTGAGTAAGCAGTAATTCCTGCTTCAGATTGTCCCTTTCCGGGACGACTTTTTCTCCTTCTGCCAACAATTCTGATATTTGTACTTCCGCATTCTTCACAGATTGTTGTTCCTTGAGCAATGCGTTCAGTCTGCTGGTCGTTGGTAGTTGGCTGATTGCTTTCAGCCCTTTGTTAATGTCCCCGATGTGCTCCCTGAGCTGTGCTTTACTCATGATTTCTGTATTTTTTGTTGCCACAATTTCCAGCTCCATCTGTAAGGCTCCGGTCAACGTGACATCGCGAGTCGATCGTGAAGGTTCTCCGGACATTTTTCTGATGATGTAGAGAGGCGGCTGTTAGGAGGCGAGGTTCTGACAAACAGTCTCTGACTTTGTCTATGTTGTCTTGGATTTGTTGAACTGCCGCTTGGATTTCAGCTTCTAGAAACGGGTTGACCATCTACCAAAAGAACACCTCGTGTTTGCTGGGTGATGTTACGATGATCAGCGGGGTTGGTAAAGAGGCCGGATGTAATTCGCGGTCAACTCCCTTTCCCTTGTTCGCCTTTCATTCGTTGTAATCCGCCCACGAGATTTGGCTTTCTATGTCCTTCTGTGTTGCCTTGATCGTAGATTCTGATATCGTTGATTGAGCTTCTGCTGCTCTACCGATTGTTGTACGTGTTCCTCCGCAGTTATGTTCGCAGTAGCACGGTTCTTCATTTTGGCAATCGACGTGAAGACTGTAGTACTTGGTCCAGAAATTTTTGAATACTGCGTCGTCGATTTGGAGGCCTCCTCCGTTTCTTGCTGCTTCTGTTCAGTAGCTATTCCAAAGAGATACCGCTTGTGGTTCGTCCCAGAAGTATGCTTCCAAAGGTTCCTCTGATTCGTTGAGGATAGCGTCGATGCTATCAAAGGCGTTCAGGGGTTCTTGTTCGAAGAGGTTGAGGTTTCGACCAGCTAGGTCGAGAAATTGATTCGGGATTGTTGAGGTTGTTGCTGTCGTATGCTGGCATCTAAAACAGCGTGGATCCTTCTTGTCAATGTTTCCACAGGCACACAACGCAGGAGTGTCTCCAAAAGCTGTGTACTGTGAGCTTATTTTCGAAGTTTCCAACTAATTTAAACACGGAGCAAAGGGAGTTGCAGGGTCTATGGCAAAAGTAACAACCGCTTCGATGAGAGTAGCGGCACATATACTAAAATATAACCAGTAGAATCGATTATAGACTTGTTCTTCTGTCAAGGGTTCAAGGCTCGGAGTTCTAGGGGTTATATAAACCAAACTAAGACAGAGGTATTGTGTGGTGATGCAGTGATCGCGGGTACTGCGTAACAAGCAAGAGACTCGAAATCCGGAATCACAGGAGTGAACAAAGGTTGGTGCCGAAGCTATTGATTGTTTTGTAGACTAGAGAACGAGTGAAGAACAAACCTATCCTCCGCAAATCCAGCATCCTTATATACAGTTAACACGACCGTCGTCACCTTTGCTCACTCGTTCCAAAATACATTCTAACTCCACCCAACTATGTACCCAACCCTTTCAGTCCGCGGCCTACGCCATAACCATCACGCCATATTTACAACGCAACCAACAAAACCTGATTCCAACCAACAAAACCTGATTCTTTCCAACAAAACCTGATTCCAACGAACGAAACCTGTTTTCCTTCGTATTCCCTTTCCCATTCATCGATTCTTATTCCTTCTTCGATCCTCACTCGACACAACTGTGACAGGTAGTTCGGGCGGTTCCAAAATGTGGAGTCAACCCTGACGGTTCCAACTGGTTCAGTTCTAGTGGCAACCTGAACCGTCGATTTGGAAACGGTTCAGTTCCAACCCGAAACCAGACCGGAGGCTCTGGGTTGGGACCGTTGCTAACACTATATACTACAACACTCCCAGTTGTAAATTCTTTTGCCATTACCCATCTCAGGTCCCTTTGGTACTTCACATACAGGGCATGTTCCTCCGAGTATCTTGGTGTTCATTGCAATCACGCGATAGTCCCCAATCCATGCTACTATTATTAGGTAGCAGGTACATATGAAACTGTTGGCACAATCCCACTTGTAACTGGTGCCACTGAGATCAACTTCTCTAAGTGGTTTCAGAATGGTATGGATTGTGTGGTGCCATCAAGAGTCCAAATCAGTTGCGCCTTTTGGTGGAACTGGAATGAATCCCACCAGAATCAAGGGCTGCGTTGATGCTGCATAACAAACATCTTTTTATATGTTCCCAATAGCTATATATAGCAGCCAGGCATTCTTGTCACCATATCAATGTGTGTGATGGGTGTTGTCTGAGGTGAAGATGACCGGCACAATTGTTGTACTGTCGGGTAATTTCTTCTGAGTTTCCCACCATCACTCTCTGGAGTTTATCTCACTATAGATTCAATGATCCGCCACACTGTACCGATGCGCAGCAGTGACATCCAGGTGCTTTGCAGAGTAAATGCCCTAAAAATACTGGATGTACCTGAAACTGTGCCTGCAGTATATGTTGCCATATGTCCCAGGTGCTTGAAGCCAACTCTCTGCTTTCAGTTTCAAGTTGAGATACCTAAGCAGCTCCCAGAGTTCAGATGTTTTCTGGAACAAAGTGGTATGGAAATCATCCAGGCCCCCCCATGGATAGTCATTTACCCCAGTTGGGCTTTGTGAACCAAGAGCACAAACTTGTTGATAATCGAACGCATTTGCAAATGGGTGCGATGGGTTCCAATTTGGTTTACAGTGTTTGATCTAGAGGGTCGTATCCTCTCCAACTATCAGCCCCCCTGAAGCCTCTCCATAGACTTCTGCGTGGGTGATTTTCCTCACATTACCAAATGTAACATCGTATTTCTCTGATAGCTCAGATATAGGAGTGCTCTCGGAGGTGTGCATGGCTCATGTGAAACCTTTGACACTGTCTGGTTCTCCTGCATTTGTTTAATTCCTGCTTTGCTCATTTTGCTACTTACCAGATCTCCAATTTGCATTAGTTCCAAGTCGTTCTATTACCTCTCCCAAGTCATCTAACACTTCTGGATAATGCTTTCAATAATGTTGAGCAAGACCAGTGGAGTTGCGGATCTGCTTTCCACATAGAGTGCATTGTATTCATTAGAACTAGTCGGTCCAATGACTCATACTGGTAACCATTGTTACAGCATTTTGGGTAGATGGGGTGCGACCTGTATATGGTGAACAGTAGATGGAGTGTGATAAGTGTATGGCAAATGGTAGATGGTGCGACGAGTGCATGGTAAATGGTAGATGGGGTGCATCATGTGTATGGTGAATGGTGAGGAGCACAGATTGATGGGTAAAAAAAGCTACCAAAGGTTCAAGTTGCACACCCTTGCAGCAAGATGAGGCTCAGTACCATATGACACACAGCCTTGAAACGGCTAGTCATGAAATAGACAAACAACTATACATCACTTTACCTAACAAATCATTCATACCCAACAAAGTGATTGAGTTTCCATACTCAACCCCTGCTATACCTATGATTTTCATCACAACCACCCCACCAAAACCTCTTGCCTGAGGTTGAGATGTACCTATAGAAGGCAGCAGGGCTTGGATTGCATCCAATTGTACAGCTCTCTTCCAATGGCAAGGCCCCTGAGTCTGGTAGGCATTTGATAATCGGAGTATATCATCACTAGACAGTAATATATATTTGGATGTGTGGTACATTTTCAGTATATTCCCAGAATCTGCAAACACCGACAGGAGTTTCATGCAGGTTGCCTGTATTGATATATGCCAGATGGAGACCGGCATAAGCAAGCACTACTCTTGAACAGGTGTAGGCTGATTTCAAGTATCAAACTTCACCAAGCAAGGCGATTGCCAATATTGGTATATTGTATTTGTTTTAGCTTCAGAATCGAAGCCTAACTTGGATGGGTGTTGAGAAACTGCAACCAAGTGGCAGGGGTGATACCCGACCTGTCATCGAGTGATCAACTCAAATACTCCTAGTAGACAATGGCTGATAAAGACATGTATCAAAAGTTTGACAAACAAAATGGAATGGTAAATGAAGTATGGGCAAAGTTAGTGTGCATTGAGTGTTATTGAGAAAATTGTGAGTCTATATATACACACCTAACCTCCCACAAATGCAGTGCATAACAGTATCTCATTTTCAGTAAATACAGCAGATTCAATAGAGATTTTAGCAAAAAGCTCCAAATGTCCTAACCTCCTTTGTTTGAATAGTTCGATGCATCATGTTGCAAAACAACCCATCCAACAACCACTCTTTGACCAATCCAGAATACCTGTATCAATATTATGGTGGCTCACCTCCACAACAACATAACTCGAACTACCAGCTCAGCAGTAATAGGTTGATAATGTGGGTCAGAGTTGGCTGGCATGCCAATCCTGAGTATCAACCTCCATGTCCATCAACTGAAGAACCATAATATGAACAAAACTCACTGAACAACTATTCTCCATATACTGCAGCACCGATGATCAACCCTGATAGATGGCACATGTGGAATGTGTATTGACAAACTTCGGTTGCATACGAATGGGTTCCACCCTGACCACCTCCACCTCCTCCAATATCACCACCACCTTCAACAAACCAAAACACACCAATATCTCCACAGCCTGACAGAGACTGGCATACACTGCTGAGGCCCTATCTGGGGCCAGTTCCCTCAGGAGCTGAACGATTCCGGTTCACCCCATAGCCCCCTCCTCCTTCACCTGGATGTGAAAGGCCGCGGTAGACCCCTCATGCTCGTCCCCCTGCACCTGCAGATGAAAGGCCCCGGTTCACCCCACATCCTCCTCCCCCTCCACCAGGATCACCAGTTGCTCCAGGCTGATGTTCTACAAACACTCCCCCACCTCAGATACCACCCACCTTCCATAAACGACTCCCAGCACAGTAGGGGGCACCAGGAGCACCTATGCCTAGACAAGAAACAGCCCCATCTGAAGAGATCAGCAAGACTAAAGGGAGTGCGGCCACTGGGCAATGGAGATGGACCAAAGTGCTACCTAAACTGTTACCGTGGACTCCAACTTTGGACATCCTCTTCAGTCAACACTGGTGGCAGATCACTTTCAGTGAATTCCAGGGTGAGACAGCCCCAGCCAATATTGTTCCGCCTGATGGAATTGGAGATGGAAAATAGCTGCCCACTGTGACTGGGGCTAAAGTTACCACCAGGCAACTCATGATTATGATGGCCCAAGTTAAAAAGGGGTCCAAGGAATGCAACATGCCTGGGAGAAGCCACATTTCCAACTGTGAGACTGATGTCCAGCATGAATGGCCAATTTCTTGGCACCCTCAATGCAAGATGGGACCACTCCCCTTGAGGACGAGGGGGATTGAGGGGTGCAACAGGTTCAAACTTTGGGAAACCCCTTTTTCAGATGTCATCCTGTGTTATCAATAGTTTCTACCCCTGGGCAGGTTTGATGATACTGAGAGTATCAGGTATGACTGAATTCACCATATCATCCTCTATCTCAGCAACCGCCTGTGAGGGACAGCCTCCGGGACCATAAAAGGTAACAAAAAGAAATGGAAGGGAGGTGGTGGGAAGTGCATGATAGAGGGTAGCAGTGATGAATACCTTCCCAAACAGCTAAATATTGAAGTGGGAGATATCCAAAACAAGTCATTTGTGGTGCAGGTACGTGGAGATACTACTGTTGAGTTTCTATTGAGGTCGTTTGAAGGATTTGCAGAATATTCCTCACATTTGAAGTAGATCGCTGAAGCAAAGCCAAAGGGCCCATTCACTCTCCAGACTGTATATCACAGCCAGTTGAGTAAAGAAGCTGCTCAAGATACTCAAGTTACAATTGGGGAGGATTTATGTGGCAGTGTTTGGAACCAGAAAACATGGAATGGGGAGGTTTAGAACTTCCAAGCAGTTGCGCCTCAAGCAGCAACTCTGTTCCTTGAGGTGAACCGGTTGAATGGAGATAGATAGAACCTGCCTGAGCATGCCCTGTTAGTGGAGGAGTCCAAGACCAGCAATAATGGAGAGGGAGTGGGTTAGAAGCACCTGAAGTGATGCATGAAGTTCTGGGCTAACTGGAATTTCTTGTAGGGAGCACCCCCATAGACACCCAAAAGAAAGTCTCCCAGAACCCCCTGTGCACCACCTGATACACCCAACATGAGCAGGGGCCCGGCCCAGTAAGATGAGTACGCTGAGTTGCCAGTGTTGCTGACCCCACATGCTTCTGCCGCTCTGGTGCAGGCAATCAGGACCACAGAAGATAATAGACAGCGATTCACGATTGGCCGGAGAGCTGATCAAGCCTTGGGGAGATGTGACATGGCAAGTTTGCGATGATGCCCCATGGTCACTATCATCAATACCTTTGAGCACAACTGTCATTTAGAAGCAGTTGGAGTAGTTGGTGCTGTGCCACACAGTGATTCAACTGCAGATGCCCTGAGAGGTCCAAAGTGGACCTAGCAGCAATTGTCCAAAGTAAAATGTCCCTCACATCAGATCTGGGTGATTTCATTCATTGTACAAAGATCGATCTTTGACGTGGACCTTCCTGGGGTGCTCCTGGCTGATGAAATAAAACTTGGGAAGATGTTCACCATCTTCGCAGCAACTCTTTATGCCAAGTCAATTACAGAGGATGTAACAAATCACCATGAGACACAACTGCCAGTGCTCGTGTACCACTCGTATGGCAGATTGTGTCAGGCAGTGGAAACTAGCTTCTCAACCCTCAGCACTGTCCAAAAGCAGTGGTATCCTTGCACTCACCTGAACCATTTTCCTCATCGTCTTCTCCAGTTGCTTGATGATAAGCAGCTAACTGACCACCAGCCATGGAATCCAGTACTCTGTATAGTGCTCCCAAGTGTCTGAGCGATATTGATTGGAGCAATCAATACCATTACAAACGGGATTGTGTTTGTGGTGCCCAATCTCCACACTGATGATGCTGGTGCCCAGACTTATGCACAACTGAACTTCTGGGTGGAACATTCAAAGGGATGGTTGTACATCCACCAAATGACCTATGATACGTACATGAGCCATGCACCAAGAAATGCGGATGATACAGTTTGCCAGCATACCAACCGCCAGTGGTCATGGGTAATCATTGATAAGGCACACTGTTTCAATGGTCCGAAATCTTACGGTTGGTCCATTGCATTTACAGCCCAAATCAGTTTCAATGTGCAAGTTACCATGATGCCAGCCTTCTACTCACTGAATGTCTGAGAAAACACAACTCAGTGGCTGTTGACAATTTGAGATGCGCCTGAGAATGAGCAAGCAGTGGAAGAACATGGTCCAGAGGCTTTGTGTCAGCAATCACTGGCCATCAAACAGCCGTCACCAAGGGCAGGTCATTCATAGCTCAGCAGGAAGCTACCTCGGTAATGACCAAAATTGCTCACCCAAGGACAATCCGCCAATCGACACAGTTGTGGCTGGCTTCAGGTATACCCCTGGTTTACATCACATTGGAGGATTTCAATTCTGTTGCACTGGAGTGGTCTCAGAAAGAACAGAAGCAGCTTGATGATGTTGTCACCCTAAACAAACGGCAGCAGCTTGAAACCAAGAATGGGGTTGCCTGGCAGATTGATTGCTCGCAGCTTGCTTGCTTTTTGCCACTGTTGGAGCAAGAAGGTGATTGTTTTACCAATGGCTGTTCAAAGAAAGAGCGGGATGCCACCAGATTTGTGGAGGGACCAATTTTCAAATGGCTCTGAGACTCTTTCCTCCCTGAGTTGATCAGCGATTTGGTAGCTGTTCCTGAGATGGATGACCAGCCTCATACAGGCTCTTCTGTCCTTTCACTGCTTCCTGAGGACGCTGTACAATTTTGCCCTTTGCTAGGCCAGGTGAATCATCTTGCCTGGTGGATTGATCGCCTTTTCAACCTTAACATATAGGAAATTTGCATGGTCTCTGATGATTCCGTCAAAATGTACAGTGATGTTATCAGTGACTTCCAGGATTCCACCTGGTGCTCCATCTTTATTATCACTACGAACATTGGCAGTACTGGGCTCAACCACGTGGCTGCCAGTCATGTGGTAATTCATCAGAAGCCTGGGGTTCCCAATAAGCAGTGGCAAGCTTTGGGACAGATTGGGCTGCTTGGTCAGATATGTAAGCCTCACACCTGGCTTGACAACACTGGTCCAAATGGCATTGATGATAGTGTGACTCTACTCCATATGGTCAATGGTACTACTCAGTTGCATGTTAAGCATGGACTGATGAATTGTCCAATCATATGCACGGAGGACATCTACATTGTTCCCTACTCATGTATTGAGGTGACTGCCATTCAGGCCCGGTTGTTGTGGGAATTAGAATTGCTGTTCAGGTGTTTCTAAGTTCTTGTAGGTTTGGAATTTTATTGATGGATCATTTAGAATGTTTTTGTGATTTACTGGGGTAAATTTGGGAGTATTCTTTGTGGTTGTATCGAGTTCAGGTGGGGGTATTTTTTTGGCTGTTACTGGATTTCATCTTCAATATGGGCTAGATCATCTGTGTCTCAATTATCTCACATGTGTCATTAGGTCTCGATATCGGAGAATTGATGGCTTAGGGTTACTGTATATATCCACTCAATTTCATATGAGAAACAGAATACTGTTGTGATGAATTACTTCTGGTGGAGGTAGAGGGTGAGGGAGCCCAGTGGTCGAACTGTGAGGTGAAACTTGCCTGCCGAAAACCAGAAATCGAATGTGAATGCAAGGACTGCACGGTTCGGATCATATGGAAAACAGTAATACTTGTGATTTTCATTCCCCGCACTATTCCCAGTACATCCACCACCCACTGCGACAAAGCTCAGCCAATACTTTCAGCTTCCAATGCTGTACTAGCAATGATTCATATGTGCACTCAGCCCGCCCAAGCTTTTGTGACAGATTGAGTTCCATCTCAAAGCTTCCAGAGTATGCAAAGATCCAGTAAGAATAGATGCTTATGTTCGAAATCATACCAGCTGATAGTCACTCAATTTTCCAAATGGCAGTTAGGTGCACCCTGGATCATCCCTCTGGCAACTGCCAACATAACATCATATTTTGGTTCCTTCTGCTCCATTCCATCTCGTCCCTCTTTATCATCTCTGCACACCTACAGCTTAACCGTCCTGCGTGCCATTCAAATTATCACATCTCTACCTGGACAATAGCCCCTAGTCAATATACCATTCGGTCAATGCTTCCCCCCACTGGATCATGTCTGCCAGTTAACTCACTCTATCTGGATAGACACGATTCACACTACAGCGGATAGTATGTTCATTGAGCCGGAGATTGAATATAGCTGTGGCACAGTACTGCATTAGTTCGATTGCTGAGGGCTTCCATTTTGAACAATGGAAACTGCTTAACTGGTACAGCTGGGATTACAGTGCTGTCCTACAACGTGAAATGCGATTTTGCCCAGTACGATCATGGTGGCAGCAGGATCCTGAAGGAGAACTTTCTGCAGATCAATAGAAAAGACTATAAACCACTAACTAAGATGATTCATTGCGCTTTGCCTATTCCAGCTATAGTTAGTTGAACCGAGCTTGGGAACTTGGGGCTGCTCATGCTCAAACATATCAAACTACTGGTAACGGAGCATGGCACCACATAACCCAGTGCTTAATGTGCAATGACAACGAACACAAAAGTGTCGATTGTTTGAGTGCAGCAAATCATATGGCAGGGTATTAGACACATTTGAGCATCATGGAAGGCACATGACATCCAGGGGCAATGTTGAAGCCAAAATGGAAGGCAAATCACCAATATCCCAATGGTATGAATATCTGTAGCTCTCGCATATCCAGATCAATCCAATTAGTCGGTCAGCTAGGATAACAGGTGACATGGGCAATATCAGCAGCTCAGGCACTTACAACGACTCTGATGCAGCACATCAGCTCACATCTAACTTGAACCCGTTTGAGTTTGAATCCGGCCAGCTCACCCTGGTAAGCAGTTCTGAAGCCCTAATACCCATTCGTCTCACTAACAGATTCATCAACTCAGTGAACATATTAACAGCTCTGGTGCTCCTCAACTTCAGTGGGAATGAACAGGTTGTTCTCTTCAATGTGAACCACTGTGTCACCATCAGATTTCAATAAGAACAAAGTGGTTTTCCAGGTGCACCTGAGCATTATTCTGACTTCTTCTTGGCAAAATCACATTTTGATATATTCTCATCACGTATGGCCTCCCAACGTTCTAACCATACCACTTCTCAAGAGCAATATTTTTGCCCTCAGCAAGAACAGCCAGTCATAATGGTTCTCTTCTTGTTTCCAAACATATAAGGCCAGAAAATTCTTAATATATATCAGGCTAACGTTTTGGGCTACCAGAATGAACTGGAGGACTTCAAAGAAGACAATCATGAACACCATGAGTATGACAACTATCCCACCACTAGTTCGGCCTGTGATGATGATGACCTACTGTCAACTCATGAACAGAATAGATCCAGTTGCAATACAGATTCAAACGGTCTGAAAAGGTCACACTCAGATACAGTCCAGGCAACTGACCAACTCCAAAGGAAGTAATCCAAATCAAACCTTGGAAGCACGAATAGAGACAGTTTTCAGTTGTCGATGCGGTTACAATCACCTCAAGGCACTCTGCCTTCATCTCATAGCCAAGATACAACGTTTCTCGTTCCAGTGAACTATGACACATGGTGGCCTGCAAGGAGTCGGAATTCCTCAGCTATCCCTCTACCTATTGAAGGTGCATTGCCGACAGAGAGCAACAAGGATAGCAAGGTACCACTCCATAACAAAGCAGCTTTTGATTGAGCAACTCACTTCTTGAGATCTGTTCTGTATACCAAAATCCACAGCCCAGCCTTTCAAAAAGCTGAATTGGACATTTGCGATAAGGCATAGATGTAGCCCTTGATGGCATGACCATCCAGCAGAGAACTGTGGGCACACTCAAGGGCATGCAAGATGTGTTGGAACACCCTGGTAGACCAAGTCCATTCATTGATACCCTGACACATAGAATCGTGAGTTCTTGAAGTGATCTTCAGGTTTCAAACTTTCATAATTCTGATTATCCATCAAATAGAGTTGCAGGGGAAAATGAGTTGAGTACGAGGTCAACTTGTTGCTACAGCGAGGCCTATGGAGATTTCACTGTACTCATTGATGATAGAAGAGAAGCTTTTATGTCTACAGCAGGTTGCCACTGTGAAGAATGATGACTCTTGTATTGGAAAATGGGAAGATCTCCTGAATGGTATGAAGGAAGTCTGGGGGTTTGGGAGATGCAAGCCCACTGTGCTGATCATTGCTCACTTTTTCACTTTCAACACCTTGTGTGGCCAACATGAGTATTGCAACCAATTTCGGGAAAAGCAAGTATCTTTCTAATCAATTTGCATGGCTGCAACTGCACTCAACTGCACCTTGAGGCATTCAAAGAAAAATCAAAAGAGTGGACCCTCTCAAGACGTCCACAGGGAAATATTCAGTTGCCAGTGTACACCCTTGATTCTACGATCAACAGCTACAAATGTATGATATAGTCTTGTATCGAAGATGCCAGGGACACTGGAATTCCATTGGTCTGGGGTGCCATGCGGCCATCATTAGACATATGGGCAGCTATATTACCAAAGAATTGCAAGCTCTGCCAAGCACTCAACTCATTCTGGAGCACAAGATGCAGCAGGGGAGAAAACGGAGGACCTGGCAGCTGTGTTCATGTGAGATTGTGTTCCTTTGGGGTTGTGTTTCTCAGGGGTTGTGTGTCTCGGTGGTTGTGTTTTTCAGGGGTTGTGACTCTCGAGGGTGGTGTTTTTTGGGGGTTGTATGTGTTGGGGATTGTGTTTCTTGGGGGTTGGATTTCTCGGAAGTTGTGTTTTGCGAAGGTTGTGTTTCTTTTGGCATGGTCATGTTGTAGTGCTGTTGGGGCACAGTGTAGATATATATAATTGTAGTTGATCATGGCAGGCTGCAGTAGATGACTACCAAAGATGTATGCATGCCACAGGTATATCTGAAAATGGGTGACACACCATGACTCCATCAGGCAATGAAGACTTATATCCAGATACTCCTGAGTGATCCTAGAATGTACTGGGGCTCAACCAAGAGCTCAGAAGAGACCAGAGTGGACTTTATGGCGCTTTGGGAATATCTCAGAACACTGTTAGAGACATCAGAAGTGTCTATGGAGTATACTTTTGCAATACAGGAATCACTTGAAGAAACCTTAGAGGTATCAGAAGTGGCGATGAAGTACACAGGAATCTCCTGGAGCAGCTTCAAGGCTTCCAGAAGAACATGGGAGTGCGCTGAGGTGGCATTTGCTGGTTCCGGAAGACTTCCAGAGGGTCTGTAGTGGGCATCATTCAATATCAACCTTCACAGCCTCTCGAGGGTCCCAGGGCTTCCCCGACCGGATGATTGACTTTGTTGATGTTGCCTTCCATTATGTCAGGGTTTCAATGCTCGGCGCAATTCGGTCTATAAATACCCAACCAAGATTCAAAACATGCAAGTATTGCAAAAAAGACAAAAGACCCAAAATTCGGAATCACAGAAGTTAACTGGTGTTGGTGCCAAAGCTATTTGATTCTTTTGTACACTTGAGAATGAATTAACAGCTAACCAATCCTCTGGTGAAACCTCCTCTTGATGAACAATTAATGTGACCATAGTTATTTTAACTCCCATGTTCCATAAAAATCCAAGACTCACACAACTGTATACATCCCATCTATATTCCGAACTTTTCCAATCTTTCATCTGCACCATCTTTCTATTATCTCAGTGATTATTGATTACCTGCTTTCTTTCCTTCAAAATCTGTTTTCTTTACTTGAAAACCTGGTTGTGATTCTTTCAATACATGAACCAAATTCTTGCCAAATGAGTTTAACCACCCATCATCAATACTTATTCAGTTACCAATCCTTACTGTGTATAACTATGCCAGCAACATCCGCTTCCAGATGTGAGTTTCTACAAGTTTATCAATCCAGGCTTGCAAGGTTGTTCTGCAAGAAATATATTGATGGCTTGAAATCCATCCATGTTTATCATAGGTCCCCAGCCGTATTGGTTATATTACTTCTTTTTAACAAGATATTGAAATTGCCTCTGAACAGTCTCAAATTGTGAATGTTTTCAACTGCATATTTCTCCTCTCTAATCAATATAATGTGTTGTGGTGGTTGAATACATTTGTTCATTGCTAGGAGAGTTCTCTACTATTGATAATCTAGATACTGGTTGAACTAGATGGATATAAATATCATTTGCTGGTGATATTCAATAGGCCCATGGACTGATAACTTTGACCATTTTGTAAGGTCCGATGTGTTTCCAGTCGAGCTTCTTGCTTGGTCATTGAGTTGTAATGTTTCTGGTGTCCATCTCTATCAAATTTGTTGCTATTGATATCTTTTCCTTATGTCAGATCTTTTCTGCATGCTCCATACAAATTGGCAGGGCTCTGGTCATTTTGGCTGTCAATTGATGGAATATTTGTTTCATTTTTTAAGCTATTTGTGCAGTATTGACCTCCCCAATGACATTTTGGTTGTGAACCAGATGTTGACCAAAAGTCATTCTTGGGTGCAATCCAGAATTCACAATGAACTGTGAACGATTCATTGACTCAGATGAGCTGATGTTTGATACAAATTCCGCTATGAACAGCCATGGTACACAATCATTCTGTTGATAGTTAACAAATTCTCTGTGCAATTGTATTATAACTCCATTGATTCATTCCGTTGGGCAGTCAGTTCGCGATTTTGACACCGTACAAAGATTTCATTATATTCTAAGTGTTTGCATGTGTGTTCCTAGAACTGCAACGAATATTTAGGTCTTCAGTTTGATCGTATGGCATCTGGTAAGCCATATGGAATATATATTTTTGTTAACACAAGGATGCAATAAGTAGTAGAGAAAATAAGTGAATTTTTGGGCAGAGATATCTGCTAACCTTATGTTTTCTTTTTCAGTGAAGGCATCTTATTGCAATTTGACTTCTTTCTTACCAGACAAATGCAATCATCAAATGTCTTACAGTTATCACAACTTGGAAGCAAGTAGAAAAACCTTGAATATGAAAGATATCAATTCTTCACATAGCAACAATAATCTTGATACTGATCTTGGAATCTCCACAGTAGGTATCTGCCTTCTGGATTCTGCATTCCATACCTGACCTGAACCTGTGCCAAATAGGTTTCAACTGCACTAAATGGAATCTATATTAGCACAGGGCAGAATTACAGAAGGGTAAATGCTGGAGAGGTAGGGGTCTAACAATCGGATATTCATTAACAGAATGCCAATTTCCGTATTCAATACATTGAAATTTGTATTGGAATATAAACCTTCCCTTAATAATATATTTCCAGAAACCAGGATAGTGGACATCAACTTGATCCAGTCAGTATGGGGAAGCAAGAAGAACTATATAATACTGCCATTTTCTGCCCATCTTCTATTCTGCTTCTTATCACTTTTTCCTCTTTATTCCTCCATATAGTCAATATTCTAATCTCATTTCAAGTCAATATCATCGACATCCAATTCCATCTTTGCAACCCTCCAAATCTATCTGTATTATTCATTATACATTTGATAACAATTATCACCACAAATGTTTTTGCCCAGTTCAAACAATAATTTCGATAGTTGGACATACCAACTTTATCTAGAAGCTAATTCAACAACTCCAATTATAGACTGTGGAAATGGGTATTGAGGAATTGAATTGGAATTTGAAACAATTGGAGCTTTAGGATGAGATGGAAACAACTGGCTAGAAGGCCAATCACATTCAAAGGTTGATTTTTAGTATTGCTTTGAACCTTGGTATCCACACCAAATTGCCAGCAAGCAAAGCAGAATGGAATGACATAATCAAACAATGTGTGTATTCATTTTGCAATTAAGCAGGTGCTAGAGTATAATTTCTTTGATAGGAAGTACATCCCAATATTGATAATGACAATACAAGCTATTACAAAATTGACATTGATGACCTTGTAGAAATGGCCATCAGGAGGAGGAAGGGCACATCACCAGTAGAGAATACACCAAAGAGAAAGTGAAATATCAAATGCAGTTCATTCTGCATTGTCATAACCATTTTTTCAATGCTGACCAAATTGGATGGTGTTGATAAAAACATTATTCCAATCCAGTATCAATATCCAATAACCACTCCCAATGAAGAAGTATATAATTATACAATTGTATACATCCATCCCATCATGGCAGAGAAACACAATAGAGAACTGAACTTCCAATGGGAATGGTCCATTAGGAAAAAGCTGTCATTGTTTACAGTACTTATGAGTATTGTTGATACTATGATATTAGCTATTGTACAGATAGTGAATGAAGTGATACCTGATTGCTCATAGACAATCCTGGGATACTGGGTTATCCAATGTGAGTTGGGCAATGATAAAGAACAATGAATTTAAAATGTGCCCCCAAAATTTTACAATAATACAACACTTGGATGTTTTCAATTATGAATCAATTGGAATATCTAAACATATTATTTTGTTCTACTGCAAAACAATTAAGTTCAGAATATTTCAATACTTATAGGAAGGTCATACCATCCATTTGACGAAATCCTTCTTCAAGAGAAACAAATGATCGATGATATAGTTGCAGAATCTGACAATGAATTTGCATCTTCCACAGAAGACCGATTCGTCCAAACCATTATGTGGCAATTATTTACAAAAAAGCCATGCGATATAGAGTAACAACTGTACAATTTCCAATCCTGCAGAGGAAAGCATCAATCGACTACAACATCATAAGTACTTTGGCCACTCTCCATCATCAGAATCAGAACGCCACGCAAAGTATATAGAAAAGGGAAGCGCACACAGAAATGATGAAAATCATTATTGGCAATTTGCTTTGGAGTTTGACTGGGAATGGGATTTTCTGTTCAGGTTATAGTTTTTGCTTGGTTTTTGTTTGGTTTTGCTTGGGTTTATTTTGGGGTAATTAAATAGCAATGGAATAGAATATCTTTTACAGTATTTGTATATTCTGCATTAGGATATTTATTGTTGCCTTGATATTTTCAATTGTAAGCTGTAATACTTACAGATATATTGATTTTTGATATCAATAATTTGGCCAATGGGATTTTTGAATTATAATAATGTTGAAACAATATAGTTCTGATTGATATTTCAAACTATCTTACCAATGTGCTAAAATACTAATTTACTCTGCAAATTTAATATTGATTTTCACAACAATCAATTCCATAGTCTAAACTATACATATTCACTATGCTCCATTGCCTATACCATAAACATATTCCACTCTCAATTGTCTATACTGAAAATATATACTACACTCTGGTACTCTTGGTATGTCAACCTTAATCTGACCAACAGTGTACAGCACAAATATTTCTGATGACAAGTTTAATCATTTCGACGAAAAAAAAGCATATTGACAAATATCTTTTTGAGCAATGGTATATATTCCGATGGGAGTGGCCAATATTTGGGGGTCAGTTGGATACATAGTTCTGTCAATCATATCGCCTAATCTACAATAAAGATTATTGATTTGATGATGATTATCATCTTTTTCTCTATATTTTTCATATATACATTATCTTATTTAGTTTATGATTCTTCTACTTGATTGAATCTTTTGTTATTATACACTCCTTACAAATTCAATGAAATGTACATGCAGGCATTCTCCACCTCCAACCTATTAAAGGCATCTACAATCCAGACAAAATAATGATGCTGATGATGAGCTTTGAATAATATCCAATACATATAAATATTATCATCTGCATGACACAAATGCACAATTCTCATTTCAAAAATACACCACCAAACACCCTGCTCTTGGCCCACTAACTAATTCTTTGGCACAATCCCATATGCACAGTCGACATGACCTCCACATAGTATTCAATTATAATTATGAGGAAGAAGAGTAAAGGATCCCTCATATTCCTTGCAAGAGAGTATGAAATCTAATAATGAGTTGATGATATTTGTATTCTAATAATCATTATAGTGCATGACTTGTAAGAAAAGTGGTGAGCATAGTGCAGACACGAATGAGCTTTGGAAAGAATTCGCATTCTTGGAACTGATTGGCGCGGTGACGGAACAGGTAGTTGGAGCAGAAAACTGTATCCAATGGATGATTTTCAGTTTTGAACCATTGTGTTTTACAGAAGTGGAGCCCATTGTCAGTAGTTATGCAATATTCAATAACTCTTTTGCCACAAATGCTTTCAAGACTATTCAAATTCACTTGAAGTGGTATCATTATATGACAAAAGTTGACCCAGGGATGAGAATTACAGATCTGCGTCTGGCATATATTTTGGTAGTATTTATTCCATTCTCAGTATGATAATTTCCATCTTTGACAAGTTATTTAAGTTATCGGTGAAATTACACCCAACCCCTCAGCTGTTACATCTAGGCAGTTTGCAGCGGGGTCATAAATGATCATGTACTATTTTCTTCAATAAATATCATCAGCTATCACTCATTTCGGATGCCAGAGCTGATCATTTTGGATGGCAATCAAACAAACATCCACACCATCAATATGCAACAACAGCAAGTTAATGGCTGCGGTCGTTTCTACCCCGAATTGCCAATAACAAATTGCCAGCCAACCACCAGCTGAATACTATCGGTGAAGAAGTTGATGACCTAAAAATTGGTACTGACGCGGAACAGGGAAGGTGATCTCTATTGAATGAGGCCGTTTCGTTTGGAGGTCATCGGATCAAAAGAACACTATAGGTCTGGAGGCAGAAGCCTACAATCTTATCGTCATACAGAATGCCAATAGTCTGATTATAATCTGATGATGATAAGTACAATATAGGATTAGGAGATAGAGGCCATAGTAGTTGGGAAGTAATGGACATTGGTCCGAGGGAAGTTCAAGAACTGCAACTCTGGAAAAAAGCATAGATTGAAGTATTTGTTAGAATGTGAAGAAAAGAGATATAAAGACCTCAGAGTTCTTCCAGGGTAGAAAGGGCATCAACCTGCTCAGGGAGAAGAATAAGCCTTAACAATATATAAATTGAAAAGGAATTCATTTTGCTCTGATGTATTTAGTGATTTTCACATCCCAAGCTAAGGTCCTGACCTACCTTCGAAGCAGACCCAAACTAAGTATGGATCCTACTGTGACTGGGTCAACCTGGAGTAATACTCCCAGTATTACACTATAGTATTAGCAAAGGAATGCTTCTGAGGAAGATATTCTTTCTACCCATACTGATACATCAAGTGACCTGGATGCCATAGGACTCCAACTGACAATATCAAGTCAACTTCTTCGATTTAGCTGGTATCTCATCGCAGCTTCCACAACCAGAACCTCTCCCCTTTTCGGATTGAATCGATAAACTATTAAACAAAACAGAAGAACCTCTCAATGATTACTTTTGGGACGCACCTGTTACACCATATCTGTTGAACATGAACTGGAAAGATGTAGCCAAACAAGGAGAAGGTCTAAGTATTGACAATCCAGTCATCACTGATCAATGGACTATATACAAAGGCTTACGTGTGATTGTGAAGATCAGGAATTGTGTCATTTCGAGCATAACAACGGGAGAACCCACATGACAATCAGGAGAGCCGCAGTTGCTGTATCGTCCATTGTCACAGCCATTTACCATTGAAATTTGTAAATGCCTGTAAACTTTGTACCACCTCGTTTTTGCTACCGATTCCCCTGCTGCTGGTCTTGAATTACTTATACTTTCCACCCAGACTACAAGCCATTGGTGCAACTGCAGCAAGAAGCCGGAGCTTGATTCCTCTGCTTTCACACTACCCCTGTTGAGTGATTTTTCGTCATTTGATAATGGTCGGATCAGACACCAGTATGACAGACACCTACATGGTTGTTAGAAAGGGAAATGTGTTGATTTCATCAGGCAACAAGAATAAGCAGGTGACAGAATACCAGCCCAATTTGAAGGAAAGATAGTCCGGACTGGGGTATAAACATTATAGATGCGATCATTAGGGAGCTCAGACACATGGACACCCTGATTCGGAAAACAAGAGGGAATAATTTTGTTATACAGATGTCCTTCCCACGTTTGGCCAAAGTGTATGAAGGCCTCAGCATTAGACAAAATGAGAAATACAATGCCATTCATCGTGACGTGAAAATGATTGAAATAGCTCAATTTGGGAAGCATTGCGAAATTGTTATCCAATCAATAGTGTTTGTAGTTAACGTTGTGAGAGAAAACCCGGGAGAAGGATTCCCGCACAGCAGCAACCAATAGGAGGCTGCAAAAGAGCGGCTTCATTTCGAAGTGCGTGGGGAGGGAGTAGCCCCAGCGAGATGATGCTTGATTGGTTATTAACTAACAAACAAAAGAGAGAAGAAGAAAAGAGATAGGATGATGATTGGAGGCGTGCCGCGCAGGTCCATATAAAGTCTGAACCCCTGGCGATGGCGCGAGGCAGAGCCTCAACAACCGTAACCCAGCACGAATCCAATAATCGTGTTGATTTAGTGGTGGGATCAATTTTCCCACCACAACGTCCAAGCAGCCTTTGTTCTGATGAAGATACAATCCACCAAAGCCTACAAAGAGCTGCAGTCAGCCCTCAGTAAGCAAATTCAACATTCTGTAAAAGCCTGGGGAACCCTTTCAACTCTGTTGAATCATAAGGAATAAACCCAAGAATACATTGACCTTCAAGTGCATACCCAACACCAGGAGCTGGTGGATGTTCAAATATAAGCCAAAAAAGATGGTGAATAGATATCCAGGCTATACACTAAGTCTGATCAGTCAGCGAAACGAATACAGAATGAAGTACAGAAAAATGATCACAACATAAAACCGGAGAGGAAGGCAGCAGCGCAAAAAAAAAGAAAAACTATAATTGTCACGGTTGTGTTGAGTGACGATCGGTGGTAGAGTGATTATCAGTGAATGATATCAAAGATAAAGTACAACGAGAATGAAATCAGGTTTCGAACTGAGGCTAAAGGATGACGAGAACGACATCAGGTTTCGAACAGAAACTAAAGCATGACGAGAATGAAATCAGGTTTCGAACGAAGATTAAAGCACAATCTGAACAAACTCAGGTTTTGAACGGAATTTAAAGCATAATGAGAATGAAATCAGGTTTCGAATCAGGGTTTTACGGGAAAATGACAGAACTGTACGAAAGTGGTGTACAAAGACAGCAGGAGTTCAGGTGAATTTTGGAACGATTGAAATCACTGTATATAAACCAGGCGTTCGGCGGAGGATAAGTTTTTTTCTTCACTCGTCCTCTCATCTATCAAATCAATCAACTAGCTTTGGCTTTCACTTCTTTCACACTCGGTGATTCTGGATCAAGTTTCTTGCATACAGACCTGGTTTCGTAGCTACAGGCTGCTCTTAGATTCCTCGACCACCCGGATTCCGGTTTTTATAACCCCTAGAACCTCGAGTCCTGAACCCTCAATATCGAACCCTGAATCCTTGACAATAATTGAAATTTCAACAAATTAACTAGAGCCTTGCAGACAAAGCTCTCAGATGCAAGAATGAAGTGATTAGTACACTTACTGGCCCAGTCAGTATTGATACCAAAGAAAGGGGATATGAAGTCTGTTGGGCAGGGATTTCGCCATCGATGCACCATAAGTAATGGTGTTGAAATATAGATCAAAGAGGCTGTGACTACAGAACCAAATGGTATAGCACATGGCACAGGTAGCATTGAAGGAAACCAACCAGGGACCCCTAGTCTTTGAGCTCCTGCTCATCTGAAAGTGAAAATGGCAGTCTCCCACCACATCCACCACCAGCAGGAACGGATCATAGCAAATCGCCTTCAGTATCACCAAAAGTACCACCCCAACAACCTAGAACTCCAAATCCAAGCATGAAGGAAAGAATTGCACTGCCCTACAGGTTTCAGGGAGACCCAACTGACAACTTACAGTCCTGCCACCATTGGATTACTGGAGTGGATCACTCTCCCAGATACTGCAAGGATAATTGTAACAATCACAAGAATGAAATCATCTTCATTGGAACTAGGCTTGGCAACAAAATTTGGCCTGCTACAACAACCAAGAAAAACTGCTGAGGAAACATTTCCAGGTTGACACATGGTCAGCATTCACCAGTGCTACATCGGTAAAAAAAGAAATGGCATTCTGAACATTCTGAGAATTTTGAAATTTCAGTTCATGTTTTGTCGATTATAAAGTGTACTTTGGCCACAATTTTACTCGTTAAAATTCTTTTCATATTTCCAAACTTAGTATTCTATTCCCACAAGGGTATAGCTTAGTCTGTTACATTGTTTTATATTCGAAAGTCAGTCTAATTTCAAAAATTAAATATGTCATGGAAATACTGTTGCTTGCTTAGTAATATTATGAAACTTTTGCTTTATATATCTTCCTGACAAATCATACTCAAACTAACCATATTTGGAATACCTCCAGGTATAATCAACAAATAACTGTATATCTTTAATAATATTCCCTATTTTGGTTAGTATTTTTTGATTGGTCATTTCTAAATACTAATGTGAAGTTTCATGTGATGACTCAGCAAAGAATTCTTCATTCGTTAAATATTCCGAAAATAAAAGTAGATGACTTTTGTCAAGGGCTCTGGGTTCAGTATCGAGGGTTCAGGGCTCGAGGTTCTAAGGATTATAAAATCTGAAAGCCGGATGGCTAAGATGTCCGAGAATAGCCAGTAGCTATGGAAACGAGGACTGTATACAAGAGACACGATCCAGAATCAACAAGTGTGAACGAAGTGAAAGCTGAAGCTAACTGTTTGTTTTATAGACGAGAGAATGGGTGAAGAAAGTAACTTATCCTCCACTGAATGCCTGGTTTATATACAGTGATTGACTCATTCCATAATAATACCGAACTCCTGCGTTCTTTGTACACTTCTTTTTGCACAAATCCTACTTCTTCCGTGAAACCTAATTCGAAACAGGAATTTATTCTTGTTGTGCTTTAGCTTTCGTTCGAAATCTAAATTCATTCTCGTCGTGCTTTAATCTTCGCTGGAAACCTGATTTCATTCTCGTCGTGCTTTGGCTTTTGTTCGAAATTTGTATTCATTCTCGTCATGCTTTAGCCTTCGCTGGGAACCTGATTTCATTCTCGTCATACATTATCCTATGTATTATTCACCGATTATCACTCCACCATTGATCATCACTCAGCACCACTGTGACAGTAGCTCCACCTCTCCAACGCCAAGTAACTACAAGGTTCACAACCCGGGCTTGCCAGATTGTTTGGTGTGACAGTCGTTGATAGCCTGAAATCCATCCACGTTGGCTGCAGGCTCCCAGCTGCGCTCGTCGTACCCTCTTCATTTCACAACATATTGTAATTTTTTTTGGAACAGCCTGGAATCGTCCACCCATTCGACTTCGTACTCCTCTTCTCCTTGGAAAATTACCAGTGGTGGATGTTTTTGCTATTGATACAGGAGTGGGTCTTGAGTGACCTTCGCCAAGCGAGATATCGGTTAAAAATCGTGAATGCGTAGCTGGTTGAGTGGTTTCATTCGATTGGCCCAGGGACTAATGATCTTGGTGATTTTGTACAGCCCTATGCGTTTCCAGTCGAGTTTCTTGTTTGGTCGGGTTGTTGATAAGTTTCGTGCATCAAGCCAAATTTCATCGCCGACTTCGAATATTGTACTGACCCTTCACCACTTATTGGCCAGTTTGAACTTTATGGCCTGGGCCCTTTTCATCTCAGCTCTGTGCTTGCTGAAGAGTTGCTCCATTCGTTGGGCCATCTGCTGTGGATTGACTTCACAAATGTCGTTAGAATCGTGAATTGGATGTTGCCTGAAAGTCATTTGAGGATGAACGCTGTAGTTACCAATGAATGCGGAGCAATTAGTTGTCTCCGAAGCATCATTGTCAGCCGCAAACTCTGCCAATGGTAGCTACCAGACCCAATTATTCTGCTGATAATTGGCAAAGTTTCAGAGGCACTATTCCATTACCGTGTTGATTCTTTCAGTTTGGCTGTCGGTCTGAGGATGAAATGCACTTGAAAGTCTTTGTTTGATACCCAAACTTGAGCTGACATGCTTCCAGAATTGGGAAGCAAATTGCGGTCCTCGATCAGACACTATTGTTTCAGGCAGTCCGTGCAGTCTAAACACTTCCTTAATGTACATTTCGCCCAATTTCCTTCTGTCCACACTGTCTGTGGAAGGTACCAGATGACGCATTTTGGTTAGGCGATCGACCACTACCCATACCGCGTTGAATCGTTCACTTTCTGGTAGTCCGACTACGAAATCCATGCTCGAGTCATTCCATTGTTCATCCGGTACTTCCAATCGTCGTAACAAACCATGAGTCTATCTGTGGGTTGCTTTGCTTCACTGGCAGGTGTGGCAATTTCGTCCATAGTGGTCTATGTCCTTCCTTACCTGATTCCATGAGTGACTTTGGCTTAGCAAGTACTCAATTTTTGCTCGTCCTGGATATCCCGCGACCGGGGAGTCATGGCATGCTTGGATCCACTTGAACTTATTCTTGTCTGGCAGTTGGATTTGTCGTAATTCGGAGACTTCTGGTGGTTCTTTTGTATTTGTGTATAACTCTCGGCATTGCTTACACATATTGTTTACCCAGTTCCCCAGCATGTCAGGATTTACCAAGTTGTTATCGAGGTTAACTGTTTCCATGAATACGACTACCCTGTTTTTGCCCAGTTCTTTGTCGAGGTTGTCCGTTTTTACCACGATTTGTTGCGTTTTTTCTGCCCCCCCCTTTAGAGGAATGTTTCCTGGCATTCTTGTAAGTGCATCCGGTTTCTGACCTTGCTTTCCTGGGCGGTAGACTGTCATGAACTTGAACCTTGAAGAGAATTCGGACCATCTGGTTTGTCTTCAATTCAGTAGTTTGGACGTCATGAAATACTTCAGGTTCTTGTGATCGGTGAGGATTTCAATAGGGTGTGCCAATCCTTCGCACTCCGGTCAGTATTGTTCCAGGCATTTCACTATCGCACCCAGTTCTTGATCGTATATTTCATAATTTTCCTTGGCACGCGAATGTTCCTTGGGGAAGAAGGCTACGGGATGTAATAGTCCTTGATCATCGTACTGGGAGAGGACTCCTGCAGATACATAACTCAAAGTGTCAGTTTTAAGAACTATTTCCTTTTCGTAATCGAAGTGGGCCAGTACCAGCGCTGTTGTAAAAGCTATCTATAGTTCGGCGAATGCTCCTTTCTGATCGGGTCCCCAGTGAAAAGGTACTAGCTTTTTCGTGAGTTTTGTTAGTAGTTGCACTACCCTGCAACAAATTCTGTATGAACCGTTGGTAAAAATTAGCAAAGCATAGGAAGGCTTGAACTTCTTTGAGTTTCTCCGGTACTTTCCAGTTCTCAACTGCTTGAACTTTCTCTGGATTCATTTTGATTCCATTTACTCTGACAATCAACCCTAGGTATTTGACATCTTCCTTATGGAACTCGCATTTTTCTGCTTTTAGGTAGAGGCCGGTTTCTGGAGTCAGGTGATGACTGCCCTGACGTATTCCTTATGTTCCTTGAGGTTATCACTGAAAATGGGATGTCGTCCTAAAAAGCCATGCAGAATATGTCCAAAAAGGGGCGTAGTGTATCATTGATAAATTCATGGAACAATGCTGGCACGTTGATAAGTTCAAAGGACATAACTAAGGATTCGAAAAGTCCATAGCAGGTCCTTAAAGCCATTTTCCAAACATCCCCTTCTGCGATTCTAATCATATTATACACATCATGGACATCTAACTTGATATAATAGCGAGCCTTCGAGAGTCTTAGTAGGGTTTCTTGGATTAATGGCAGCGGGTACCGGTTTTTTATCGTTCCTTCATTTAACCCCTGATAGTCAACACAGAGTCCCAGACCTCCTCCTGGCTTAGGAGCAAACAGTACCAGGGCTCCGCAGGGCAACGAAGACTATCAGATGAATCTCTTGGACAAGTTCTTCCCTATCTATTCCTTTAGGACTTGTAACTCATTTCGTGACAGGCTGTAGATAAGTCCAAACGGTTGTGTGAAGCATTCCTGTAGCTGAATCTTGTGATTGTAGGATCGGTACGGTCGTAGCGTCTCAGTGATTACCTTGCTGAACAGGGGTAGAAACTCATGGTATTCCCTGGGAATGATTTCTTTGAGAGGTTTTTCTGGTAGATCCTGTATTCCTTGGGCTTTGTTGATCTCGTAAAGCGTGATGGTGTAACCCGTGAGTTTCTGTTTTTTTATTCTTCTCGCAATAGGGGAGGCGGCTATTGCACCGATGTCCAATTTGGATTTTTCTGGATCCACTGATGTTTCCATATGATTGCCACATACCCATACGCTCGAGTGATGTTGGCAGTGCTGTTGGCAGTGACTGCTTTCGAAACCAATCCTTCGGCTCAGGAACTCGACCATGACATTGTGGAGTTGTAACCATGGCAATCCAAGTACAATTGGGTAATGCCCCAACTTTGTTACGAACACTAGTAATTAATCATGATGTGATCGTATTCCTATGTTCAACTTGTCCATGGTCGTGATGGTTACTGATTTGATGGGTCTTCCGTCAATAACTTATAACTTTTTTGATTCTTGTAATTCCTTCTCTTCCAACTAATGATGGCGAACAAAATCTTTATCAACAAATGCTATTCCTGTGGCTCCACAGTCGATTAGAGCGTGTGTGTCAATTAATCCGTCTCCGATTTTCAGCAAACATTTCACAACAAGATGTTTCCTTTCCATTGAGGACTCTTTAATTTCTGCACTGCTAATTGAAAACTGCGAAATTCTAAAAGATTTGACAACTGTAGACAAAGAAGATTCGTGCCCAGCGCAATGGCCATTCCTATTGCACTGGCTTAAACTTTTCCTGACTCCATATCTTGCTCCACGTCTTTTCCTTTTCCTGAATCCCTAAATGGTGTCACATCCACCTGTCCTGACGCTGATTTCAACTTCCTTGAAAATGATGCTGCAAAATCCTTCCTATCTCTGCAGTACATACCAAGCCCTCCTTGCCTTCGTCGCTTGCGCTCATCCAGAGTAATCATTTTCCTTTTGACTGCCAAGAGATCTATCCGAGCAGGGCCATGATATCCTGCCACAGTTCCTGCTGGTACTGTTTCTGCGGTAGGTGTGGTGTTGTTCAGGATTTCATGTTTCTTTGACCCGGCTGTCCATCTTCCTGAGTTTCTTTCAGCAGCTTGGGCGTGGATTTGGATGGCTCTCGATGAGCTCAGTTTGATGAATTCCGTGAGATCCGACAGGATGTCACAGTGCTATAATGAGTCCTTCAACTACTCGGATATGCCTTGCTGTAGCACTTCCAACTGGGCTGCATCGTTCCAATCGACGTCCGGTACCCACCATTAGAATTCTGTGCAGTATTGGGCAAATTCTCGATCTTTTTGTTTAAGTTTGAACAGTTCCTGATTTGCTGTAGTCTGTATGTCTTGGTCTCCGAAGGCCAATTGCAACAGGTCCAGTAATTTTTCTAGTGACTCTATTTTCAGATCTCCAGTTCTCCTGTTGATGTACGGTTGAATTTGATTCAGGGCCACACCTTCTAGTCGATTTGCCGTGTGCCTCATTTTGGTTTGTTCGCTAAAGACCTGTTCTGGTTCATCCGCATTTTTCATGGCTAGTTGTGCCATCTATCCTCGAAGTGCCCTTTAGTCTGTCCCAGAGAACCCAAGAATTTCACTGCCTCTGTGTCCTCTACTACTGTTGCCACCATCCAATGTTCCTGCCAGTACTGATACTTGCTTGACCTGATCCCGATATTCGTTTCTTTCTTCTCCACAGATCCTTGACTGTTCCTCTGTTTCTTCTGATTCCTGTATGAGGTTTTCCGTCCCTTCTGGTGCTCTGTTTCCCAACGGTTGTTCTAGAGCTGTAATCTTGGCTTGCAGGTCTCCATGTGTACAGACTGCCACTCTTTCCTCTGTGGTTCTGAACTTCTGTTGCGTAAGAAGCAGCTCCTGTTTCAGGTTGTTCCATTTCCCGATGACCTTGTTTCCTTCTGCCAACAACTCCGATATTTGTGCCTCCGCGTGCTTCACCGATTGCCGTTCCTTTTGCAATTCGTTCAACCTGCTGGTTGTCAGTAACTGAGCAAGGGCTGTTAGTCCTGTGTTGAAGTCCTGAATGTGACTCCTGAGCTACTCTTCGTTCATGATCTCTGTATTTGCCAGCGTTACGTTTTCCAGTTCCACTTGTAGTGCCCCCGTCAGCGTCACATTGCGGGCTGCACGTCAAGATTCCCCTGACATCTTGGCAATTTTCGAACCGTGATTGGTGTAGATATTTATTGATTCTCCAGCCAAAGATTTGTGCTACTTCAAGGCACTCGTCACAGATGTGCCTCCAGCAATCGCTTTTCCAGTATATTCAGCAATCGTTACCATAAGGAATTTCACACCAAATATACTTATTGGGTTTCCAGTACATTAATGCCTGATGGCAAATCGTTGTTCATTCAATAACACTCCTGTATTGCTTCAATATTGGCTAAAAACGCGGATTTGCTTGCTGTTGAACTATACACAAAGGTAATATAGATTCGAGGTGGATAATCCAAAGTGAGCCGAGTATACAATCGATTTCCTCAATGCAATGGAAAAAAGTATCGAACTCCTCTATGCTGCAGTTGCAGGTAGGTATTACGGCCAAATCCTGAATTGCTCTGCAGTTACAGTGGATGGTTGGGTTTGGATAATCGTGATCCAAATCTCCTTCTTCTTCTGAACGATAACAAAAATAAATACAGTCACCGGTCCTTCCATCCTCTCTTATGTATTTTTTAGAAATCGCACTGGTTGCCGAAAATATCTGGATTTGTAGGTCTTCAAAAGTTCAACAAGCAAGGTAAACAGATGTGTCTCCAGTAGGATTGGATGACCAATCTATTTTCAACATTGCTTGCTGATTCAAAAACTTTGCAGGATGCATTGCAAATATGATGACAGTAATAGCAACCTAAACAGTGAGGATAACAGCACATAAAACAAGAATATAACTGGTAGAATCGATTGTAGACTTGTTCTTCTGTCATGGGCTCAGGATTCGGTATCAACGGTTCAAGGCTTGAGGTTCTAAGGGTTATAATAATTGAAAGCCGGATGGCTGAGAATCCCGAGGGTAGCCTGTAGCTACGAAAACGAGGACTGTATACAAGAGACTCGATCCACAATTTCCAAGTGTGAAAGAAGTGAAAGCTAAAGCTAACTGTTTGTTTTATAGACGAGAGAACGAGTGAAGAAAGAAACTTATCCTCCACCGAATGCCTGGTTGATAGACAGTGATTCACTCGTTCCATAATACATCCGAACTCCTGCTTTCATTGTACACTTCTTATTGCACAAATCTTACTTCTCCTGTGAAAACTAATTTGAAATGTGAATTCTTTCCCATTGTGCGTTAGCCTTCGCTCCAAACCTGATTTCATTCTCGTGGTGCTTTAGCTTCCTTTCGAAATCAGAATTCATTCTCGTCATACTTTAGCCTTTGCTTGAAACCTGATTTCATTCTTGTTGTGCATTATCCTTTCTATTATTCACCGATCATCACTCCACCATCGATTATCACTCAGCACAACCGTGACAACTTTAAGCAATTAACAAATATATCCAACTAGGCTATACCTAATTCGGAATACTATACCAAGTTTGGAAATCTCGTCAAGTTTTGGATCCAGTTGTACTCAGTATCAATTCTAAAACTGTACCCAACACAATTGACTAAACGAGAACTAAATGTTTCAAAACTTCCAAAATGCTCAGAATGCTCAGAATGCCATTTTCTCCTTTTGCTAATGTATGGAGGAATAATTCACTAACCCTGAAAAAGAAATAAAATGGCTGCAAAACATGAAGAAATTGTAGTACAAGGGAGACATCCGAAACTACATTGTAAAGATGAAGGACTCGAACTTTTGCCGGTCTGGTCTCAAATCTGTATGTCAAAGGTTGCCAGCAGTGATGCCAGTGATGACCAGCATCTACACCTGCAATTTTGTGCGCAAGCTGCCGACTCCTTTCTAGCAGTCAAGAGCACTCACAGTTGAATTGGGTTACAGAGTAGTTTCATTTCTCCAAACATTAAATAATGTGCAGATAGACAATGAAGAACTCAACTGACTGCAAAATATGGTTCGAGCTGTTCGCTAAAGGATGTTTGGACATTCCTCTGGCCTGTTCCTCAAATATCTGACATACAGATTTGAGACCAGACTCATCATACCATGTCTGCTTATCAGGAATTGCCTGGCAGCAGGCTCTATACAGCAGACTCAATGAAGAATTCAAGGATCAAATATTGTTTTCAAAGGTTATACCAAATGACGTCGTAGAATACAAATTACCACTTAAACATGTTGGTCGCACATATGAGAGATGTATGGATGACACGCACTATCAAAACAATCACATGCCCAAAAATGAAATGAACAATATAGGGAAGTGTGATGATGATGATGATGATGAGGGGAATCATGGAAATAAGATCTTTGGGAAAGGTTCTGACTCCAAGAAATCTCCAACAGAGAAAAAGGGTCCTCAACCAGTCAATATAGATAAAGGTGGAGCCTTAAAAGGCATTCTGGAATCTTTGCTGAAAGCACAAGCCAAGCACAATGAATGCAAGCATTGCAGTTCCTCAACGAGTGGATGGGTATTCTGTAAGAATGCCATCAAAGTCTTATATAGTAACAAAATGAAGTAGGATAAGAAGCTTAAAGTTGAAGTGCTAGAAGTGACTACCTCTTCTCTAAATGTCAAGTCCAGGGGTCTGGTCCACAGAATTACGAAACCAGATACAGCCACAACCTCTTGAGTGCATTACAAGGTTGACTCTGACATTCTGGCAATTGACGGATGGAATATGTTTCTTTTGTCTTGCTTTTGTTCTATGAGATTGTAGTCCAATAGAGTTTCTAAGATACAGACACCTCCAATTTTGGTATTTATGGGTACAGATATTCATATTTCTTTGGTATTACATGGGTACAGACATCTGTGTGTCTTTGGCATTTTGGCTTTGCCAATGTGGTTATTGGTATTGCTTATATTTTTGAAATTGAATAAACTTTCATTTCTGGTGTTCAAGAAAGGGTGCCTGAAGATGAGTTCAATACTCTAAATATGGTGATTATATAGTATCCAAGCATGACATGTAACAAACAATTGCTACCAAACTTGATTATACTCTCATCCACTTACAACAATGATGAATTGCAGCCTGAGCAGTGTCCCAAGGCAGCTCACTATGGATATTAACTGAAAAGATCAGAAATACAAGGCTGCAGCCAGCATACCTCAGCCTGTAACCAAGAAGTTTAAACTATTGCCATCTGAACCTAACACAAGTTCAAGACCCACTTTGTACATGTTTACAAACTTTCGAAACAAGAATAACATCCTTCTAAGGGTTGTCTTGGATCCTGGGTGTGATACACCGATGATGTTGAAGCAGCGGGCCGATTCACATGGTATTTCTTTTGGAACTTCAACAGAATCAAAGATAGTGGAAAACTCAAACGGCAAGTGAGTAGAAGGAGCAGGTTGTCAATATACCTTCCCTGTTACTCTGCAGTAAGAATCTGAATATATCAAAGAGACTATTGAAATTGGCCCAATGGAAAAATTCATCTGATATTATGTTACCTTACTGTTTAATCATCAAGCATGAAGCACTCAGTGGACTCACTGAAGCAAATGGCAAGCTCCAGTTTACATTGAAATACGGCAACCAATACTGCACAATGGCAGTGGTATCTTTGTTTACAATCGAATATGACAATTCCATTTCAATGTTAGGTACAGATGCTTGATGTATTGGAGTTATTGGTTCAATGTATGTCAACATGGCACACGAGATTGAAATCGATTGGGTAGAGCAAATTCCATGGCATTACAGAAATTTTTACAGATTATACAATGGAGAAACTGCCAATGCTCTTCCACCTCATTGATTGTATAATAATGTCTTTGACTTGAAAAATACAGAACAACCTGAGTTGGGTCCCATCTATATATTCTCAGAGATAGGGCTTGTGGTTCTTAAACAATATCTGAAGCAAATCCTGGATTCTGGAAAGATCTGTTCTAGAAAGTCACCCATTGGTACACCCATACGTTGTGTTCCACAGCAACAAGGCAGAGACTTGTGATGGTTGGTAGATTACAGAGGTCTAAATCATGTGATAATTATGAACAGATATCCTATACCACATATGAACAAACTTCGAGGAAGGATTGCTGGATCAAAAATAGACATGAAATTGATTCAAAGGCAGAGTTCAATCTGATTCAAATAAATCCTGGTGATGAACGGAAAACAGCATTTCATAAGCAATATAGATATTATAAACACCTAGTTGTGCTCTTTGCATTGGTAAATGTTCCAGCTACATAATAAGATATGATGATTGAGATCCGGTGAGATTTGATCAATCATGGAGTAGTATTCTATAATGATGATATCCATATCTATACTGAAAATGAAGCAGAGCATGTGCCATTAACTCAAGAAGTTCTTCGTCGATTACAAGACAACTTGGATATAACACCCAATATATGCGAATGTCACCAGCAGCAAGTTGGGTCCCTGGGGTATCTCATATTGAGAGAAGGTGTCAGTATGTCAGGACCAAATTGATGCAATTCTTAAATGGGAATTTCATGAGTAATCCCAGGAGGTCCAGTCTTTCCTCGGATATGCCAACTTCAATTGGTGCTTGATCGAAAGATTTAAAAAGATATGCCATTCCTGCATAGAGTTAATCAAGAAAACAAACGAAATATTGCACTAGAAAGCAAATTCTCGAAGTCAAATAGCCTTCAGTACGCTCAAGATGTACTTTACCCAGGCACCCATATTACAGCACTTCTAGCCTGTTTGGCCCATTGTAATTGAAACTAATACAAACAGTTTTGCAATCAGCACATTTCTCTCCGAAGTCATTGATCGATAATCACACCATCATACCTACCACTGACAAATGATGGATGAAGCAGAGATTGAATACGAAATTTATGATAAGGAAACACTTGCAAGTATATATGCATTTAAAAAATAAAGATGTTATCTCGAAAGGGGTGCTGATCCATTCACTGTCTTCACTGATTATATGAATATCGAATTCTTCATGACCACAAAGATTTTGAATTGAAGACAAGCCTGCTAGGTTCAAGAGATAGTGGGATATGATTTCAACAGATTCTACCGACCTGCTAGTACCAATCCGAAAATCAAAGCATCATCCAGGCATTGGGAGTACCACCCAAAAAATGGGGCAGGTAGTGCTGAAGAACACAAAAATCAGCCAATTGACTGTGTTCTGAGACTTGAACAGTTTGTACCTTCAGGAGGAGAAACAGTGCAAGTGATAAAGTTACAAGGCAAACGAATTGCGATTTCTTCTGCATAGTTGAGAGCAATTCCAGTAGTCAAGTCAAATTCATGGCTGTCAAAAGCAGTGGTCACTACCACTAATAGTGATGCTGCACGGCAATCAGAGTATGCTGAGCTAGGAAGAAAATCCAATTCTAAATATCTCGTTCGAAGACTAAGCCATTCATTTCAAACGTAGACTGTGGATTCCAGGCAATCTGCAGTTGAAGAAACAGATATTGAATGTGGAGCCACATTGGGTGGTGGCTGGACACATAGAGCAAAACAAAACGATAAAGCTGGTCATATGAAACTTCTTTTGATTGGATGTCCGGAAGCAGTAGATTGGACTGAGAAACGTTATGAATACTTCGATGACCAGAGACTGTAAATAGAGTATCACAGACAGAATCCTCAGGGCGTAAACAATAACATGACCAAACAGTTGAGCTAATTGGTTTTGCCTATGAAAGGTTTTTAACATCTAGCAAGATACCTGACGAAAGAATTTGGTTTTACAGGGCAAAAAGGCACACAATTTTTCCAGATCATGAAAAATGGATGGGATTTGGTATTAAGGGCATATGGGGTCAAGATTGTCCCAAATCAAAGACACAAAAAGAAAGCAAAGTGTCTTAGCTAGATGCAACCTGATTGATCGATTCTGCTTGCTGCCATATGTCCTATCTGGACCTAAGCAAATTGATTGGTATACACAAGGTTGTTTGTATGGAACTACTATGTCATTGATTTCAAATAATTCACTTCAGCACACTGAATCATATGTCTCCCAGGGCAACACAAATCAGATGAGTATGGTTGTTCAGAGATGAACTGGCTAAGAAAGGGCGTAGTATTATACATGGAAAGTTTGCAGCAGGGTCAGTAATGGTTACCCACAATGTCCCTGATGAGATTTTATCGGCTATCATTCATTTTGAATGCCTGAGCCAATGTTTTGGGATGGTTAGCAAATGAACATCCACACCATCGATAATCAATGATGGCTAGTTAATGGCCATGGCCGCTTCTGCTCCGAATTGTTGATAACAAATAGACAGCCAACAAACAGTTGAATCGTATCGGCCAAGAAGCTGAATACAAAACAATATGTGCCAACTCTAAACAGCTAAGCTGCACTGTATTGAAAGAGACCTATTTGTCTGGATATCATCGGATTGAAATGATACCACAGGTCCAAAGACAGCGGCCTATTAGCCTGTTGTCATACAGGATGCCGAAGGTCTGATTATAATCTAATGACAGTAAGAATGATAGAGGATCAGTAGATTGAGGCCACGGTGATTGCAAAGGAACTGGCATTGATCCAAAGGAGATCCGAAGGTGGTTACAGTGCTGGAGCTCTAGAGAATTGTGTAGATAGAAGTATTTATTACAACACAAAGAATAAAGACCTCCCAATTCATCAAGGGTAGAAAGGGCATCAACCTTCTCAGTGAGCAGAACATGCCTTGACAATATATGCATTAAAAAGCTATCCTTTTGGTTCAGAATCTATCAGTGATTTTCATATCCCATGCGAAGCTCCTGACCTGACATAAAAGCAGTCCTGAAGCATGTATGGATACTACTTTGACTTAGTAATGCTGGAGTGATGCTCCTAGTATTACATGGGCAATAGTCTATAAATAGAAAAACAGATAGATTCCTTGTATGGCTTCTGAACCTTGAACTACAATGGAGTCAAACCACAAGTTGAACACCTCCTCAATCAAAACAGATTCGCATGCCCTCAGCGGATGAGAATCATTTGTTTTTAAACAAAGTCCAAATACATTGCCTAACACAGCATTTTAGGATTTCAAGTATTGTTTTGCAGTGACCAAAATCATGGGCCCACTTTACAAGACACACTTTGCAGGGGTGAAACAATTGGGAATGAACGATTGTGGAATAATCCATATGATCAATTAAATGTTCATTGTACTTGTGGCAACTGCAATGGATCATTATCTGGAAGCATGGTACACTGGAGAATACAAGGCACCAGCTGAGTTTGGCTCTGGTGCAGGTACATATCTTGAGATCAAATTCAATTTAATTTGACTATGAATACTGACTGCTGCTGCAAAGTTGTATTTGGTTGTTTCGAAGCCAAGTTCCTTTCTACCCTATCTGTGGTCCAAACAAAGACAATTGAAGAAGCCAAAATGATTATCCATTGAAGGCAGTAATGGACAGCAGTTGATGAAGAGAAGATAACAAAGCCATATAATGATGAGGAAGTACATAAGGTGGAGTTCCTGTCATATGTTCCTGATAAGCTTCTTAATGTTTCAGACAATACATTCAAGTTGTATGTCTGCTCAAGTTGAAGTTGTATACTCAGCACTCCTATCTAGTTGCGTGCCGAATAATATAATCACCTGTTGTTGTTGATATTGGTGGCACTAGCAATACCAACAATATCAATGAAAATTGCAATAACAATGTCAATGTTGCAGACACTGAAAGGTTTGATTTGAAGAATTTTGGGCACTTTGGCATGGGCATATCAGAGCTCAATAACTGTTGAAAACCGGATGAAGTGGGGATCTGATAGAGGGTATATACATAATGGGGAGGCAATACTGATTTTGGTCTTTGATATTGTTTTCTGGTTCTTAAGATTATTGTAAATCTTTTTCACACTCTTTGGTTGGATACTTGTATTCTTTAGTATCTCAATTGTGATTAGTCAGTATGTAGTATTTAACAAATTAAGGGATTACTGAAATGATTTTTGTGATGACTATTTGTAATATCTGAATTCACATAAGAATCATGAGCATACATCATAAGAATCGACATTAACTTAGATCAAATACACAGCATTATCAATTCAAGTAAATTGAAGAAGACTACTATTATGAGGTTGAAAAATTAGGTGTGTATAAGGGATGGCCATAAATTGATTAAGGGTTTAAATAAAGCCATTGAAAGCATGTTCTAAATATCATAATGATAAAGACAAGATGCTCGATTATCACCTCATCTGTGGTCCCCACTGTATTTGAGTCCACTGAATTTGACTTTACCAAATTTTGACAAACATAATATGGAGAGTTTACAGAACTATATGTAAAACCAAATTTTATTCATCCATGAATAACAAATACTTCATAATGTCATCATGACAATGCAGCTCAAAGGCCAGTTGTCACCAACACCCACATTATATTTCAGCATTTATGGGTACAAAACATTCAATAACCATAATTAACATAAATATATTGTGCTGATGTAATAGAACAAGTATCAGGGTTTTCAATTGAATATGATGATTCTATCGATATATCAGAAACAAATCATTTGTGAATTATGATTGTTTTTTCAATAGATGTTAGTGCAGCATATTAAATCAAGATCAATCAGATAACAAAAGTTGCATAGCAGTAAAACTGCTTCGAAATCTTATACAATGGACATATTTCAAAGACTCTTCTATTCCCTCAATTGTATGATCGTGTCATTTACTTGAATGATGGCAAAAACCAGTGCAGGGTTATATCTATCTATTCTCAGAGAAGAAGAATTTGGTACATAAAGATATTTTCAAGGAAATACTTGATTTCAAAAAGATTTATCCAAGCAAGTTACCAATAAGTAAACATATAGTTTTCCTGCCAAATCCATACAGAAGAGGTTCAAGTTTGTATATAGATTATCAAGGTTTATATTGTATAAAAAGCATAAACCAATATCTATTGCCACATATAAATAAACCCACAGATGGACTTGCTGCATCAAGAATTTCCACAACAATTGACTTCAATGCAGGATACAATCAGATTCAAATAAAACCTGGTGATAAATATAAAACAACATTGTATACAGGATATAGATGTTATAAAAACATAGTTATACCTTTGAGATGGAGGAACATGCCAGCTACATTCCTTGATATGATGAATGAGATTCTGCAAAATCTAATCAATTATAGAGTAGTCATATATGTAGATAATATCTTCATTTATAAAGATCATAAAAAAGATTATATATAATTGACTAGAGATGTCCTTTGTCTCTTACAGCAAAACAACTTGGCAATAGTGTCTGATGATTGCAAATGGTATTAGAAGTTTGTTTAATTTCTCAGGTATATCATATCAGAAGTAGGTGTTAGTATAATTGAAAACAAGATGTATATTATTCCCAATACAAAATTCCAGACTCTGTTATGGATAGCAAGTCTTCCTTCAAATTTGCCAACTTCTATTAGCACGTTGTTGAATGGTTTTCATAGATATAGTATTCTTTAATAGTGTTAATTTTGAAAATGTACAAAAAGGTTCATTGGAAAACAATATTGTAAAATCGGATAGCCTTCAATATACTTATAAAGTACTTTATACAGGCATCCATTTTGTGGCTCTTTAAGCATATTTTGCGTGTAGAATTTGAAACCAACACAATTGATCTTGCAATCAATACGGTTCTCTCCCAAGTTATTGATGAACAATTATACTTCATCGTTTATTACTTTTCAAAAATAAATATGGCAGACATTAACTATGAAATTCACAACAATGAATTGCTAATTATCATTTCTATATTCCAAGATGGCTGACATTATTTCGATGTGGCTGTTTATTTACTTAGTATATTAATTAATTACACAAGTTTTAAATATATTGAGTTCAATAATGTGGAATTGAAGCCTAGCCCACTGGACTCAAGAGTTGGCAGGATATGCTTTTCAAATATTGTAAAAACCAAGTAGTGCAAATGGAAAACTGGATACATTATTTATGCATTTAGGGTATCATCCTAAAAAGCGAGATGCAAAGCGAAAGAACAACAAATCAGTTGATTCACCATATTTTGAGACCATTTTGATTGATAACATCTAAATGGAAAATATTACAAGTGATTGTGATTAAGTGATAAGGTGAACCAATTGCGATTTACTCTGAAAATTGAAGGCGATTCCAGTTGACATGTTCAATTTATGGCTGTTGAAAAAGTAGTCAGCACTATCTATAATACTGCCATATGTTAAGAAACATACATCTCAATAATTGAAGGCAATCCTAGTCAAGACATCTCCTTCAAAAATGAAGTTCATTACCATAAAGTTGGATGATGGTTTCCAGACAATCAATCATCATGAGAACAGATATTGGCAACAGCGAACCGTTCCAAGATAGCAGAATCTATGGTACAAACCAAATCCATTGAGTTGGTTAGATGGAATATCTTTTAGAATGAAATTTAGAATTGTATTGAGGACTATATCCACCTATGTCTGGAAGATCAAAAGAATAAAGCAGTGGAACATTTTCAATATGGTCTTCTGAACCACTTCAATTTGCATACTGCCCATGGGATTTGAATTCCATAGACTTTCTTATCAAATTACTAGTATCAAATGGATACTGTTTGGTATGGATAATATTCAACCGCCAAATGATTATGGCATATTATATTCCATTCAACAATTCTGAGAAGAAAGCTCTGAACTTGGTCAGAAATATTTTGAAAGAAGTATGGGAATTCTATGGCCTACTATTGAACATTGTATTAAATCAGTACTCGAGATTGATTTCAATATTTTGGTCCGCATTGGTAGAAGCATTCAATACTAGGTTAAATGTATCTTGACCATTTCACCCTTAAATACATGACCGAATAGAAATAGTCAACCAAATGCTTGGATGTTATTGGTGGAATTACTGGTCCAAAATATTACCATTGGCAGAGTATACTCATGATAACTCTCTCACCACTGCTATTGAAATATCACCATGTTTTGGAAACTTTGAATTCAATTGTCAAATATATTAGATCATAGAAGCAAAAGCAAACAATCCAGTATCCAAAAACTATTGTAATTGAATAACCAGCATGTATACATGTTGCTGTAGGAGCTTAGAACATACACAGAATACATTAGAAAGTACCATGATAGATATACTAAAGAACTACCAAAGTATCTGGTTGGTTGTCTAGTTATACAAAATGAAAAAAACCTCAACACTAGATGGCTATCTAAGACATTTGAAGCCAAGTGTTATGGACCCTTCAACATTTTGAAGGTACTTTCATCCACCACTATCAAGCTTGAGTTACTCAATCAATGGCATATACACAATGCATTCCATATATCTTTTACTATGTTTAATTGATTCACCATCAACCCTCCTTGATCTGTACCTAAGCTTACTTCAGCCAGTATACATGATGAACTGGATTACAAAGTAGATGGCTATCAATTCTAAATGGGTCATGAAGTAAGAAAATCATTGGTAGTCAGTCTAGCAATATATAGAAATAAGTTGTATGTTTGGTCAAGTGAAAGGAATATTCAGATGAAGCAGATTGGACAGAGTAACCATATAAAAACTTCAATAACAAGAGATTATTGAAGGAGAATTATAAGTAGAATTGTTTGACTGTGAAGGAAAATAGGATTAAGTAAACAAATTGAATTAGTATCTTTTTCCCACAACGAATATTTAAAGGCTAGCAAGACACCAGGTAAGAGATTGGATTTTTTGGATACAAGAAGTCATATTGTACCAAATCAAGAAAAGAAAAAATGGTTTTGGTTGTAGGCACAAAGGGTCATATATTACCAAATCAAAAGATACAGATGGTTTTAAATTTAAGAATATATAGTATTATGAGTTTTCCAAATCATTACACTGAAAAAAACCCAGAGAATACAAGTCATCAACAGGTGAACTTTCCAAGGGAGGAAGTAGTACTATATCTAATATAATACCCTTGAAGTGGGAAGACACACATTTACTCTCAATATATCGAACTCCAATATCATCAGCTATTACCTGTTTTTGAAAGTGGAGCAAAGCTAGAGATTATACCTCTCCAAATAGTAAAGCTGCCATCTACCAAATGAAGCTAGAAAACTCACCACTCCAAATAGTGAATCTGCTTTCAACCAAAGCTAGAGAATGCTCCACTGCAAATGGCAAATCACTCTCCTCCAGGTAAAGCTAGAGAATTAACTTCTGCAAATAGCAAGACTACTCCGTATCAAACAAAGTTGGAGAATATACTGCTCTAAACATTGACAATACAGACTGCATCACTCTAAACATGAAAACTACTCTCTACCGATACCAGGCAATCTGCCATGCTGAAAAGCAAAGCCAATTTCTATCAACCAAAGTATATTTGCCTACAGATCACAGAAAATATAGTATATGAATGGTTTGGAGCAAGAACCCATGGGAATGATATTGTAAGGATACCAATAGTCTAAATATAATCCAATAACAGTAAAGATGATACAATCTGATAACAGTAGAGATGATGCAAAAATTTCTAATAACAGTAAAGATAATGCAAAGAATGGGAAATAGAGACCTGTGATAGTTGCAAAGGAAAAGGTAGTGGTTCAAGTAGGATATATAAGCTCTGGAATACAGTAGAGATAGAAGTGCTTTGTTGGAGTAAAAACAAAAATATAATGACCTTGGGTTTCTATGAGAATAGAATAGTATCAATCTTCTCAGCAAGGAGAACAAGCCTTAACAATATACTCATTTAAATAGCCAATTGGTTTCATTCAAAATCTTTAGGTGATTTTCTACATTCCAAGCCAAGCTCTCAGTATACTATCAGGGCAAGCTCTAAAGTGAGTAGGAATACTACTTTACTGGTAATCCAGGAGTAACACGCACAGTGTAATACAATTGCAATAGTACCTAAATTGTAAATGCTTTCTATACAAAGACATCCAGTTTATAGGGGACAGATATTTACAAATAACATAATTGATTGAAGAAATAGTTGGATAACTGGACACGAATATAGAATATACAATAGTAATTGGAAATGGACTATCAAACTTTTATATTTCTATACTTTCAATTTGATCACCTTCAGGTGAATAATTTTTATTCAATTGGAAATTACTTTACTGAATTGAGCTTATATATATTCTTGTATTTTAATAATTATCAGCATATTGACTAGAACAAATTTGCATGCTATAAGTGATTTGAATATAAAGATACTGAAGAACAAGAGAATCTTTAATTTCTGATGAATAATATTGATTATTCCATTGATAGACATTTTAAAAAATAGTTTTGAATAATTAATACAAGTAATATACAGTGGTTTTGATATTGTAAACATCAAAGTATTCAACAAGATTATATATATTTCCACTCTAAATATAATATATTAAGTCTAATATTTTGACTAGTTTTTCAACACCCACTTTATCAATTTTGATATTGTTGTAAATTGGAAACATCGAGGTTGTAGAGTATTTAAATGTATATATTTTATATATATATCTTTGCAATTGGAGTTAAACTCAAACACTTAATTCAAAGATTTGATACAAGTGGTACTGTGGCCCACCATGGTGCCCTTATGGCTAATAAGTCGGGCATGATGGATCCCACCCTTATGTGGATAGGGTTTTACGACTAAAATCTACACAGCGACGTCAGGGATGTAGTGAGACTCTCAGAGCGGTTGTGGGGCTATATTGGTTGTCGAGTGCTTGGTTGGATTTACCCTTAAATTTACCACATAATGGGCCAGATGGTTAGCGCCAAAAAATTACAAAAGCCGTCGGGAAGACTAATACCTCTCACATCCATCATTATTTAGCGTCACCCCTTGTATTCATAAATTGTATTTCATAAAAACACAACCTCAAAGACACAACTAATTAGCCATGTAAAGATCGCCGCCGTAGGTAATGGAAAACTGTGTCCTCATACTACAACCAAACTCACGCAATGCATGCTTTTTTTCTAACTATGAACTCCTTTACTCACCCTTGGGATCTGCCTAAGATCTTGCCTCCTCCAACTCCAGCTCTAACTTCCTGATGATCTCATCCTTCCTTCTGCTTTCCTCCTCTAACTCTATCAACTCCTCACTAGTTGGTACAGGCGGAACTGGAACCGTACTATCCCCCACCTTCTCCTTCAAAGTGTCAACCTCCCTTGTAAGCTCCTTGATTTGCTGATTCTGCGAAACCAACGTCAGATTCTGACTCTCTAGCAGTGCCGTGATCTTCACCAGTTGTTCTGTGATGGCGCCATTTGCGGCTGCGGCCGCTACATCGGCAGGGACTCCGGTCGGGATTGCAGTGGGAGTAGCTACGGGACTGGCGGGAATAAACTCCTTTGATGGGGAGACTACCGCAACAGGCTTTGTGAGGGTATTGGTGTGAATATCCGTTGGTAGGTCTGCGGTAGAGGCAGGGATGGTGATAGGCATCGCTGTTAGACCAAATATTTCCTTAACAGGACTGACAGGTATTCTGACGGGTTCCACGATAGAGACTGATGACTGTGAGATATGTGCCAGTGCAGCAGCAGGAACGAATGGCTTAGCAACAGTGGTCCACGGCGTGCCCTCAGCAGTGTACAGTGTCTCCAAGTCAAACTGTGGTGGCTCGGCATCTGCACCTCCATACCATTGCTCGGCGGTAAGAGCGAACTCTCCAGAGGCTGCCAAAGGGTAAATATCGGATTGGTATGTTTCAGCCTGGGTGTGATGCGGTCAGAGATTAACAGCTAAACTGGGGTGGAATAGCAATACCCTCCTGGGCACAATGAATGAGATGGGCTCAATGTAGCTATCGTTAACGGTCTTAAATCCTCTCATTACCTCATTCTCATGTACCTGCAGCATGTTAGAGTATCCCCGAAATTATTGGGGGTTAACCTACAGAAACACCTCTTTTTGGCAGGAATGCAACGCCACGTTGCGGGTCACTGCTTTTGTATTCGGAGAGAAATATGAAATCGTTGTTCTCATATTCAAAGTACCGAATATTTCCATCTCCCTTTCCAGCAAGGTACAAGCATTTAGTCCCTTCGTCCCAGAACGGCATACATACCCCCGATATGCTGTCCAACATCTGGAAACCACCGACGGGGCCATCCGCCAAATTCTTCAAGTCCCAGTGCCCCAACTGGCGATCACTCATCTTGCTGAAGCCAGTAGTGGCGATTTTATCTCCGCCAACATCGCCCGTAAGCCACACAGCTCTGCTGTTCTTTGCCCCGCTATGACCTGGAATTTCGTGCACAGCCATCTGCTGTCTCGGATCCCAAATACGGAGCTTCTTATCGCGGCAAGTAGTGACCAGCATTGACCCATTTGTAGACCAAGCCATGGATTGTACAACATCGCCATGCTTCAAAGTGTGATTCGACGCTGCCGTAGAAACATCCCACAGCTTGACAGTGTAATCTCCGGAGCTAGTGGCGAGAACGCATTCCGCCGATGGATGAAACAGAACATGTCCAACCTTCCTGGCATGGCCTGCAAGCTTCAATACTGGTGCGACATCTGTCGGGCGCTCCTCCTCGTCGTAGTGCAGCGTAAAACCATTCGGTACGACCCAGATGAAAACTTTTCCATCGTCAGAGCCAGAGGCGATCAGGGAGTCGTTGAACGGCGACCATTCGGTATCGAGCACGACCGCTGTGTGACCTCGGAACAGAGGGATTCGCTCGGGAAGTCTCCCACGCTCCGAGACTGGGATAACGGCAAAAGCACCTCCTCCACCAGCTTCCCAGTTCACAGACAGATACTGAGGGTTGACCTGGTTAATTTCGTCAGAATTATAATCAGACTGGTTTTCACTAATCGATAAGGTAGAACCCTCCCGCGCGCCCACGTACTTTGATAATGTTACTGTCCCAGGCATTTTTGGAGATATGGCTATTGATATTGAGATGCTCGGGTCAGACCAAGGAATGCGAAAGTGGATAGGGTTTAGTAGAGATGCGCACAGGTTATCGTAACATAACTCCTAAATTTCGTGTCAAGAAATTAGCAAAGTATCCAGCGTGTCCTCCTCATTTCTTAGTTGGTTAAGAACTATACAATCGACACACCTTTTTTGTAGATCTACCAAAGACGTGTCCTGAATGGTAAAACAGTCAACATCTACTCCAGGTGAAGAAGGATGACGCAACAGTTAAACTCACGATACTTTGACGATCTCACAAAACGGCCAGCCATTGTAGAATTGTGGTGCAGTAATTTAGCAAGTTCAGTTGAACCAAACCGATCAGATAGAAAAGAGAAGTAAAGTATCAACAATATGCAAACTAGAAAGAACAAGACCAATTGGGATAGGGACAGGGTACTATTTGATGCTGAATTTTAGCAGTGCCAAGCGGCATGCACGTGCCAGAAAATCCTCATGTGTAAACGGCAGAGGCAGATAAGTCTGGAATAAACTATCTTCTGATTTTTGACTATGAGCCTCGGTATTGTACTTGCGTCTGGGGGTAAGGACGGAACGCTCCTGTTCTGGTATTAAATTTTGCTGAGGAGGTCAACTCGGGGAGATTGACTTGTGAACCTGTAGACCTTGGTCACAGACACAGGGAGAGTCTGGAACTAAATATCTGCGCCCAACTAAAAATTGCAACTCCACTCAGAGAAAGCAAGAGTTTATAGAGTACATATATCGAGAGTTAGAAGTCATTTCCTGAAGTGTTTAAGCCAGTCATGTTGATTTTTGAGTGATTGCATTTTTGAATGCAACTGTAGCTATCATGTGATCCATAGTTAGTAATCCTGGCCAAGACTAAGAATCTTTCCACACTATACAAATATAAAAAAGAAATATACTAGACAATACTGATATTGTGCAGCTAACATATGCAGGGATAAATATTGAGAATTTAAATAAAAGAAAATGTTAATATAGTGGTAGCATTAATTCTGTTTTAAATGAAACATTGGAATGTAGTAATTTATGATGAAGAATATATATTATTTATTGACTGTCTGAAATTGTGTATTATATCTTTCCCCTCAATAATTCTCTCAAGTACTGGCTTACTATAACGGATTACAGTGGCCCACTTTAAAACCCACTGCAGTAATCAACTGCAGCAATATACTGTATGAACCAACTGAATTCCATATTTGAATATACTACTAAATACTGATAATATAGTATATTTCTTCTCTTTCCGTATTAAGTTCTCTATTTAGCTTTTAGACCATAGGTTAGAATCTTTCGATCCAGATTAAATACCAAGTATAACTCCAGGAGCATCACTCCAGATTTACCTGGTTCAAGTAGTATCCATACTGAATTCGGGACTGCTTAGAAGGTAGATTAGAAGCTTTGCTCCATATGTGAAAATTACTGAAAGAATCTGAACACCAAGAATACCATTTCAATGCATATATTGCTAAGGCTTGTGCTTCTTGCTGAAATGGTTGATTATGCCTTTCTATCCTCGAAGAACCCAAAGTCTTTATACCTTCATCTTTGCTTCTAACAAATACCTCCTTCTAGGCTTTTCTCTAGAGCTCCAATACCATAACTACTTTTGAACCAAGGCCCGCTCAGTCACAACTAGTGCAGTTGTCCATCTCTCGATTCTGTATGATCTATATCATCATTACATTACAATCAGACCATCAGTATCATTTATATCATGAAGCTTGCAGGCTTGTGCCTCAGTGCCAGTGGTACCCTTTCAATTTGTTAACCTCCAGACGAATAGGCCTCGTTAAATAGGCAGCACCTTTGCTGATCAAAGTCAGCACATATTCCCAGGCCTCCAGCAGTTGTTGGCATTGTGGTTGGTGCCATTCAGCTGTTTGCTGGCTGTCCATTTGTCATCGGCAAGAGTCAGCTGCTTCGCTGATACCATTCACCTGTGTGTCGGCTGCCCGTTTGTTATCGACAATCCGGAGCAGATATGACTGCGGCCATTATCCAGCTGTTGCTGCTTATCGATGGTATGGGTGATCGTTGGCTAGCCATCCGAACAGATTCGTTCAGGCATCCAAGACTTGTGATAGCCAAAAACATCTAATCAGGGAAATCGAGGATGATCGTACATAACCCTGCTGCAAACTTCCTAGGTGTAACCATACGCCCTCACTTAGATTGTTTGTCTCTGAATAACCATACCAATCTGCTCTTCATTGCCTTTGGCAAAATATGAACCAGCATACCAAAGTGAATTATTCAAAATCCTCAAGGTAGTCAATCTGCACAGACAATTTTGCATGGACCACTTGCTTCTGGCTAGCTGAGACATGCAAGCAAAGTCAACCAATCAGTTTGCTTACAGCTAGATGAGTCATATGGCACCATGCAGAATCAATCAATCGGATTGCATCCAGCAAAAACATGTTGCTTTCATTTTCTTGATTTGGAAAAATCTTGACCTTGTATGCCCTTAAAACCAAATTGATCTTTCTCTTGATTAGGAAAATATGACTTCTTGTGGCCAAAAACAAAACCATCTTTCTTTCATTATTTGGAAAATCATGGTCTGTTTTGCCGTGGAAAACCAAATTCTTCGTCCAGTGTCATGCTAGCCGTTAATAATCATTCGTTGGAAAAAGGTACTAGCTCAACCATTCATTTGATCATGTTATCGTTTGCGGCATGAGAATTCCATTTGGGAAACTCCTTCAACAGTCTCATGTTATCAAAGATCTTATAAGGTTCCTCAGTCCCATCTGCATCCTCCGGCTATCCCTTTCTCTCAACCACATACAACACCTGTTTCCATTGCTTGCGGTACAGGCTGCCTGTCACGGTTGTACTCAGTGATGATTATTGATAGAGTGATGATGGGTGAATAATACAAAGGACAATGCACGACGAGAATGGAATCAGGTTTCGAGCGAAGGCTAATGCACGACGAGAATGAATTCAGGTTTCGAACAAAAAGCTACTGCACGATGAGAATCAAATCAGATTTTGAGCAAAGGCTATAGCACGACGACAATGAATTCAGGTTTCAAACACGATGCTAAAGCACGACGAGGATGAAATCAGGATTCGTGTAAAGGCCAAAGAACAACAAGAATGAAATCAGGGTTCGTGTGACGACTAAAGCATGTTGAGAATGAAATCACGTGTCGAATTAGGTTTCATGGGAGAAGTAGGATTCATGCAAACAAGAAGTGTACAAAGAAAGCAGGAGTTCAGATGTATTATGGAACAAGTGAATCACTGTTAATAAACCAGGCATTCGGCGGAGGATAAGTTTCTTTCTGCACTCATTCTCTTGTCTATAACACATTCCATTAAGCTTCGGCTTTCACTTCTTTCGCACTCGGTGATTCTGGATCGAGTCTCTTGCATACAGTTCTTGTTTTGGAGCTACAGGTTGCTCCTACATCCCTTGCGCACCCGGCTTCCGGTTTTCATAACCCCTAGAACTTAGAGCCCTGAGCCCTCGATACCGGGCCCTGAACTTTCGACAGCTGAACAAGTCCAAAATCGATTCTACCAGTTAGATTCTTGTTTTATGTGCCGTTACCCTCACCGTTTAGGTTGCTATTACTGTCATTGCATTTGCAACGCGTCTTGCAAAGTTTTTAAATCAGCAAGCAATTTTGAAAATAGATTGGTCATCAAATTTTACTGGAGACACATCTGTTTATATTGCTTGTGGACTTTTCAAAGCGCTACGAATCCAGATATTTGTGGCAACCAGTGCGACTTCTAAATTGATGAGTGAGGACAAAAGGACCTGCGACTGAATTTATTTTTGCTACTCTTCAGAAGAAGAAGGAGACCTAGACCACGATTATCCAAACCCAACTATCCACTGCAGCATTGGGGCAATTCAGGATTGGGCCAAAATACCTACCTGCAACTGCGGCATAGAGGAATTCGATACCTTTTTTGATTGCATTGAGGAATACAATTATACTCTTTGTTCACTGTGGACCCTCAGTCTCGAAACCGTTTTGCCTTGAGATCTTACCAGGCGTTAATGTACTGGAACCCGAACAGCTGTGGTTGCTGCAATATTCCCTGTTCCAACAATTTCAGGATTTAGTGGTCAAACAACAAGTGAGAACACATCTGTGATCAGTGTATAGAGGAAGAATGCATACTAGGTTTCGATATCACTAACTAGCTTCATCAATCACCCTTCAAAGACGCAAGAAACTATGTCAGGCAGCAGTATGTGCAAAGGGCCTTGATATATCGAGATTGCATGAGTGGATCAAGATATAATGGTACCAATGATATTGGTGGATTTTAGCAAGCTGAATCAACAAGATGCACTGACAGCAGCCAACAAAATGGAGAACTATATAGCAGGCATGGGAGGAGCACCAGCATCTCAAATCGAGAACCAAATAGAACGATTGAACGAACAAATCACCACCCAAGCAGCAACTATAGGAGCAGCCCAAGAACGAATCACTGGGTTGTTAAATGAAGGAAAAAACCTCGTACAAAACAAGGCAAACATGCACAAGGAATTGGCATTAACACAACCAACAATCAAGGACTTGGAAGCAAGAGTACCTGCCTGTACACACGAGGATTTACAGACCAAAGTCACTGAATTAGAACAACGACTAGCAATCAGAGCACCAAAAAGGGACAGAGAATCTCAGACAGGAATTTGAGGAAACAGAGAAACGGTTAAGGATCTGTAGAGGAGAAAGAAACGAATATCGGGATCAGGTCGAAAGAGTGCTCGCACTAGCGTGGAATGATGGAAGCGGAAACAGGGGACATAAAGGCAGTGAAATTCTCCGATTCTCGGAAACAGATAGGAAAGCACTCAGAGGATGGATGGCACTGTTAGCAATGAAAATTGCAGATGAACCAACATGATTCTTCGATGAGCAGTCCAAAATGCGATATGAAGCAAATCGACTAGAAGGCATAGCATTAAATCGGATTCAGCCATACATCAGCAGATTTACAGGTAATCTTGATCTCCCATCGTTGCAAAAAATATTGGACCTGTTACAGTGAGCCTTCGGTGATCAAAACATACGAGCCACCGCCAGTCAAGAACTCCTGAAACTTCGACAAAAAGACCGAGAATTCACTCAGTATTACGCAGAATTTGAACGATGGGTACCGGATGTCAACTGGAACGAAGCAGCACAAGTAAACGTGCTTAGGCAAGCCTTGTCTGAAGAATTGAAAGATTCATTACAACATTGTAACATCCCTGAGGACCTTGCAGAATGTGTCAAACTCTGCTCAAAAAGAGATTCACAGATGTGTGCTCAAGCGGCTGAAAAAAAATCAGCAAGATAGACAGTGGGATACAAGAAGTCTGAAACTGCAAGCAACAGCACACCGATCCCATCAACCTCGCAATCAGCGCCTGCATGGACCGTGGCAGGATATCATGGCACTGCTCCGATGAATCTCTCAGCAGTCAAAGGGAAGAGAATTACTGCGGAAGAACGCAAGCGACAAAGGGACGTAGGACGTTATATTTACTGCGGGGATAGCAGGCACTTCGCGGCATTGTACCCGAGATAATTGAAAGCAGCATCAGGACAGGTAGAAGTAACACCTTTAAAAAAAGCAGGAAATGATATGGATGCAGATTCGGGAACAGGGAAAGGAAGGGAACACAAGTTGGGAAAAGTCTAGGCCAGTGCAATAAGGACATCCATTGCACTGGGTACGAATCTCCTTTGTCTACAGTTGTTTAGTCTCGTTTGGGAATTTTGCAGTTTGCAATTTGTAGCGCAGAAATTAAGAAGTCTTCAATGGCAAGCAAGCATCATGTTGTAAAATGTTCGCTGAAAATCGGAGACAGGTTAATCGATACGCACATTTCAATTGACTGCTCAGCCACAGGAATAGCATTTGTGGACAAAGATTTTGTTCACCATCATCAATTAGAAGAGAAGGAGTTATGAGAATCCAGAGAGTTAGAGGTTATCGATGGATGGCCCATCGAATCAGTGACCATTACGACCATGGCCAATTTAAATAAAGGAATATGATCACAACAGAAGCAATTACCAGTGTTTGAAACAAAGTTGGGGCATTATCCGATCATACAAGGATTGCCATGGTTACACCATCATGGTGTCACCGTTAATTTGCAGGCACGAAGAATCAGCTTCGAAAGCAGCTACTGCCAACAGCATTGCCAACAATATTCGAACGTATGGATATGTGGCAATCACCTGGAAACAACAGCAGCAGATCGGGAATGACCCAAATTTGACATCTGCGTAGTAGCAGCATCATCCGTTGTGGCAACAATCGGAAGGGTGAAACTTAAGGTTTACGCCATCACACTGTACGAAATCAACAAGGCCTTGGGAATAAAGGATCTACATGAAAAGTTCCTCGAAGAAGTCATCACCAAGGAGTACCATGAGTTTCTACCCCTGTTCCGCAAAGTAATCGCTGAAACAATACCACTGCACCAACCGAATGATCACAAGATTAAGTCACAAGAGGGCTTCACACCACCATTTGGGCCTATTTACAACTTATCTTGAGAAGAACAACAAGTTTTAAAGGAATAGATAGAGAAGAACTTGTTCAAATGATTCATCCGGTCATCTTCATAACCTTGCGGAGTCCCAGTACTTTTCGTTCCAAAGCTGGAAGGTGGCTTATGACTCTATGTCAATTAACAAGGCTTAAATGAAGAAACAATATATAACCGATACCCCCTGCCATTGATCCAAGAAACCCTGCTAAGACTCTTGAACACTTGCTATTATACAAAGCAAGAGGTCTGCGGCACGTACAACATGATAAGAATCGCAAACGGGATGAATGGAAAACGGCGTTCAGAACCTGCTATGGACTTTTCGAATCCCTGGTTATGCCTTTCGGACTTACCAACGCACCACAATCCTTCCAAAAGTTCATCGACGATACTTGGCGACCATTCCTCGAGATATTCTGCCCAGCCTTTTTAGACGACATCCTCATCTACAGCAATAACATGAAGGAATATATGGAACACATCAGGGCAGTCATGACCTCACTCAAGGAAGCCGGTCTCTACCTACAAGCAGAGAAGTGCGAGGTTCATAAAGAAGAAGTCAAATATCTAGGATTAATTGTTGGAGTAAATGGAATCGGAATCGGCTCTCAGGGGGGGTGAGGGACTCGAAAACTCATACTGGGTTAAGCTCATAGCTCCGCTCGAGTGGCTAACGCCACGTCGCTCCGATGAGCATCGGTGGAAGACTAGACCGCTTCGCTCCTAGTGAAAGACCTCCTGGTGCGGAGGCAAGGAGCTGAAAAGCACCATCAAAGTCAACTGCCTCCACTCGATAACCATCCTCAAAACATCCGGAATTTCATAACTTCCCCTCTTGGCCATAATCCGTCTCCTAAACTTCTCAAGCACAACCAAAGCAACCTTTCGAATATCGGTCCTCAAATACCGATCAAATTGCCGCCCTTCAAAGTCGTAACCCTTCCAATACCTATCTTCCGCCCGATATTGATACAAAAGAGGATTAAAAAAAACAAAAATATCCAAAACAGGAACAAAATGCTTGTGATAACTTCGCACTTCCTCCACAAACACCGTTGAATATAATCGATTTCTCGGTAGCCCGACGGCCTCAGTCATCGTCATAAGTAGAAGATCCAAATATCAAGGCAAAAAGATCTTCAACACAGTCGCAACACATAAATAATAGTATTTGTTGATGAGGAAATAGTATAGTATAGTATGGTATGGTATAGTATGATATGGTATAGGAATAACAATCATATCAACGGGAAAACCCCTCCTTAATATACTACAGCGGCTAAAATTCCTTGGCAAACAACACGGATCAAACATGTGGGGTGTCACACGGATCAACAAAGTGGAGTACACCCCAGAACTAATTTCCAGATAACACCAAAACACCCGACACATTCTATTTTTAATCCCCCAACCCAATCCAATCTTAAAAATACCCCAACCCAATCCAATCTTAAAAATCCCCCGCCCGATCAAATAACCATATACGACACATCAATAGTAATCCCCTTTTTTAATAAAACCGAAGTTGTTCCATTTCCCGCCCGTACAAACAAAAGAAAATAAAGACCCCTCTCCATTTTTTTTGCCCATTCATTTACATTATGCCATGCCATAATCGGCACCTTCGCATCAAACATAGAAACCTGGGTACCAAACGTAACATTATGAGTTATCTAATTCAACATATTAGCATATGAACATCATAATAATTATTCCAAATATTACCGCCCCAGTATCATGAACAATCTCCGACCCCTCAGCAAATAAACCATCCATTGGATCGTTACCCAATCCATTATAACCACCATCTAAATTTTCAAAAGGAGCCCCCACACCAGTCCTCCATAGCTGATCCGTCGCTGTCTGACCCCCTTTACGGGTCAGAAAATCAATGCGCGTACAATTGTCATCAGCGGTCGTCGCCATTAAATTAACCGAGTACGCCTGCGGCTTGCCCGAACAAACAATCGCCCTATACCTAAAACTTGTAATCGCATTCCATTCGGCTTTAAAATGAAAAGCCTCCACCCAAACCCTGTCCATATGATTTATCGCCTGTAATATCCCCGTATTACTCGTTAAAATAGCAGTGAGATCCACTGCCAACCAATGCGATTTATTAACCTCAAATTCGATATCTTCCGTCACCGCCTTTGTCAGATCTGGCTGAGCCCTGACTCGCCGATACAGAAGATCCACCACGCTGGGCCGGGTTTTCGCCCTTAATGCACCACCACCGCGACCTAATTTTTATTAGATTACATTAATAAAATCAGGGAAAAAACTAACCCCAACGTGTGGTTTTCGCCCCTCGTTTCATAACCACCCTTGGCTTCCGTTTTCCCTTACTAAGTTTTTTTTTACCACCCGATCCTTTAAAATTAGTCGCGCGTAATCTCTTAGCTGCACCCCATGACTGCGATATACCATTCTGACTCCTTACATGACCCCGCTTTTTAGGAGGCATGATATGGTGTGGTGTGGTGTGATGTGGTGTGGTGTGGTGTGGTGTGGTGTGGTGTCGCGTAAACAATAACAATGCAACGTAATGTAAACAACAACAAAAACAACGCGACATGAAGGCAACCAGCACACTATATATACCACCCACATTTCCCACAATGACTAAATAATTCATCCACATCATACCTTACCATACCACACCACCACCACCACCACCAATCTTAAAAAATGCAATACTCAAACAACCTCCGTTTCTCCGTTCTCTCCGCCATCTGCTACTTTCTCTCCCTCGAGATTCCCCAAACCCTCCGAATCCCATACCTCTTCAAATCTCCCTTCTTCGTTATCGAAAACGGATCGGAGAAATACACCCATTTCTCCCACTACTACCGTTTACTCCGATCGAAGGAGTTCACCTACACCGAAGTCTGCGATGAATACTTCGGGGATTTCACCTATGGCGAATATAACAACTGTGAACACCAGTTGTACCACGACTGCCGCTACGAATCCCTCCTTCTTGCCTCCCAGGGAAACCTGTACGAGGCCTACCACACCATCACCACCATTGTTCAATACCACCATGGCATAAACGGCGAGTTTGCCTACGGCTTAATCAAAAACCTCGCCTCCACCGCAAACAAATTCCTCCATCGCAAACCACGCCAATGCCCAAATAACATCAAGGGCAAAGCATTGCAACGGAGGAATGCTTCCAAACTACGATACCTGAAAACCCTCATCCTATCGTGGTTTCAAAAGTTCTGGGACCGAATGGATGAATCGGTCAAAACAAGATGCCTGGAATCCCCCGACGCCTGCGATTTTTAAAGTCCAAGCAGTCAAAAACTGGGAAGCACCAGGGAAATTCCAGGATGTCCAGGCCTTCTTAGGCATTGCCAATTTTTATCCACGGTTCATACGAAATTATTAGAAGGTCGTGCAATCACTAACAAAACTCACGAAAAAGCTAGTACCTTTCTGCTGTGGACCAGATCTAAAAAGGGCATTCGCAGAACTCAAAAGGGCCTTTACGACTGCACCAGTGCTAGTCAATCTCCATTTTGAACAGGAGATTGCCCTCGAAACTGATGCATCAAGTTACATATCCGCAGGAGTCCTTTCTCAGTACGACAATCAGGGAGTGCTACACCCAGTAGGCATCTTTTCCATGAGACATTTACCTGCCGAAGAAAATTACGAAATCTACGACCAAGAATTTGACGCAATAGTCAAAAGCCTGGAACAATGGACACCCGAATGCAAAGGTTCAGCCCATCCGATTGAAAATCTTACCGATCACAAGAACCTGGAGAACTTCATGACATTGAAACTATTCAATCGATGGCAGACCAGATTGTCCGAATTACTGTCAAGGTTTCAATTCAAGTTAGTTCACTGGCCAGGAAAGCAATGTCAAAAACCCCATGCACTTACCAGAATGCCAGGAGATATTCCTCCGAAGGGGGGGGGCAGAAAAAACCCAGCAAATCATACTAAAAATGGAAAACCTCGATGAGAGGGTACACAAAGGGTTAATCATGGTATTCACGGAAACAATCGACCTGGATATCGACTCTGTAAGCTCCAAAGAGTTATGGAACTGGATGAAAAATGTATGTCAGCCTTGTCCGTATGACAGTAGCGAAGGGCTATGTATGCATAAGTATCAGTTGCAAGAAATCTCTGAAATACAAATACAACCGACGGACAAGGATAAGCTCAAGTAGATCCAAGAATGCCATGACTTCCAGGTCGCGGGACATCCAGGACGAGCAAAAACGTATTACTTGCTAAGCCGAAGTTACCCCTGAAATCAGATGAGGAAGAATGTGGACCGCTACGTACGAAATTGCCACACCTGCCAGCGGAGCAAAGCAACACACAGAAAAACTCACGGCTTGTTACAACTGTTACCAGAACCGGATCAACGAGGGAAGGACTTGTGCATGGACTTCGTAGTCGGACTACCAGAAAGCGAAGGAATCAACGTGGTATGGGGAGTGGTTGATCGCCTAACAAAAATGGGTCATCTGGTACCTTGTACAGACAGCGTGGACGGAAAAAATTTGGGCGAAATGTACATTGAGGAAGTGTTCAAACTGCATGGACTGCCCGAAACAATTGTGTCTGTGGAGGGCCACAATTTGCTTCGGATTTCAGAAAACACGTCTGCGAATGATTGGGTATCGAACACAGACTGTCAACTGCATTTCATCCTCAGACCGATGGCCAATCTGAAAGAATCAATGTGGTAATGGAACTGTACCTCCGAAACTTTGTCAATCGTCAGCAGAATCATTGGGTCCAGTGGCTACCATTGGCAGAGTGCGTGGCTAATAATGATACCTCGGAGACGACCAATTGCTCAGCAGTCTTTGGTAACTACGGCTTGCACCCACGAATGACTTTCAGCCAACATCCAATCCAAGTTCCTAACGACATTCTCGAAGTCAATGCACAGCAGATGGCCCAACGAATGGAGCAACTCTTCTGTGAGCTCAGAGCCAAGATGAAAAGGGCCCAGGCCATACAGTCCGAACAGGCCAATAAGTCCAGAAGGGTCGGCACAATATTAGAAGTCAGCGATAGAGTTTGGCTGGACACACAACACTTATCAGCAACCCGACCAAGCAAGAAACTGGACTGGCAACGCATAGGGCCATACGAAAGAACTGAGGTCATCAGTCGCTGGGCCTATCGAATCAAACTACCCAACCAGCTACGCATTCACGGTGTCCAACAGATATCCCACTTGGAGAAAGCCGCTCAAGATCCCCTCCCATATCAAAAGCAAAAACCTCCACCACCTGTGATAGTCAAAGGAGAAGAAGAGTACAAAGTCGAACAGGTGGATGATTCCAGACTTTTTCGGAAACTATTTCAATATCTCGTGAAATGGACAGGGTACGACGAGTGCAGCTGGGAGCCCACAGCCAACTTGGATAGACCGAAGGCTATCGATGACTTTCACACCGAACACCCTGGCAAGCCTGGGTCGTAAACCTCGTAGATACCCGGTATTGGCGAGGGGGAGCTACTGTCACGGTTGTGCTGAGTGATGATCGATGGTGGAGTAATGATCGGTGAAGAATACACAGGATAATACACAACGAGAATGAAATCAGGTTTTGAGTGTAGGCTAATGCATGACAAGAAGGTATTCAGGCTTCAAACGAAAAGCTGAAGCACGATGAGAATGAAATCTGGTTTCGAGCAAAGGCTAACACATGACGAGAATGAATTTAGGTTTCAACAAAAAGCTAATGCACAATGAGAATGAAATCAGATTTCGAGTGACGGCTAAAGCACAATGAGAATGAAATCAGATTTCGAGCGAAGGCCCAAATACGACGAGAATTAATTCAGGTTTCGAATTAGGTTTCACAGGAGAAGTAGGATTTGTGGAAACAAGAAGTGTACAAGGAAAGCAGGAGTTCAGATATATTATGGAACAAGTGAATCACTCTCTATAAACCAGGCATTCGGCGGAGGATAGATGTCTTTCTTTACTCGTTCTCTTGTCAATAAAACAACCATTTAAGCTTCGGCTTTGCCTTCTTTCACACTCGGTAATTCTGGATTTAGTCTCTTGCATACAGTCCTCGTTTTGTAGCTACAGGCTACTCCTCGATCCCTCGACCACCTGGCTTCCGGTTTTTGTAACCCCTAGAACCTCGAGCCCTGAGCCCTCGATACCGAGCCCTGAACCCTTGACATTGACCATGATTTCTTTGACTTTGTAACCCGTTTCATGCTTGTAACCATCCACATCATAACCAAGTTCACTTGTTTCATTAGCAAGTGCTGGTGCCGGTCTAATGGGATTGTTGGCAAGTTGATAGAATTTGATGAGAGATACATACAGGGTATTATGAATACAGCATTGATTCGGTAATTGAAGCTTATTAGCGGTGCGCAAAACACCTTGGAGACCTGGAAGGGTCCATGAAGATTGGTATGCAGTTTCCTCGATAGTCTTCAAGTTGTAAGGTTTTTTCTATTTAGCATAACTAGATTGCCAACTGAATACTTTGGAGGTTCCATAGCATGCCGGTCATTGTACTTCTGTATCGTCTCCCATACCTGTTCTCAGCCTTTACAGCAATGTGCATGCACACTGGTCATCGAGTCAATATAGTTCCTACATGCTGAATGCTTTGCTTCTGCTTCCATTGGCCAATTCGTTTGAGAATCAAATCCAAAGTATGCAATAAAATGTAATATTTCCACAGTTGTGGTGAGAGAGTCATTGTAGGCATACTCTGCCATCGGTAATATCTCAGACCAATTATCCTGATTGAAATTGCAGTATTTCCGCAGATGGCATTCAAACATTTGGTTGACTCTTTTCGTTTGTCCATCTGTTTGAGGGTAGAATTGTGAAGATATCTTCAATCTGATATCAAGAGCTTCGACCAATGAGAACCAAAACAAGGAGGTGAACCAGAGTCCTGATCTCACACTATGTTTGATGTTAGACGATGGAATCTCAATATTTTGTTCAAGAAGATTTTGAATAGGTCTGTAGCCTTCTTCTCACCATCTTTCAATGGAATGATGTGAGCTATTTTTGTAAATCGGTCAACAATTACCCATACCAATCAGTATCCATCTGATACCAGTAATTCGATAATAAAGTCCATGCGAATCGAATTACATGGGCGGTATGCTGATTTGAAGGGTTGTAGAAGTCAGTGGGGAGCATGGCACACCACTTCATTCCTTTAGCACTCAGGGCATGAGTGGTCATAATCTTCAATGAATGTCTCTATTTATGGCCCAAAGAAATATTTTCTGACTGGTTTGAATGTCTTATGCTGCCCCATGTGGTCAGCCATCTTGGAATCATACTCCACTTCCAATATCGGTTTCTTCAACTGCAGATTATCTGGAATCCATAGTCTGCCTTTGAAATATAGAGCTTCATCTTGGAACGAGATAACTGGATTGGAGTATCCTGTGATATCTCCACTGTACTTTGCCTGCCATGCAGCATCATTACGAGTGGTGCTGACCACTGTTTCTCACAACCATTAATGGAATCTGACTACGGGAATTGATGTCAACTTTGAAGAGGAAATTGCAATACGTTCGCCTTGTAACTGTGTCAGTTGTACTGTTTTCCCTCCCGAAGTTTCAAACTGATCGGGTATCAGAATGCGGTGGATCAGCTGGATTTTGTTTTCCCCAGCACTACCTCCTCTATTTTTTGGGCAGTACTCCCAACATCTAAATGATGCAGCCTGTGTCCCATTTGCACAGCCAGGTCGGTAGAATATTTTAAAATCACATTCTGCCAGCTCAGGAGCCCAACGTGCTTGTTTCCAAATCATGATCTTCATAGTTGAAAAGTATTCAAGGTTCTAGTGATCAGTAAAGACACTGATTGGGTCAGCTGCACCTTCGAGGTAATGCCTCCTTTCTTTGAACAGGGATACTATGGGGAGCATCTCGTTTCATGGATTTCGTAGTTGATCTCAGCATCATTCATTTGTTGTGAGTGATACGCTATAGGGAGCAATCAGCTATAAATGACTTGGGAGAGTATTGCACCGATTGCAAAATCACTTGCATCTGTCTCAATCACAACAAGCCAAACATGCTCCAAATTTTGCAATAGGAGAGCCTTGGTCGAGTGCTATTTCAGCATATCGAAGGCTATTTCATGTTGCGGATTTGATTTCCTGTCAAACTGTTCTTTTGTTTTCTTGGTTAACTCTGTTGAGGGGTGAAATTCTTTTGAAATTTTTTCAATGAACTGTCGATAGAAGTTGGCAAGTCAGAGAAATAAATGGATGTCCTGGACAGACTCTGGAATCTCCCATTTCAAAATTGTGTCAATTGTGTCTTCGGACGTGCTGACACGGTCTTCCGATATGAGATACCAAAGAAAATCAAAGTGTTTCGGGTGCCGCTTGCACTTATTGGGTGGAATCGCCAAGATGTTCTTCTGTAGTCAACCAAGAACTTCTTCGGTCAATCACACATGCTCTTTTACATGTTCTGTATAGATGAAGATATTACCAATATAGACTACTATTCCATGATCGATTAGATCTCGCAGGATCTCATTCATCATATCTTGGAATGTAGCTGGTGCATCAGCCGATCCGAAGGGTATGACCAGAAATTCATAATGTTCATATCAGGTACGAAATGCGATTTTCAATTCATTCACGGATTCAATTTGAATGAGGTTGTACCCTGCCTTCAAATGATCTTTTGTGAAAATCCTTGATCTAGCAACCCTGTCTCTAAGTTTGTTCATCAGCAGCAATGGATATCAGTTCATAATTGTCACATGATTCAGACCTCTGAAATCTACCTACAATTGTAAGCCTGTTCTGGGTGGCTTTGGAACGAAGAGTATGGGTACACCTGCAGGTAACATGCTTGGATGGATCTTCCCAGAATCAAGCATTTCTTCAATATAATTATGAAACACTGAAAGCTCCTTTGCTGAGAGAACATAGATGGAACCCCATGGAGGTAGCTGTTCATATTTCAAGTCAATAGCATGATCATAGGATTGATGATGCGGAAGAGCATTGGCAGTTTCTCCGTTGTATAAGGTTTCAATGTCTGTCTATTGCCTTGGAATTTGGTTTACAAAATCGATCTCAATTTCATGTACCCCATTGATGTGCATTAATCCACTAACTCTGATCCATCAAAGATCAGTACTGAAGTTCAAAAGAGAATCGTCATATTCGATAGAGAATGAAGATACTACTGCCTTTGTGCAATGTTGATGGCTGTGTTTCAACGTGAACAAGAGCTTATCATTTTCTTCAGTAACTCCACCAAGTGCTTCATTCTTGACACTCCACCAGTAAGATATGATGATATGAGACAAATTCTCTATTGGACCGATTTCGAAAGTCTCCTTGGTATAATGAGATTCATACTGCAGTGTAATGGGAAAGGTATACTGCCAACCCACTGCGTCTACTTGATCTCCATTAAAGTTTTCGACTATGATTGATTCTATTGGAGTCACTAATTGAACACCATGTGAATTAGCCCACTGCTTCAACATCATAGGTGTATCACACCCTATATCAAAGAGAACACATACAGGGATGTTCTTCTTGTTTGGAAAGCTTGCACACATGCATATTGTGGGTCTTGAACCCATCTCAGGTTCAGGTGGTAATTGCTTGAATTTTTTGGTACAGGTCGAGGTGCACTGGCCACCGCCTTGCGTTGTCAATTTTTTTGGTTGACAACTATAGTGAACAGCCTTTCCATACTGCTCTGGCCGCAATGGGTTGTGGTTGAAAGTGGGTGAGAATGTAATCAAGTTTGAATTGTTTGTCACACTGGGATGCTATATGATCAGCATATTTTGAGTATTGAATTCATACTCAGGCACCCTGTCTTAAACAGCAGAAAAGAATGTATATTGCATATTGAAAAGCTATAATACCAATGACTGCATCGGTAAAACCGAAATAAAAACTCAAAAGAAATATGAATATCTATATCCATATAAACTGGAGGTCTCTATACTTGAACAAACCCATTGGAAAGAGCACAATTCCAAATGAAAGACAAAAGATACTAGATTCATCCATCAATCTCCATACTGTCGGAGTCAACCACATACAGCACTGAAGAAGTTGAGGCTGCTGCCACTTTCGAGATTTGATTAGCTAGACTCCTGCGCTTGACCTTCCAAAAAGAGGTGGATACTTCTGGCCCTTCCATGTTAGGCATCTTATTCTTCTTCTTCTTCTTCTTATTGGAGGAGATTATGAGAGCATTCATACAGAATACCCATTGATGGTCTGAAGATCATCAGTGCTTCCACTTGTGTGCTTGGCTCGTGCTTCCAGGAAAGATTCTGGGATGCATTTGAGGGCTTTATCTTTGTCTGTGTTGACTGGCCTCAGACCCTTCTTCTCTGTTCAATGTTTCTTGGAGTCAGAACCTTTCTGAAAGTTTTTCTTTCCTTGATTCCCTTATCACCATCATCATCATGCTTCCTCCTTTTGTTACATTTGTCTTTGGGTTTGTGATCATTTTGCTAATGCTGTATCAGCAGGCGTCTCTCATGTGCATGGCCCACTGTTTTGAGCAGTAATTCGCATTGCGCATTGTCATCTGGTGTAATTTTGGAAATGGATACTTGATCCTTGATATCTTCATTGTGTCTGCTGTGTAGAGCCTGTTGCCATGCAATCGCTGATTAGCAGACATGGTAGTTCAAATCCTCCATCATTACAAAGTAGTTCTGGATATCTTCCTTGTACTGTTATTTACACATTGTTTGGAGACATTCAGTTTCTGTCTCTGGGTCGATGAATTATTCTGCACTAGCGTTGGTGACTGCTGCAACACCGGGAGCTTTGCTCCAGGATTGCCTGGTCAAAGTGTCATCTGGACATATTTCGGTACTGCTTCGAAGGTAGGTCAGGAGATTCGCTCAGGCTATGAAATGACTAGAAGGTTCAGAACAAAATGAAGAGCTGTTCAATTCATATATTGTTAAGGCTTGTTCTCCTCACTGAAAAGATTGATACCTTTCTACCCTTGAAGAACTCGGAGGACATTATACCACTTTCTTCGCATTCCATCACATACTTCTGTCTACGCTTCTCTCCTCAGCTCCAGCACCATAACCACCTTCGAACCAATGTCCGCTCTTCTGCAACGACTGTGGTCATCCATCTCTTGATTCTCCATCGTCTATATTGTCTTGAGATTATTATCAGACCATCAGTATTCATTATGATATCCAGCTTGTGGGCTTGTGCATCTGGACAAGTGGTATCCTTTCGATCTGATGACCTACAGACAAACAGGCCTCATTCGATAGAGAGCAGCTTTGCTGTTCACAGTTGGCAAATAATCTTAGGTCGTCAGCTTTGGGCTGATGCCATTCAGATGGCTGCCAGCAGTCTGTTTGTCGTCAGCAATTTGGAGCAGAACCGACTGTGATCATTAACTAGCTGTCGTTGCTTATCAATGGTGTGGGTGTTCATTTGCAAGCCATCCAAAACGCTTGGCTTTGACAGCCGAGATGAGTGATAGCCAATGACATCTGATCGGGGAAATAGGGGGTGATTGTTCATGACCCTGTTGAGAACTTTCTAGGTGTAACAAATGCTGATCATGTGTCAACCTGAAAATGCTTTCTAAGCTGTTTTTCACGGTTGTTATACCAGCCCAATGCTTCTTCTTAAAGAATAGTTCCAACGAGGACGATTTTCTCATCATTATCGTTATAATCATTTTTGAAGTATCTGAGATAGCCATCCAGTCCTGCAATCCAATGGCAGTAGGATCTGTTCTTGTTCATTGGGTCTCTCCTAAGTTGAATATTTTGCTTCTTGCTTGGATTCGGAGTTGATTGTGGTGGCACTTGTGGTTCTACCAAAGATGATTCGCTATAATCCGTTCCTGCTGGTGGTGGAAGTGGTAGGAGAATGTAGTCACAACTATCAGAAGAGCTGTAACTTCTCGAGCTGGAGCTAGAAGACTGAGAATCCCCTTGGGGGTCTCCTCCAATGGCTCCTGAAACATCTCTATTACCACTCAGTTCCTGAGTCACAGTGTCTATGATTCACATTCCAATGCCATTACTTGCGGTATATGGAAGGTTGAATCTCTGCTCAACAGGCTTGGTATCCCCTTCCTTTGGTGTCAATACTGACCGGGCCAATCATCATACTGATCTCTTCATTCTTTCATCCGAGATGTTCATCAGCGAGCCTCCAGTGAATTATTTGAATTACAGCCTAAAGTCCTTCTTTATCTTTGCCTCTGCTGCATTCCTTTCCTGTTCTGCTGTTTCTGTCTTTTTCTGTACTTCCTCTTGTATCTTGTTTGGTTCTTGACAAGACATGACGTATAGCCGAGACATATGTTCGCCATCATTTTAGGCTTTGATTCAAACATCTGCCAGCTCCTCGGATTGGGTATGCACTTGAAGTGCAAGGTTTTCTTGGGCTCATTCCCTATTATCGAGTAGAGTTGAAAGGGTTCCCAAGGCTGTTCCAGAAGGTTAGATTTGCTCGCTGAGAGCTGACCGCAGCTCTTGGTAGGCTTTGGTTGATTGGGCCTTCGCTATAATACAGGCTGTTTGGACTTTAGCTGCAAAGACTCTGGATTGGATAACTATATCGGAATGCTTCCTGAATTGAGCCATTTCCATTTTTTCCACTCCCAGATGAATGGAATTGTATATCTCGTTTTTTCTAATAATGAGGGCTTTGTAATCTTTGGCCAATCCTGGGACGGCCATCTGTATCTAGAAATTATTCTACCTTCCTTTTTGAAATAGGCTGTTCATCCATCTGAGTTCTACATTGATTCAATCCAAAAGATGCATAACCCAGTCCTGAATATCTTTCCTTGTGATGGGCCGGTACTGTGTCACCTGCTTATCCATGTAGCTAGATAGAATCAATGCAGTTTCCATTCCAGCCACCATGTAGGTGTCTGACATGCTGGTGTCTGATCTGACCTTTATTGGACCATGAAAAATTGCTGAACAGGGGTGGAATGAAGGAAGAGAAATTGAGTTGCGGATTATTGCTGCCATTGTACCGAAGGCTCACAGTTGCGATGAGAGGTGTACGTGATTACAAATCAGCAACAGCAGGATAGGTGACGAAATATAGGTGGTATATCCACCGAATTGATTCACCAGTTCCTATGGTAAATGTCATGGGTTCAGGGCTTTGTATTGCGGTTTCAGGGCCCAACGTTCTAAGGGTTATTAAAACTGAATGCCAGATGGCTAAGAAGTCCGAGGGCAGCCTGGAGCTACAAAGATCAGGACTGTATACAAGAAACTGGATCCAGAATCAACAAGTGAAAGAAGTGAAAGCTGAAGCAAATTGATTGTTGTATAGATGAGGGAACAAGTGAAGAAAGAAACTTATCCTCTGCCAAACGCCTGGTGTATATACAGTAATTGACTTGTTCCATAATACCTCAGAACACCAGGTTTCTTCGTAAATTGCATTTGTACGATTCCATTGTTTCTCGTTTGAAACTTGATTTCTATCTTTTAGCCTTTATTGGAAATATGATTTCATTCCTGTCCTGCATTAGCCCCATTTCGAAACCTGATTGCATCCTCGCCGTTCATCAGTCTCCATTTTACCAAATTTTGCACCTGCCACAAAACAGCCTGGCATCATCTATCTGGTCGACTTCATACTCCTCTTCTCTGTCTATTATTTCCAGTAGTGGTGGTTCTTGCTCTTGATACAGGAGAAGATCTTGAGCAGCTTTCTCCTAACACCATATCGATTGGACATCATGAATCAATAGCTTGTTGGGTAATTTGGTTTGATCGGCACAGGGACTGATGACTTTGATGATATCATATGGCCCTATTCTTTTCCAGTTGACATTCTTGCTTGGTCGGATTGTTGATATGTATTATGCATCCAGCCAAACTTTATTGCTGACTTCCAACAATGTGCTAACCCTTCAGGACTTATTGGCCTGTTTGGATTGTACCACCTGGGCCCTTTTCATTTTAGCTCTGAGTTTGCTACAAAGTAGTTCCCTTTGTTGGGCCAGCTGCTGGGCATTGACCTCACGAAAATGAATAGGATCATTGATTGGGTGTTGGCCGAAAGTTATTTGTGGATGAAAGACATAGTTGCCAAAAAACGCGGAGCAATTAGTCGACTCTGAAGTATGATTGTTTGCTGCTAACTCTGCCAATGGTAACCACTGGAGCCAATTGTCCTGCTGGTGATTTACAAACATTCAGACATACTGTTCCATTACTGAATTGAGTCTTTCAGGTTGGCCATGGGGCTGATGATGAAACGCGGTTGACAATCTTTGTTCGATTTCCATTCATTTGCAGATGTATTTCCAGAATTCCAAAACAAATTGTGGCCATGGATCGAATACTATTGATTCAGGCGGTCTGTGCAATCTGAACACTTTTTTGACATACATTTCTCCCAGCTTCATTCCATCTAATTTGTCAATACACAGTACCAGGTGTCGCATCTTGATTACATGATCAACCACTATCGATACCATGTTGAACCCGTCGCTGTCTGGCTGTTCGACTACACAGTCCACGCTCAAGTCCTGCCATTGTTGCTACGGTACTTCTAACAGTCGTGAAATGCCATGAGTCATTGGGTGGGTTGCCTTGCTCCGCTGGCTCATGTCGCAAATGTGTATATTGAAGTCCACATTCTTCCTCATCTGATTCCTGGAGTGATTTCGCTCTGGAGGTGGTAGGTTTTGGCTTGTCCTGGATGTCCCACGATGGGTGAATTGTCGCAATCCTGGATCCACTTGAGCTTTTCCTTGTGTGTTGGTTGAGCTTTTTGCAATTCAAAAATTTCTAGTGACTGCTTGTTTTTGCATTGTTCTTTGCTGCTATAGTACAGGCAATGCTGACACACATTTTTTACCCAATTCCATAACTCTTCAGGACTTACTGAGTCATTGTCGAGGTTAACTATTTCTGAGAAGGCCAATGGCAACAACGTGTATAATTTCTTGTTGAGATTTTCTGTTTGTAGCATGATTTACTGGGTTTTTTCTGCCCCCCTTTCATAGGAATGTCTCCTGGTATTCTTGTAAGTGCATTGGGCTTCTGTTTTTGTTTGCCTGGGCAATAGACCATTTTAAACTCAAAATGGGAGTAAAACTAAGACCACCTCATTTGCCTGCAGTTCAACAGCATAATGTACTTCAGGTTCTTGTAATCCGTTAGAGTCTTGATAAAATGTGCTGAACCTTCGCACTCAGGCCTCCATTCTGCTAAACATTTAACCATCATTCCTGATTCTTGATTGTAATTTTCGTAATTTTCCTTGGCAGGCAATTCTTTTTTGAAACGATGGCTACTAGATGTAATATTCCATGATCATCGTACTGAGAAAGAACTTCTGCAGATATATAACTCAAAGCATTGGTCTCTAGGACTATCACTGTTTCATGATCGAAATGGGCCACTATCTTAAAGGTGCTGTCAAGTTCTGCGAAAGCCAATTTTTGATCTTGTCTCCAGTAGAAAGTACCAACTTTTTCCTGAATTTTGTTAGTGGTTGCACTACCTTGCTATTATTCCACATCAACCATCAGTAAAAATTAGCAACACCTAGGAAGGCTTGGGGTTCCCTGAGTTTCCCTGGTGCTTTGCGGTTTTTGACCGCTTGGACTTTCTTCAGATCCATTCTCATTCTGTTCACTCCAACAATCAATCCTGGATATTTGACTTCCTCCTTATGAAACTTGCCCTTCTCTTCTTCCAGGGAGAGCCTGGCTTCCTTGAGCGATGTGATTACTGTTCGGATGTGCTCTGTATGTTCCTTTAGGTCATTGCTATATATAAGCATATAGTCCAAAAAAGCTGTGCAAAATATGTCCAAAACAGGCTGTAGCATATAATTGGTAAATTATTGAAATGATACTGGCGTATTGGTAAGTCCAAAGGGCATAAATAAGGATTCAAAAAGTCCATATTGTGTTCTGAACACTGTTGTCCTTTCGTCTCTGTCCACATTTCTAATCATATTATACTTGTCACCGATGTCCAACTTGGTATAGTAATAGGCTTTGGAGATTCTTGAAATGATTTCTTGAATCAGTGGAAGGGGGTATCGGTTTTTTATCATTCCTTCATTTAACTTCTGGTAGTCGACGCAGAGTGTCAGACTTTTTCCTGGCTTGAGAGCCAAAGGTACTGGGGCTGTGCAGGGTTAGGAAGATGATCGGATGAATCTCTTGGACAAGTTCATCTCTATCCATTCCGTTAGGACTTGCATCTCTTCTCGCAGCAGTCTGTAAATAGGTCGAAATGCTGGTCCAATGCCCTCCTGTAACATTATCTGGTGATCATAGGGTTGGTACAGTGGTTGCGTTTCAGCCATTATCTTGCTTAAAAGAGGTAGAAACTGGTGGCATTCCTTCTGAATGGCTTCTTTAAGGGAATTTTCTTTAACACTCTTCATTCCCAAGGCCTTATTGATTTCATACAGTGTCATAGCATAAACCTCGAATTTCTCTCTTCTTATTCTTCCCATCAAGGATGATTCTGCTACTGCACAGACATCCAATTTTGGCCTTTCCGGATCTGCTGCTGTGAATTCCATATGATTGCCCCCTACCCATGCGCTCGAATGATGTTGGCAGTACTGTTAACAGTAGCTGCTTTCGAAGCTGATCATTCGGGCATGCAATTCAACCATTTCGTTGTGCAGTTGTTAGTATGGCAATCGCAGTACAATAAAATAATGCCCCAACTTTGTTACGAACGCTGGTAGTTGTTCCTGATGTGATCGTATATCTATATTCAACTGGGCCATAGTCGTAATAGTTTTTGATTTGATGGGTGTTCTATCGATAACCTCCAACTCTCTTTATTTTCATCGTTCCCTTTCTTCCAACTGATCATTGCAAACAAAATCGGTATCCACAAATGCTATTTCCATGACTCCACCGTTGATTGGAGCATTTGTATTAATTGATCTGTCTCCGATTTTCGGCAAACATTTTACCTTAAGCTGTTTGCTTTCCATTCAAGACTCCTTAATTTCTGCACTGCTCATTGACACCTACAAAATTCCAAATGATTCAACAACTGTAGACAAAGGAAATTTGTACCCAGTGCATTGGCCATTCCTATTGCACTGGCTTCAACTTTTCCCGACTCCACTTCTTGCCCTATGTCTTTTCTTTTTCCTGAATCCCATAATAGTGTTACTTCCACCTCTTCTGATGCTGCATTCCACTTCCTTGAACACGATGCCGCAAAGTGGCTGCTGTTCCCACAGTACATACAAATTCCTTCTTGAGTTTGCTTCTTGCATTCTTCTAGAGTCACTTTCTTCCCTGTGACAGCTGAGAAATCCATCGCAGTGGAGCCATGATAACCTGTCACAGTGCCTGCTGCTGCTGTTTCCGGGGGAGGTGTTGTATTGCTCAGGGTTTCATGTGTCTTTGATACTGCTGTCCGTCTTCCAGATGTCTTGTCGGGGACTTGGGTGTGGATCTGTGAATCTGTTTTCGCACAGAGTTTGAAAAATTCTGCAAGGTCATCCGGAATGTCGCAATGTTGTAGGAAATTTTTGAATTCTTTTGAGAAGCCCTGTTTTAGCATGTATGCTTGAGCTTCATTGTTCCAGTGAATATCCAGCACCCATCATTGAAATTCTGCATAATGCTGGAAATATTCTTGGTCATTCTGTCCATGCTTAAGGAGTCCTCAATTTGCAGTGTCTGGTAGGCCTTGATCTCCAATGGCTAGCTGTAATAGGTACAACAATTTTTCCAATAATGGGAGGTCGAGGTTACCTGTGATTTTGCTGATGTATGGATGGATCTGATTTAATGCCACACCTTCTAGCCTGTTGGCTGAATGTCGCATCTTGGATTGCTCATCAAAGAATTGTGTTGGTACATCTGGAATGTTCATTGCTAATCGTGCCATCCATCCTGGGAGTGTTCTTGTGTCTGTTCCCAAAAATCCGGGAATTTTGCTGCCTTTGGGTGTTCTGCCTCCACTATTGCTGTTATCTCTGTGATTGTTCCCCGCGAATACAAGCACTCATTTGACCTGATTCTGATATTTGTTTCTTTCTGCTCCACAGGACCTTATCTGTTTCCCTATATCTTCTAATTTCTTTCTGAGGTTTTCAGTCCTGTCTGGTGCTCTGCTTGCAAGGCGTTGATCTAGATCGGGGATTGTGGTATGTAAATGCGTGGGTGTACAGTCAGGCGCTGTTGCTTCCAAATCCTTGACCCATTGATGTGTTAATGCCAATTCCTTGTCTGTATTTGACTTGTTTTGTTCGAGGTCTTTCACTGTTTATACCAACTCGGAGGCTTGTTCATTTAATTGCCCTACTTGATTTACAATTTGAGATCCTGGTGCTCCAGCCATGCATGCTATGCAATCCTTTATTTCATTGGCTGCTGTCAGGGTATCTTGTTGATTGAGTATTGTACAATCCACCAATATCATGCTTGATATTATTTCTTGATCCACACTTGTCATGTCAATATGGCGATGCCCTCCAGTCATACAGCTGCTTAACATGAATCCTTGCTTTTTGAATGGTGATTGATGGAGATAGTTGATATTGAATCCAAATGATCATTCTTCCTCTACACACTGATCGCAGATGTGTTCCCACTGGATGCCTGGCCAGTCAATCCAGCAATCGTTGGAACAGGGGATGTTGCAACAACAACAGCTGCTTGGATTCCAGCACATGAACATCTGGCTCGATACCATGGGAAAGATGTTTCGAGACTTGGCATCCAAAGTGAGCAGAGAATACAGTTTTGTTCCTCACAGCAATCAAAAAAGTATTGGATTCTACTAGACTGCAGTTGCAGATAGGTGTTACGGCCCAATCCCCAATTGTTGTGCAGTTGCAGTCAATCGTTGGGTTTGGATAATAGTGGACTAAATCTCCTTCCTCTTCTGAACAATAACAAAAATAAATTCAGTTGCAGGTCCATTTGTCCTCGTTCATATATTAAACATGGCACTGGTTGCCAACAATATCTGGATTTGTAGGTCTTCGAAAGGTCCACCAACACGAGTGACAGATGTGCCTCCAGCAGGATTGGATGACCAATCCGTTTTCGATATTGCTTGCAGATTTAAAAACTTTGCAGAACATGTTGCAAGTGTGGCGACAGTAATAACAGCCCAAACGGTGAGGGTAATGGCACATGAAACCAGAATTCAACTAGTAGAATTGATTGTAGACTCGTTCTTCTGTTATGGATTCAGGGCTTGGTATTGGGGTGTCAGGGCTTGAGGTTCTATGTGTTATAATAACTGAAAGTCAGAGGGCTAAAAAGTCTGAGGGCAGCCTGTAGCTACCAAGATGAGGACTGTATACAAGAGATTCAATCCAGAATCACCAACGGAAAGAAGTAAAAGCCGAAGCTAATTTATTGTTTTTAGATTAGGGAAAAAGAGAAGAAAAAATTTTATCCTCTGCCAAACGCCTGGTTTATATACAGTAAATCACTTATTCCATAATACCTCCGAACTCCTGGTGTTTTTGTACTTCACTTCTGCACACTTCCATCAATTCCCGTTCAAAACCTGGTTTCGTGGATTTAGACTTTGTTCGAAACCTGAGTTCATTTCTGTCATTCTTTAGCCTCTATTTGAAAGCTGATTTTATCCTCATCATGCATTAGCCTTCATTCGAAACCTGATTGTATTCTTGTTGTGCTTCATCTTTTATGTTCATCACCAATCATCACTCCACCATCGACTGTCACTCAATACAACCGTGACAGTAAATCGCTATAACAATAGTTGATGGAATGGTTGCTGCTCTTTCAATTGTTGTGTGGGTTTCTCCGAAGTTGTGCTGGCAATAACACACTTCCTGATCTTTGCAATCGACGTGCAAGCCTGTGTATTCAGTCCAATGATCAGCAAAGACCGAATCATTGATACTTGGACCTCCTTCTTGTCTGGCTGTGTCTGATGAGTGTAGGTTCCATGGATATGGCATATCAGATGCGTCCCAAAGGTAATCATCGAGATGTTGTTCTGTTTCATTGAGATGAGCTTCGATACTATCTGAAAAGTTGAGCAGTTCTCATTCTGCAAGCTACGATGGGATTCAAGCTAAATTGAAGAAGTTGACTTGACAGTAACAGTTGGAGTTGTATGGCATCAAGGCTGCTTGATTTATCAGTGTGGGTGGAAAGAATACCTTTCTCGGAAGCGTTTCTTTGCTAACAACCTAATGTTACACAGGGAGATTCACTCTAGGTTCACCTGGTCAAGGGAGTATCCAAACTTATTTCAGGACTGCTTCGAAGGTAGAGCAGGATCTTCGCTCAGGATGTGACAATCACTGAAAGAATTTGAACGAAAGGAATAGCTTTTCAATGCATATATTGTTAAGGAGTGTTCTCCTTCCTGAGAAGGTTGATTATGCCTTTCTACCCTCGAAGAATCCAAGGTCTTTATACCTTCATCTTTGCATCCAACAGATACGTCATTGGATTACCATCACACCATGGGTATCATTTGTGACATCAAGCTCGTGGGTTTGTGCCTCCGGACCAGTGGTATGCTGTAAAACTGATGACCTCCAGATTAATAGGTCACTTTCGATAGAGAGCAGCTATGCTGTTCAAAGTTGTCATGAATTCTTGGGCCTCCAGCAGTCGTCATCTTGGTGGCGGGTGCCATTCAGCTGTTTGCCAGCTGTCCATTTGTTATCGGCAAGCGTCAGCTTCTTGGATGATACCATTTGGCTGTCCGTTGCATGTCCATTTGCTATTGGCAATTCGGAGGAGATGTGACCGCAGCCATTAACAAGCCATCGTTGCTTATCGATGGGGTGGGTGTTTATTTGTTAGCCATATGAAATATTTGGCTCAGGTATCCGAAAGGAATAATAGCTGAAGACATCCCATCAGGACAATCGAGGGTGATTGTATATGACCCTGCTGCCAACTTGCTAGGTGTAACACCAAGTAACTTGTATTCTGTTTGGTCTTTACTTTTTGCATCTAGCTTCCAAGTAACCTTCCTTCAAACTATCTTATCAGTGGTTTTTTATTCATCCTGTCACATAATTGGTATTGGCAATATACCATATTGGTTCAAGAAAATCCTTGAACCAGTTTAGTTCATCGGGAAGTGAGTTCTGCCAAGATATTTGCCTCAAACCCAACTACTTTACTCCAACATCTTAAACCAAAATAAGTACATGAATTCTTGTCTAATTAGCTCCAATTGTTTTTGATCTTGTTGCTTAGTGCCATAAGATATATAAATATTCAAGCAAATTGGACAAGAACTCAGTTACCAATTTAGAATTAGGAATAATGGTTTACAAATCACTGTGTAAAGAACTGACAGGAAGCCACAAATTTCGAATCATATTCAATTGACATACTTGCTCAGTTCAATCTATCATAAATTCATTCAATTCATTGCCAATACTATTCATGATGAATATCATTTCTCATCAATGGTATCTGATCAACTGTTTGGCAAATCAATTTTATGTTCTATCAATTTTATCTCTTTTCGATCCATCTCTTATTAATTCCATCTGTCATTAACTCTATCACCCAAAATTCACTTGAGAACCAGATTGTCAATCCATCTTGGAACCCACTTGAGAACCATTTCATCCTCGCTATTGCTGTGTACCATATTGGTATGTTGTTTATGACTTTCTTTATCTACCTCCAAGCTATTTTGTTTATTCCTTTTCAAGCCTATTTGGAAAATATAATATTGTTTCTCTCTTCATTTGTATCAATAAAATCCTGTTCATTACATTCTGTTCTTACTTAAACATATTATAATTTCTCTCTGCTTTAAGCCATATTGTCAATCAATTGTTAAGGCTACTTGAATGTAAGTATATCAAAATTATTACAATGAATATGTCAACAATATCAAAGATAATAATGTCAGCGTTGTGAGAGTATCAAACTTGTAAACATGTCAAAGGTTGTAAGTATTGCAGTTTTCAGGATATCAAGAGTTATAAGTATGAAAGATATAGGAGTATCAAAATTTCAACTATAAATTGCAAAAAAAAAATTTTGTAATGAATAAATAATATATGTTATGTTTGAATATGGAACATCTATAAAATTATTGCAAATACTATTGTTGATTGACATACAACTATAGAATCAGATATGATCATAATTATCCTATTTGCAGACTCCAAAATATTATGATCAGATTGAATGGTTTTCTGATTGTTCTTTCTGAAATCTCTGGAATAATATCATAAGTATATTAACAGCTTTGTTATTTGAGACAAAATAAATCCAATCTCAATGGCAATTGTATCTAGAAATATATTGTAAATGAGTAATAAGATTGAATTATTTCTGCAAGGTACAATATATTTCAGTAGTATTACTGGTATATTGATCATAATACCAATAATTGACTGCGGTCAATTTATATTGGGCAGTCTTATGGCAAGTGCCATTAATGATGGTAAATCATATGGTATATGAAGAGATACTGGAAACAAGTTACCAATTTACAGATATACAGATTGACAAAAATATTATATTGTTGATATAAGCTTCAGAAAGCTGCCATGATTGAAATAAAGTGGTAGAAATTTTACTGTCTGAGCTAATCAAATGCTGATACTATTTATAATACTATACAATTTACCATATATTTAATTAAATAAAATATTTGTAAAATAAAGACGATTTGTACAGAAGTAATTTGATTGCAACAAAACCAATACTTTGGATACAAATATTCACCTGTTGGATATTATAATAAATACATATAGTTTGAGTACAATTTTTCAATATCAAAGAAACCATTAATTAAAAAACATATTTTATGAAATTGTATTTGTATAAGGTATTGATTGGATGGCTAGATAGATACAAAAGTTCTTCTGTGGCAAAAATATTCATGTCTATTGATATATTCATTATATCCAGTTGTGGATTATATATTTGTAGTATCTGAAATGTCTTTAGGCAGGGTAATATAGAACTCTGAAAGGAAATTATATAAGATAGTACAATATCAACTTGTGATACTAGATATTTATTGTCAAGAATTCAGGGTGCGGATGTCGAGGGTTCAGGGCATGGGGTTCTAGGGGTAATGAAAAGCATCAGCCAGAAGGCTAAAGAGTCAAAAATAGCCAGTAGCTAAAAGAACCGAAATTGTACGCAAGTGACTCCACCCAGAATCACCAGGTGTGAATAACTGAAAGCTGAAGGAAATTGATTGTTTTAAAGAAAAACGAATGGTTGAAGAAAGAAACTTATACTCCACCGAATACCTGGATTATATACCGTGATATCGTCCATGTTCCACTGATTCCATAAAAAATTTAAACTCCTACTGTGTGTTTATACTGCTTTCGTACGATTTCTACTTCCTCTGTAAGTCCTGATTCTCTCCATTCGAAACCTGCTTCTTTCAATTCAATACCTGATTCCTTCCATTCCAAATCTGATTTCGTGCACATACTACATAACTCTACTTTCTGTCACCCATTATCACTCAACCATCGATTCGCACTCAGCACAGCCATGACAGTTGCTTGCCCTCTATAACTCCAAGTACCTATAAGGTTTAAAATCCGGCATGCCACGATATTTGGCATAAAACTCATCGATCGGATTAAGTCTATTGATATGGGTTGTGGGTTCCTAACTGCATTCATTGTAGCCCCTCCATTTTGCCAAATACTGCAGCTGTGTATGGAACAGCCTGGAATGGTCTATCTGCTCGACTTTGCATTCCTCTTCTCTATCCACTATTACCAGTGGTGGTTCTGGCTGTTGATATAGGAGAAGATCTGGAGTGGCATTCTTCAGATGAAATATTAGTTGGACATTGTGAATATATAGCTGGTTTGGTAATATGCTGTGATTGGCCCGGAAACTGATGACTTTGGTAATTTTGTACGGTCCTATGAATTTCCAGTCAAATTTCTTACTTGGTTGGGTTGCCAATATATTTGATGTATCCAGCCATACTGTGTCACTGACTTCCAATGATATGCTGACCCTTCAGGATGTATTGGCCTGTTCAGACTCCACCACCTGGGCCCTTTTCATTTCTGCTCAGAGTTCACTGAAAATTTGCTCCATCTGTTGGGCCATCTGATAGATGTGTATCTCATGAAGATCATCAGTATCCTGATTCGGATGTTGGCTGAATGTCCTTTGTGGATGAAAGCTGTAGTTCCCAAAAACAGCGGAGCAATTTGTCAACTTTGAGGTAGAATTGTTAGCTGCTAACTCTGCCAATGGTAACTATCAGACCCAATCGTTCTGGTAGTAATTAACAAAGTTTCAGAGATACTGTTCAATTCCTGCATTGATACTTTCAGATTGGCTGCCGGACTGAGGATGCAATGTGGTTGATAGCCTTCATTCGATTCCCAATCACTCACAGACGTGATACCACAATTCGGAAGGCAATTGTGGCCCTGGATCTGATACTATTGTTTTGGGCAGTCCATGCAGTCTGGATACTTCATTTACATACATTTCTTCCTGATTCTTTCCATCCATATTGTCAGCAGAGGATACCAAGTGACGCATCATTGTTAGCTGATCGACCACAACCCAAACTTCATTGAATCCTGTGCATTCTGACCATCCAACTATAAAGTCCATGCTCGAGTTCATCCATGGTTGTTCCGGTACCTCTAATGGTCGTAACAAGCCATGAATGTTTCTGTGGGTACCCATGCTCTGCTGGCAGGCTTGGCAGTTTCATATATAGTGATCCATATCATTCTTCATCTGACCCAGGAATGGCTTAGGCTCAGATGTTGATAAGTTGTTACTCATCCTGGGTGTCTTGCAACCGGGGAATCGTGGCATTCCAGAATCCTCTTGAGCTTTTCTTTGTCTGTTGGCTGGATTTGTTTTTAAGAGATGTCTAACAGCTTATTGCTGTGTATGCATAATCCTTTGCTGCTAATATATGGGCGTTGCTTACACATAATCAGTACCCAGTCCCACAATTTGTTGAGGTTTGTTGAATCGTTGTTGAGGTTAACAATTTCTCTCTATGCCGCAACCAGCATTCTGCATAATTCTTTTTCCAGGTTTTCAATTTTCAGCATGATTTGTTGGAGTTTTTCTGCCCACCCCATCAGAACAATGTCTTCTGGCCATCTTGTAAGAGCATTGGGCTTCTGGCCTTGCTTGCCTGGGTAGTTAACAATTTTAAACTTAAAACGTAATAGGAATTCAGACCACCTTTTTTGTCTTCAATTTAGTTGTTTGGACATCATGATGTTCTTCTGGTTCTTGTAATCTGTAATGATTTCATCTGGGTCTGCTGAACCTTTGCATTCCGGTCACCACTGCTCTAAACTCTTAATTATTGAATTTAACTCTTTGTTATCTATTTTATAGCTTTCCTGGGTAGGCGAATAATATTTCAAACAGAATGCAACCGAATGCAATACTGCTTGGTCATCGTACTGTGAAAGGACTGCGGTGTATACATAACTTGATGCATCAGATTCCAGAACTCTTCCTTTTTCGTTATTGAAATAGGCTAGCGCTGGTGCCATTGGAAAAGTCGTCTGGAGTGTGGTGAATACTCTTTTGTGATTGGGTCTCCAGTAAAAATATACTAACTTTTTGTGAGTTTTGTCAGCGGTTGTACCACGCTGTTGTAGTTCCATATGAACCATTGATTGATGTGGGCAAAATCCAACAAGGGTTGGACTTCTTTAAGTATTTTCAGTAGTTTCCAATTTTCAATGGCTTTGACTTTCTCCAGTTCCATTCTGATTCCGTTCACTCCAACAATTAATCCTAGGTATTTGACTTCTATCTTATGGAATTTGTAATTTTCTTCATTTAGGTTGAGACCTGCTTCCATGAATGCGGTGATGACTGCTCCAATGTGTTACTTGTGTTCCTTCAGGTTATTGCGGTAAATAAGGATGTTGTTCAAAATCCTAATACAGCAGATTTTCAGGAAATGTTCTATTGTGTCATTGATAAATTCTTGGAAGAATGCTGGTGCATTGGTGAGTCTGAAGGGCATAGCTATGAATTTGAAGAGTCCCTAGCGGATTCTCAAAGCTGTTTTGCATTCATTCACTTCTGCGATTCTAATGATATTATATTTGTTTCAGAAATCTATGTGGATATTGTAGCAGGCCTCTGTGAGTATTAGTAATGGTTTCGGGATCGATGGTAGGGGATACTGGGTTTGTATTATTTCCTGATTTGAACCTTGATAATCAATGCAGTGTCTGAGATCTCCCCCTGGTTTGGAGCATAGAGTACTGAAGCTCTGCAGTGTGATGAAGACGATTGGATGAATCCCTTGGATAAGTTCCTCTCTATCCATTCATTTATGACCTGTAACTCCTCTCATTTGAAGCTGTAAATGAATCCGAATGGCAGTGTAATCTGTTGTGCAGCTGAATCCTACAATTGTAGAGTCAGTGCAGTAGTAGTGTATCCGCAATCACTTTGCTGAAGAGCAGTAGAAATTCATGATATTTCTTGGAAATAACTTATTCAAGGGGTTTCTCTTGTAAATCATTTATTTTCAAGACTTTGTGAATTTTGTACCATATGAGGTCATATATCTTGAGCTTCTCACCATTGATTCATCTCATTGAAGGCGAGGCAGCTACTACGTAGTTATCAAAATTGTATTTCTCCGGCTCCACTGTTTTATCGATATGATCGTCCCATACCCATACACTCTAGTGATGTTTGCAGCGCTAATAGTACTAACTAGTTTCAAAACTAGTTCTTTGGCTCTGGGATTCGTCTGTGATGTCATAATGTTGTAACCATGGCAATCCAAATATGATTCGGTAATGTGCAAACTTTGTTGCAAATGCTTGTAATTTGCTCCTGGTGTGATCATATTCCTATATGTAACTGGGCTATAGTCATGAAAGTTTGTGATTCGATGGGCCTTCCATTGACAACTTTGAACTCTTCTGACTTTTGTAATACCTTCTCTTCTAACTGATGATGGTGAAGAATATGTTGGTTTACCAGTAGTATTTCTTTCACTATGCAATCAATCAATCCGTTTGTATCGATTAGTCCGTCTCTGATTTTTAACCAACATTTTACAAAAAGATACTTGCTTTTCATTAAAGACTCAGTGATTTCTGCACTACCAGTTAAAAACTGCACAATTCCAAAATGAGACTTAACAACTGTAGACATAGAATATCTGTGTCCGGTCCAATGGCCATTTTTATTGCACTGGCTTAAACATGTCCCTACTCTGCTTCTCTTTCGATTGCCTTCTCCACTGTGTTCTCATTCCCAGAATCCCTGAACAGTATGACTTCTACCTGTTCTGATGCTGCCTTCAATTTTCTTTGGCAACCTGCTGCAAAATGACTTGAATCACTACAGTTCATACAATGACATCCTTCCCTTGCACACTGTCATTCTTCTGGTATTATCTTTCTTCCTTTGACTGCGGGCAGGTCCATAGCAGCAGAACCACTGGAATCTGCTGCTGTTCCTGCCAGTGCAGTCTCTGGGGCAGTTATGGTATTGCTGGCTTTGTTGGGCTTTTTCTAACCTCCTTGCAACCAGACAGATTTCATTTCTGCCATTCTTGCTCGTATCTGGGAATCCTGGCATGAGCAGAACTTGATGAAGTCAACTTGGTTTGGTAACAGGTTGGTGTGCTATGGAGAAGCTGTTAATTTGTTGGACAGGCCATTTTGTAGTGCATCCTTTTGTGCGTCTGTGTTCCATTTCACATCAGCAACATATTATTTGAATTCTGCATAATATTGAGAGAATTCATAGTCACATTGCTTCAGTTTCAGGAGGTTTCCCTTTGGGGTTGCCACTTTGTCCTGATCTCCGAAGGCCAAATCTAGCATTCCCACTGTGGTTTTCAATCAATTCAAACTGACATCTCCCAATACTTTGTCACACAATGGTACGACCTGTGCCAGGGCCACTTTGTCGGGATGCCTGACAGTATACCTTTGCATCCTCTGTTTGGTGTTGAATATCCTTTGTTTCCCAGCAATCTTTTGGGCCAACTGGACCTTCCATTTCCTGAGCTCCTTCTTGTTTTGCCCCAAGAAACAGGCTAATTTATTTCCTTTTTCTTCATACTCTCTTTCCTCCCTGACTTCCATATTTCTTCCTTCTGAAGGTTTCAAGATTGGGGTTCCCTGTTTGCAATATTTATTTGCCCATTGTCCCATGATTTCAAGCTGGGCATGGGTATGTTGCACATTTTGTACTAGCTCTGCCTATTCTGGTGCCCAAGTCTCCAGCTGTTGTTCCAGATGTTCAACTTTTACCACAAGATTATTATGATTATATTCCGGAATTCTTGCTTCTGTCATGGTTGCTGTCACAGTTGTGTTAAGCGGGAAATGATGAAGGAGTAATAGACTGCAGGACCGAATAAGGTCTCATTGAAGGGAAACAGGTTTCATTTGAGGGAATGAGGTATTGTTGGAAGGAAACAGATTGTGTTGGAAGGAATCAGGTTTGGTTGGAAGAAAACTGGTTTTATTTGGTTGCAATGTAAATATAGCGTGATGGTTATAGTATGAACCATGGTTCAAGAGGCTGGCATACACAATTGGGTAGTATTAAGATGAATTATGGAATGAGTGAGTAAAGGTGATGATGGTCGCATCAACTGTATATACAGCTGATTCATAGGTGGAGGATGGGTTTATTTCTCACATGTTATCATGTTGACCAAACGATCAATAGTGTAAGCACTAACCTCTGTTCACTTCTGTGATTCCGCATGTTGAGTCTCTTGTCTTGTTTGCTATTCTTGCAATTTCGAATCTTAGTTTGGTTTCAGTAACCCCTAGAACTTCAAGTTACAAACCCTTGACAGTTACCCTGTATTTTGTCAGAATCAGTTCTTGCTTCAGGTTCTCTTTCTCCTTCAGGATTTTCTCTCCTTCCTTCATATGTTCCTTGATCGTTTTATTCTTCATTTCCTTCATGAGGGTTGTTTCCATCAGTAGATCATTCGGTGTGCTGGTCGTGTATAACCTGACTGTGCTATTTGCTCCATTATTGACTATATGAATATTTGCCTGCTGTTGTCCATTGTCCATTATCCTTATATTTACTTGTGTTAGGTTGTGCAGTTGGGTTTGCATTCACCTAGTCAGCGTCACATTGCAGGCCATCCTTGTAGGTTCTCTTGACATTATTTTGGCAATATATCAATACTGCTAGGAGAGGAAAGTGGGGTTTTCTTAAGGTCCTGGATCAACAGATCATGTTTGTCAGTTTGGGTTACGCAAATCACAATTGATCAGTAGTGGATAGATTTCTTGATTGATGGTATTTTTATTATCAAGTTTGGCCTGCTGATAATTGGACCAGGATGGTGCGGTTTTTTCTGTGGCTGGGCATATTCTGATTGTGGCTTGGGAGTCAATTGTTTGTTTGTTGGTGGCTCTTCCTTTGGTAGTATGGGTTCCCCTGAAATTGTGTTCACAGAAACACTTTTTCTTGTTCTAGCAATCCACATACAGACCATGGCATTCAGTCCCAAAGTCTAAAGATACTGGATGGTTAATTTTTAATCCTCCTTCTGTTCTTGTGGCTTCATTCCAATGATTGTTCCATGGAGATATCGCATGAAGTTTGTGCCAAAAGTATTTTTCAAATGGTCATTTGGATTCTTGAAGAATTTTTTCAATGGTAGTAAAGCTGTTGAAGGATTTCTGTTCTGCAAGTTGGCAAGGTTGAAATGCTAGGGCAAAGAAATTGATGTGGCTATGGCAATTGAAGTCGTATTCTGATATTAAGGAGTTTTCGACAAGGTTTGTGGGTTTGTGGAGGTTCCACAGGCAGGATATACAGATGTGTAACCAGAAACTGTGCACAATCAGTTGATTATTGAAATTGACAACAGATCAAAACACGGTGCAGTGGATATTGTGATGTCTGTAACAAAAGTAACAACTGCTTTGAAGAGGATAGCAGTATATGAACTAGGGGTAATACTGAAAATATAACAGATAAAAATCATTTTTGGACTTCTTCTTCCATCAAGGGTTCAGGGTATGGACATCGAGGGTTCAGGGCTTGGGGTTCCACGGATTGTAAAATTCAAGAGCTGAAAGGCTAAAGAGGTGAAAATAGCTGGTAGCTAAAAAGACAATAACAGTATGCAAGAAGCTCAATCCAGAATCACCAGGTGTCAATAAGTAAGAGCTGAAGCTAATGGATTGTTTTATAGATATGGGAATGAGTGAAAAAAAAACTTATCCTGCACCAAATACCTGGCATATATACAGTGATTTCGTTTTTCATCCAGATATTCAATATTACATTTGAACTCCTGCTAACTTGGTATACCACTTTTGTATGCTTCCTACTTTCTCTGTGACACCTAATTCTTTGTATTCAAATCCAGCTTCTTTCTATTCAAAACTTGTTTTCTTCTATTTGAAACCTGTTTTTCTTCAAATAATACATAACTCCTCTATTCGTTACCAATCATCACTCGACCATCGATTTGCACTCAGTACAACCGTGACATTTATATAGTTCCATATTTCTCTATATAGTACTTTAAGATATTTAATACAGTGTATACTTTGTTTGACCAGTAGCAAGCCTGGCTGCATTGCATCCACTTAGTTCAAATCCAGCTAGCCAAGCCCAATTATGTTCAACCAGCCAAGAAACAGTTCTACTTGATAGCATCTAGTTACTTTTGACTTGATTGTATCAAGTCAGAATATAGCCAGTATAGATCAATTATCTCCAACAAACTAAGAGCTATATTATCATAACAGTATCATATCTGTCTGGTCACCACCAATTTTTCCTAAAGGTATCCCGCAAGTTGCAGGCCAAACTAGCTCAATCATTACCAGCAAGTACATAGCCTGCTTGGTGTCATTATATTGAACCAGATGACAGCTATTTCAAATATAGTATGTCACGCAGACATTGTTCAATCATATTGAATCAGCTCAGAGCCAATACTGCTTGACTCTTTTCAGCAAGTAGACAGTCAACCCAGCTGTGATACTGGAAGTAATGCCCCAGGTTCACCAGTTAAAGTAGTGTTCTTACTTGGTTGACAACTTGTTTCAATTGCGGTAGTCTAGGAGCTTCACTTAAAATGTAAAATGAACTGAAAAATTCACTTTAAGATATTGAACGAAATGCATTGGCTGTCCAATAGATATATTATTAAGACTTGGTCTCTTTACTGAACAGGGTAATACCTTTCAACCCTTGAAGAAACTGAACATTTTTATATCTTGGTTTTCGCCCTTATCTACTCTTTATACTTTTGCTCTCAATCTTTCAGACCTGAACCACCTTCTAACCAATATATTAACTTATGTATCAACTGCCTGTCTTTCTGGCCAATGGCTGTTCATTTACAGTCACAGCAGAACTGTATATTCCAATCCCACATTATATTAATTGTTAATAGATTATACTTTGAATATTAGTATCGTTTATAACAGTAATTCCACAATTTGTGCTATACAGACCAGTGGTATCCTGTTGACTAAATAACCTCCAGGTCAACAGACTTTTTTGTTAGAAAATAGCTTTACAATATGGAGGGGAATGTACACTAGCTTCATTCAGTTGAGAGTAGCATTTTCAATTTTCAGTGTCCAGTGATTAGCTTTACATAGTTTTGCTGTTCAGATGAATACATTTTCTATTTTGTATTGTGTAGAGAATTTCAGAGAAAGGCATTTTCTAGCTTGCATTGAATAGAGAGTTTCAGAGTAATTTCATTTTCTTCATTTGGGCTAGGGCAGTATATTCCCTTGCATTATTCACATGAGTGAAACTTTTGGTATTGCAGAAGTAATACTTTTTGCGAAGCTCCGTTCTGGTATTAGAGACAACTGATTGCCAATGCCATCATAATTGTGTGAGTTGTGTATGATTGTGTATGTTCCCACTCCAAGGGTATTAGGTAAAATATAACACTACCTTCTCCCTTAGAGAATTTGCCTCTGAACAATTTTAATACTCATTGCTCTTTGGTAAAATATGATCCAGTATACCCAAGTCAAGTGTTTTCAAGATCCCACAAGTTAGTAGATCTGTACAAATCATTTCACTTTGGCCAATATGCTTCCAGATGAGACATTCTAGTAAAGTCAACCAATAGAATTACTTTTATTCTACTGAAACATAGTAGCAAGCACAATCAGCAAATCATATTGCTTTTATCTTCTGCTTGTTTTATTGTATAATAATCCAGAAAAATTGTGATTCTGTGTACCCTTAAAACTAATATTATCTTTTCCTTGATTTGGAAAATATTGTTATCACTGGTATATTGAAAATAAATTCACATCGGTCATTCATAATTTGAAATATATGACTTCTCAAAACCAAAAATCAAAATCTTTTGTGAGGTATCTTGCTACCCATGAATGATTATTAGTGGAGAAAAGATACTAAATGTATTGTCTGATTCAACTATTTTACATGGCTTGAAATTTCAACTGATGTTACTCCTTTAATAACTGATTGTTCTTGAAGTTTTTATAAAGTTTGTCCATGCAATCTGCTTTGTCTGGATATCCCTTCAACTAGTGCTGGCAATGAACTGCCAGAAGTTCAAAGAATTGATGAACCAGCTCAGTTTTCAGTCAAGTGAATTATTGCCCTGTTATTTGCTTCAAATTCAACCATTTTGCCTTACAACTGCAAACAACCATAGATATATAAGTGTTTGTCTGATCCACTCGATTTTGAATTCCACTTATAGTACTCGGAATTTAGCTGTATGATGAATTCAAAATCAAGCCGATTGGAAAAGAACTTTCTTATTTATTGTTGTTTGCAATCGCCAGGACTCAATTGAAAATCAGGTCAAACCTGCCAAATTGATCAAATGAACCCTAATAGAACTACTGCTTGATTCAGTTCAACTCAAAAGGATTCAATTCATTGCCAATGCTACCTTCTATTCAATCAGGTATAAATCTAGTTTCTGCTCTTTGCTATATTGGGTGCCCATAATTTGTTCAACTTTGAAACTTACTTCATATTCATAGCGATCTGTGTTACAGTGTTATGTAATCAGGATCGGTGACCAAATCAGGATGGATCAAGGCTAATCACATTCATGTGATAACAAAACAGGTCTATATGTTGCAAGAATAACAACCATATTTTCTTGTAAGACGATAGCTTTTGATGAAAAAGAATCAGGTCATGGATAAATGCTAATGATAATGAGAATACGCCAATGATGCGACAAGTGGTGTATATATGGCTGTTATAAAGAAGATATACAAAGTCTAGAGAAAGAAGAATATATATTATATGAGTGAGTCAAGGTGATGACAGTGACTTGTGTTGTATATAAGGAGGAGGATTTTGCAGAGAATTGGTTTGCTTTTCACTTGTTCTCTAGTCTACAAAACAATCAATAGCTTCAACATGAATTTCTATTCACTTCTGCCATGTTTGATTTCGAGTCTCTTGGATGGTTTCCAATATTTGCAATTCCAAATCTCAGTTTGGTTTTAATAATCCCAGGTATTCCAGATATTGAAATCCAGATAGAAAAACAAGTACAAAATGGATTTTACCAATTATACTCTTAGTTTATATATTGATACCCTTACTGATCAGGCTGTTACTATGTTTACCACACCTTCAACACCTCTTACATCATGTTTAAATCTGCCAGCAACTTTGACATCTGATTGGCTATCAACTTCGATTGGAAACATATCTGCTTATATCGCGTGTGGACCTTTCAAAGATTCACAAATCCAGTTGTCTTTGAAAATAAGTGCCAATTCCATAATAAGGATAAATGACTCAAACTGCACCACTGTTACCCATCAAAATCATTACATATATTCTGGCTGTGGCCTCCCAACCTCCAAAACTCCTTGGACCAACAACATCTATTTATACTGTAATCCTTAAAGCAGTCATGGCTTCTAGTTTGTATTTACAGCACAAATTTCACAGAAAGTAATGTGCCTGTTGACACAACAGTATATCAGAAACCCTGGCTGTGCCAGCGAGTTCTGAGTGTATTGGTATTCTGACGATAATCAGTATGACATTTAAAAAGGAGTACATATATGAGCAAAGATGAACAAACTTGTGACTATATTTATTATTGTTATTGTTCAGAATCCAAGAAAGATCTAGATCATAATGATTTGTATCCAACCATCCACTGCAATTGCAAATCAATTCAAGATTGGTTTGCATTATATACCTCTGACCTATGACAATGGAGTGGAAGAATTTGAGATATTGTGTCAAGAATTCAGGGCTCAGTATCGAGGGTTCAGGGCTCGAGATTCAAAGTGTTATAAAACTGAATGCTGGGTAGCTAAGAAGCCTGAGGGTAGCCTGTAGCTACGGATCGTGGACTGTATACAAGAGACTTGATCCACAATTACCGTGTGTGAAAGTAGTTAAAGCCGAATCTAATTGATTGTTTTATAGACAAGAGAACGAGTGAAGAAACACACTGATCCTCCGCTGAATGCCTGGTTTATATACAGTAATTTCACTCATTCCATAATACATCTGAACTCCTGCTTTCTTTGTACACTACTTTAATATGATTCTGTCATTTCCCATGAAAACCTAATTCAAAATCTGATTTCCATCTTGTGGTGCTTTAGCCTACGTTCGAAACCTGATTTCATTCAAGTCATGCTTCAGCCTACGTTCAAAACTTGATTTCCTTCTCGTTGTGCTTTAGCCTCCATTCGAAACCTGATGTCATTCTCGCCATACTTTATCATTCATACCATTCACTGATCATCACTCCACCATCAATCGTCACTCAACACAACTGTGATAGTTGTCTCACCCTTTCCAATGCCTGGTACCTACATGGTCCACAATCTGGGCTTGCCAGGTTGTTCTGTGTGAAAATTGTTGATAGCCTTAAGTCCATCTATGTTGGTCCGGGGTACCCAGCTGCGCTCGTTGTAGCCCCTGTATGTCAACAAATGCTGCAGCTGCCTCCGGAACAGTCTGGAACGTTCTATTCGCTAAACTGCGTACTCCTCTTCTCTGTCCACTATTACTGGTGGTGGTGGTTCTTGATTTTGACCTGGGAAGGGATCCTGGATGGCCTTCTGTAGTCTGGATATTGGTTGAACGTCGTGAATGTGTAGTCAATTTGGTAGTTCAATTCCATCGGCCCATGGACTGACGACCTCCGGGATTGCATATGGTCCACTATGATTCCTGTCAAGTTTCTATCTGGGTCGGGCTGTCGATATATTTCGTGTGTCCAGTGATACCCTTTTGTCGACTTCTAATGGTATAGCAACCCTTTGAGATTTGTTGGCCTGTTCGGACTGTATGGCCTGGACTCATTTCATTTCTGCTCTGAGTTTGTTCAAGAGTTGCTCCATCTGTTGGGCCATCTGCTGGGTGTTTACATCGCAAATATTCTTCAGGTCCTTAACTGGATATTGACTGAAGGTCATTTACGGATGAACGCTGTAGTTGCCAAAAAAGGTGGAGCGATTGGTCGTCTCGAAGGTATGATTGTTAGCTGTGAATTCGGCCAATGGTAGCCATATGTCCCTATCATCTTGTTGATAATGAACAAAGTTCTGGAGGTACTGTTCCATTACTGTGTTGACTCTTTCAGTTTGGCCATCGGTCTGTGGATGAAATGCGGTTGACAATGTTCGCTCAATTCCCTATCCTTCACAGCCATGTGTCCAGAAATCCGAGGCTAATTGCGGCCCTCGATCAGACACTATTCTTTCGGGCAGTCCATGCTGTCTAAATACTTCTTTGATGTACATTTCTCCCAGCTGCTTCCCATCTACATTGTCAATACAGGGTACCAGGAGTTGCATTTTCATTAGGCAATCGACCACTGCCCATACTGTGTTGAACGTTTCGCTTTCTGGTAGTCCGACTACAAAGTCCATGCTCAAATCCTTCCATGGTAGCTCTGGTATTTCTAACGGCTGTAACAAGCCATGAGTCTTTCCATGTGTTGCCTTGCTCTTCTGGCAGGTGTGGCAGTTTTGTATATAGCAGTCCACATCCTTTCTTATCTGATTCCAAGAATGGCTTTGGCTTAGCAGATCATAAGTTTTTGCTCATCCTGGGTATCCCACAACTGGAGAATCATGGCATTCCTGAATCAACTTGAGCTTGTCCTCGTCTGTTGATAGGATTTGTGTTTCAGAGATTTCCAGCAACTGTCCTTATGCATACATAGCCCTTTGCTACTGTCGTACGGGCAACACTGACATACATTTTTTATCCAGTTCCATATCTCTTCGGAGCTTACCAGGTCGCTACCCAGGTAGACTGTTTCCGCGAATGCCACAATTGAGCCTTTGCGTACCCTCTCATCGAGGTTTTTCATTTTCAGCATGATTTGCTGGGTTTTTTCTGCCACCCCCTTGAGAGGAACGTCTCCTGGCATTCTTGTAAGTGAATCGGGTATTTGACCTTGCATTCCTGGCCCGTAAACAATCTTGAATTGAAACCTCGACAGAAATTTCGACGATCTGGTCTGCCTTCAATTTGACAGTTTCGATGTTATGAAGTATTTTGGGTTCTTGTGATCGGTAAAAATCTTGACCGGATGTACTGAACCTTCGCATTCAGGTCTCCATTCTTCCAGCCTTTGGACAATCGCGTCTAATTCTTGGTTGTAGATTTCCTAATTTACTTTGGTGTGAGAGTGTTTTTTGAGGCAGATGGCCACCGGGTGCAGCACTCCTTGGTCGTTGTATTGAGAGAGTACACCTGCGGATATGTGATTTGAGGTGTCTGTTTCGAGGACTATTTCGGTTCCATAATCGAAATGGGCTAGCTCAGGTGCTGTTGTGAATGCGTTCATGAGTTTGGCGTCTGCTCGTTTTTGATCTGGTCCCACGTACAATGGTACTAACTTTTTTGTAAGTTTTGTTAGCGGTTGTACCACCCTGCTGTAGTTCCGTATGTATTGTCAATAGAGGTTGGGAAAACTCAAAAAGGCTTGGACTTCTTTAAGTTTTTCTGGTGCTTTCTAATTTTCAACAGCTTGGACTTTCTCCAGATCGATTTTGATTGTGTTCACTCCGACAATTAACACTAGGTATTTCACTTCCTCCTTATTGAACTCACATTTCTCTGTTTTGAGGTGGAGACCAGCTGCCTTAAGTGCCGTCATGACTGCTCCAACTTGTTCCTTGTGTTCCCTCAGATTATCGTTGTGAATCAGGATGTCGTCCAAGCACACTGTGCAGAAAATGTTCAAGAAAGGTTGTAATGTGACGTTGATGAACTCTTGGAGGGATGCTAGCACGTTGGTGAGTCCGAAAGACATAACTAAGGATTTGAAGAGTCCATTGCGGGTTCTGAAAGCTGTTTTCCATTTGTCCCCTTCTGCGATTCATATCATATCATATGCATCGTGGATGCCTAACTTGATGTAAGAGCGTGCCTTCGAGAGTTTTAGCAGAGTTTCTTGGATTAACAATAGGGGGTACCGGTTTTTTATTGTTCCTTCATTTAGGCCTCAGTAATCCACACATAGCCCTAAGCCTCCTCCCGGCTTTGGAGCGAAAAGTACTGGAGCTCCGCAAGGTGATGAAGACCACCAGATGAATCTCTTGGACTGGTTCTTCTCTATCCATTTCTTTAAAACTTGTAGCTCTTCTCGCGATAAGCTGTAAATAGGCCCAAACAGCGGTGTAATGCCCTCCTGTAACTGAATCATGTGATTGTAGGGTTGGTGCAGTGGTAGCCTGTCAGGGATCAGCTTGCTGTACAGGGGTTGAAACTCGTGGCATTCTTGTAGGATGAGTGCTTCAAGGGGCTTTTCTTGTAAATACTTTATTTCCAAGGCCTTGTTGATTTCATACAGTGTGATAGCGTAAACTTTGAGTTTCTCCCTTCTGACTCTTCTCACGAAAGGTGATGCTGCAACTGCGCAAATGTCCAATTTCGGTTTTTCTGGATCTACTGCTATTCTCTCCATGAGATTGCCCCTACCCATACGCTCAAATGATGTTGGCAGTGCTGTTGACTGTAGCTGCTTTCAAAGCCGATCCTTTGTGCCTGAAATGTAACCGTTACATCATAAAGTTGTATCAATGGCAAACCTACATCGGAAAAAAATCCCTGCGCCTGGAGCACCTGGAACGTTGGTAGGCAGGGTGATATGTAAGTCCGCGACGATACGATTTGAGGCACTGCAAAAACATCTCTAGGTGCTATATATTCACATGGTCGCATTTTACACTGCTCAGTGCCTTGTGACGTTCAATATACAGTATTCTTTGTGTGACCGTTGCAATTGCACGGTGCTTGGTACTCGGTGGTAACACCGCTCTGTGCATTGTAATGATAATGCTGCACACTACATATATTCCCATACCGTCTGCCTTTCCCAAAGTAATCTTTATTAAGTCTATTAGATCTATTTACACTTCTGAACATTGTTTATACCCTTTTCACCGCTGTATTCAACTCATTCTCCAGCATATAATAAACATCGTTCGAGGTCGCTAGGTCTATATGACCATTGACTATCCATCCTTCATTCTCCCACTTTGACGAAATGGGCTCCTCTGGAATTAAGTGAGCCGCACCCACAATATTTCCTGCACTAATAACTGCATAAGCGCCTCCAGAAGCTAATTTCACTACCCTGACAAGCTGCGATGCATTTTCCGGCATTCCGCCATTGGCAGGCTTTGTCACTTCAACATATGCTAGCCAAAATGTATCCTCGCCACGCAGATGGACAACTTGCAGCTTGAACAGACCAAGCATACGGTACGGTACACGCCCCTGCAGTGCCTGGTGAGAGAGCTCCTGCCCCTCCTTACGTTGCGAAGTCTGAACCCATACCCAGTTATGGCAGGCAGCCCTGGAATATCATAGTTTATCTCCTCAACATTTGAGCTTCTGAATGATGCGCTCGCCATGCATGTTGCGTGATTCTACCTCCAATCCATGGTAAATTGCGGCTGCGCTGCTTATGAGATCATCCAAATCGATGTTGACCTTTTTGGAGTGTAAGACACGACAGGTGGCATCGTATAGACGATCTTGGAGGACATCGTCACTGATTGTTTTCAAGAGGCCTCGAAAGTCCTTGCCTTGCTCTTTTCCTTTGTGCTGTTGTGGGGATATAAACCTCAATAAACGACGTCTAGTAGTTGCTTCCATCGTCACTTCAGTCGTCACTTCGGTCGTCGCCGGTAGAGCAGCTCGTTTACGATTCCAAGCATTGTGATTTGCCTTTCTGACCACGAATGCATCACTCCGAAGGTAGTAGTTGATGATCTGAGTAAAGTAATCACTGGTCGTATTCGAGGCATTAAATCCGTCCTTAATCTGCTTCCGGTAAGAGCTTTTTCCGATCTCTGTTGACCACTGTTTAAGTGATCCATACCGTTGTATCTGCTCTTGGAAGTGCTGCATGAGATGGATCTTGGGAAAGTTGGAATTGCAACCATCTTCAATGTATTCGGCCATTTCTGCATCGATAATATCTTTCCATGTGTCGTGAATGCGCTGTCGAAAGGCTGCCGTTTTTTTCTTGTTTTCCACTGAATTCAACTGGGAATCCTGCTCGGCACACAATGCAATACGTCTCTCTTTGGCCTCTGCGGCAAGTCATTTGCCAGCCCTGAATTGTTGAAACACATCCTTCGAATTGTGGAAGAGACGTATAGTATGGTCCATAAGGTCTAGCGTTTCTTCATTGTGAGAATCATACTGGCAATAGAAATAGAACACAATAAGAGAGCGAGAGCACTGAACCGCACGATCAAAAACACTACGTTTAGAGGTGCTTGGATCCCGTAGAGCATTGCGTACGACACCCACAAGGAATCATGTCATCGTCCTGATTTCTCCTCCGTTCCAACGCGAAACTTCCTCATATGCACATCTTGGCTTCGTCATATCAAGGTATGCAGGCACCGAGAGCCAAATATCGTTGAACTTGTCCAGCCGTTTATGCTGCTTGAGAAACTCATGAAGCCATTTCAGGTGGTGCTTCAACATCCCAATTTGCATCGTATGGGGCAGATCAGGCTTGGGGAGATCGCTTGTGACGCAATCGAGATACTATAAGATATTAAAGCCTGGATTGACATCCTGGAGTTTGAGTTCGGCGATGCTCAGAGGTGTATTTGAATCCAAGAGCATACGATACATATTATGATCCCAGAGGTTATGTCTCTCATGTCGGCCGGGTAGATTACCCATTTCCTGCTTGGGGCATTCGCACCAGTAGCATACACCATTCTTGATGTTGTGAACGTCACGGTGCTCGGGGTTATCGGCCATCGTTGCAGCCAGTGTCGAATAACAATGCCTGAAGTTGCCATCGGCACAGCGGGTATAGAAGGTGCGAGTCTCAGAATTGAGAAGGGGTTGCAACACATGCTGGAGTACGTTCTGAGAAACCATTCGGTTATGCTCCCTCTGAGCATTTCTTCTGTTGAGGGGGACATCGCGCATCGTAATGGCAATGGGCAAAAAGGCGACCAACAAGACGCTGTGAATTGGGTGCTTTATCTGTGCGGTTGCTGATAGATTGCCAATCATCATATATATCGGCCATGCCTTCTTGTTGCCAGAGAAGTTCGTTAGGTGGGTGGCATCAGACATGAATATCATCGGCACCAGCGTGTCACCAATGGGTAGTGTTGCCTACACAATTGTGAGCATTTTAAAAGGAATAAGAAGGAAGCTTACCTGCTTATCCCACCACCAATCTCCAGTATGCATCTCATTGTAAACACAGTGCCCAGCATCATTGAAGCAACATTTCGGAGTATATGTAAGATGTTCCTCCCAAGCAGGCTGCCGGAGTAGCCATTTCGCACACTCTATCAGGTCACGGTGCCAAAACTCAATTGCATTCGGATGCTGCACACTCCATGCCATCAGCAACGTAGCTTGCTTCCAGGAGCCATGACCGAGACCATCCTGCATCACATCAATTTTCTGTCGGAGGTGTTAATTTGCTTTCAGAGAATCAGGCACACTCTCTTTGAGGCCGCAGTTGCCCTGCCGTAAGTCGTTGATGACATTGGCAGGAAGACCTTTCGATGAGACCAGCTCTGCGAAAATGTACTCCTCCTCACGGTCGAATGGATGAAATGGGTTGTCCAAACACTGCTCGGCATCGTTCTCATCGGTGGTCGGAACATATGCGACAGGGATACCGGCATCGGCATATGAGAAGGTTGCAATTGTGTTCGAGTCTAATTTGGATGGTTCGGGAGAAGGAGACGTGTGCGACAGAGGAAACGCATCAGGATCGTCAACGTGGTTATGGTTTGCGTGAAAACCACACTGAGAATTGTGGACGGATTGCTGGGAGTTGTTTCGAACGCGTGCTTGGGGCTTCGAGTCTATCTTTTCCTCAAGAAGTTGGGCGCGATATCGAGGATGATCATTGTCAATGTGTTGGTTGAGCCACAGGTCAGACTAGTAAGATTTCGAGCAAACAGGACAGAAACGATTCGGAGTTCATATGGAAGCTATGGTGGACATGGTGTAGGCAATACTGACTCCTGTATATGAAGTTGGCAGAAAGTCTTGAGCGTTGGGTCATTGCCATGCATGAGTCATTGCCATGCAAGGGTAGTGGAATTAAGCATAATGCCATGGAGGCTCTTCAAGGTGGAGATATCGTCCATAAAACATGTATTTCTAAGAGCATCACCTCCATTTGGTGCACTTGCAGTTCAAAGCAGGCTTGAAAGTGCGCTTGGGCTCTAAATGCACTTGGCTGCAAGTGCATTTGGACTGCTAGTGCACTTGACTGGCGAAACTCAGGCCAAAACATGCGATATCACTCATTATTTGTGCCAAAACTCGTCTTCAGAGTTCATGACACCACGGCACCAAGTGAAACTGGTGTGCCTGGATGACTATGCACTGTCAGAGATGCCGGTGACACTGCTCTCACTCAAAATGGCAGGTCCCAACTGTTAATGAAACGGCACTGCGTCATTATGTTGGAACTTGACATCACAGCGGTACAGTTGGGACTCAAACTGACAGATTTCGACGCTTTGACCCAACAATCACTTGACAAGAGTCCCGGAGTGTTTCAATTGGCTCTCAGGGTCGAATGAAACATGCTGAGCATGATTCAGGCCGGAAGAGAAGTGCCGATTGTGACTCACAACCAGGAAAGCTCCTTCTCGCGTACGATGTTTGATATCACCAACACTATAGACATTCGTGCGAGCCGCTCCCATGATTCTAGCACCTTGGATGGTCCACTTTGCACTGTATATATACTGCCATATACTCCCTCCATTTCGATTCTTCTCCATCTTCTCTATCTACTTCATCTTTACGTATTTACTCTCATCATTGTTTTTGACACATTAACCCTAACCCTGCCTTACTCCTCTTACCCCTCTTATATAAAGCTCAGAACATTGCGATGCCACCCAAAAAGATCCCATTCACCCTCTCCAAAACTGATGCCATTAAGGAAACTCAACTCCTGGATGGTTTCGTGAAGCAATACATGGCCGAGCACATTCGGGGCCTTATTTGGATGTATGCCATTCACGGTGTCATGGATGATGGTGCAATTGACTTGATGTATGATATCCTTTTTGTGGACCCCGTGACTACAAGGCACTTTGGACAGTTTCAGGGAATGTGGAAGCAGCAGGCACCAATACAACCACAACACATCGAATGGTAGAGTGGGTTCCGGCCGTTTCTCCTGGACTGTTTCGACAAAACTCGGGGCCAGATGAATCGGTATCACTAAGAAAACGCTCCCCTACCTACCGACACCGACACCGACACTGCCACCGACACTGACACTGACTCCTGCGACGACTGCAATCGTGGCAAAGGCCATGCAAAGAAAGGCAGTTGGTATCCTGGAAAACCGAAGCTGAACCCACTATCTCACAAATATGGAACGCCACCTATCTTTGTTGCCAATGTCCCTCAGAAGAAATGGAAACTCGATGACATTTTGACCGATGCCATCCCTACCGCCCCAAACCTCACATACACCTTCAGGGTCTGCATCATATACCCTGAAAGCTACCCAGAAGAATACCTCCGTTGGGACGACGTCTTTGTGCACCACAGCGCAAACAGATGGCATCTCTCACTAGTCGAGAATCCCACTGCAAAAACTTCACCATGTGCTGTGAGTCGCCTATGTCCCGCCAGTTATGTCAATTATATTCTTGGGTGTCTAGTCATGCCGGGCAAAACCTCTCTGCGGCCATGTGATGCAACTCGACTGAACACCAATGACTCTGTGGCCACCTTCTTCTCTGTTACAGCTTACAACACTCTCATCGTTGTGGCTGTTCTGAAGGCAATGGCAGTTGCACCTTCAAGTATTGCAAGGGCTACTCCACAAACACCACAACCCCAACCATTTCTTCTGAGAAGACCTGGTGCCTCGAAACCAACCAATAGCCCGACCCCTGCTCCCAGTTTCGTCGCAATGAACCACCAATCAAAGACACAACCAGAGGTGACTGCCACTCACGGTGTTACAGCAAAGACACAATGGGAGGTGACTGCCACTCGCCGCGTGAAGTTTGCCCCTCTCCAAGACGTGCCCACTGTGCCGCTTAAAAAGGAGTCGTCGCCTGTGCTGAAGGAATCAATGAATGATCTGGTAGTTGCACAATTAAGGAACGAGAGATCACAAATTGTGGAGGCTGCGTTGCATGTGGTAGAGGGGTGGAAAGTGAAGGCGCTGGCGGAAGTGCAGCGGGAGATGACGACGGTAATGGTGGTGGTGTTGATAGAGCGTGAGGCAATGTATGACGATGCGCCGGTGTCAGAGAGTGTTGATCTGTTGGCAATTGGCACGCACCAAGATGCCAATCCCAGTATGAGCTTTACACAGCTCGAGGCATTGCGTTTGACTCCACCGGGTAGTCTTTTTGACTCATGATTTTTGGTACGTCTAATAGTGCTACAAGGGAATAGCATACTGACACACGCGTTAGGTTCGTGTTTTGGGGCTAGTAATGGGTTGGGTTAGATTGGGTCTTTGCATATACTATGTAGGTCTAGTGGGGTCGTTTTTGAATTTAACTGAGTTGTTTTTAGTCTCATTTGGGTTTTCTTCACCAGTGTTTGATTGACTCATTTCAGTATGTCCCAGATCATTTCTGCAATTGACTAGGAAGCTAACTATGCGTTAGAGATTTAGTTCCTGTCTTTTGGCGTTGGGTATGAGTTTTTTTAATTTTTAGCATTGTTTTCAGGATAGCCAGGGGTTGTATTTGGATCTTCAGGAGTTGCTTCTATCTGACTTTAGATGGTACACGACACTTTCGTGACAAGCTAATACAATATGGTGTGAATCTGCCCCTTTTTGAGACCACTTTTTCCTTTTCCGCACTGCAATAACCTTCATCTGCATTGTGAACTCCAAATCGCAACTCCATCTATTGCAACAGCACTCTTTTGGCACTCTTTCTGCACTCGTATGCCTTTTAAAAATGGCCCGAACAAGGCCACTGTACAAGGCCGTATCCTCAATTCCAAAAGCCACAACGGCAACTCCTGGAGTTGTCTCCCCAATGCCACGTTCTGCAAATGGTAAAAAGAGGAAACTCACGTTGCAAGCTGAGAAGCAGAAGCGAAAGCAGATGAAGGCTACAGCTTCACGTATCGAAGGTTCGACTAGTCAGGTCGTCTCAGCATCTACACCCATTGTATCTGCGCCGAATCCAGCTCTTAAGCCATCTCTGCCCCCGCAGAATCAAGCTTCCAATTCGATGTCGCCAGCACCAAGTGTCATTTCTGTCGGTATTCGTTCAGCGACGAACCTTAGTCATCTCCAGAGTCCACACCAATCATCATCGGTATCACAATTTATCCCATCGTCTCCACCGAATACACCGTCAAGTCCGTCAGTCAGCAGCAAACGATACGGCAGTCGAAGTGTCCTTGCCCCAGGTGACCTTCGAGTCACTGCTGTACTGGAGACAATGCGTCGCATAATGGAGAAGGAAATGCTGAGCGAGAGACCATTTCCAACTGAAGCTGAGTTAATGCTGGTAGCTTATACAATTCAGAGAGTGGTAGATACCAACTAACATATCGTTTCCACACAAAGTCAGTAGCGCTATGCTGGCCCAAGGCATGCATATAGGAAGGAGTCAATATTAGCTTACCGGAACGTCAGAAGGAGTGTTTCAAGATAGTTAAGTATCTCCCAGAAATGCATTCTCATTGACTAACTGGCCATATGTCAGATCAAAAACAGGTGCAATGCAGTCAAATCGCACATGATCAAGAAGGCCCGTGATTGTATAGGGAAACTATACAACATACATCGTTTAGAAGACGATGAACGCCGCATACACATTGACCAACTACTGTCAGATTTTACATTCACTGAGCGCCAATGCGATCATGCGAACAAGCATGAGGTGAGTCCTGTCTGCAACTGTCAGTATCGCTAATACTCTCAGGAACAAGCTAGTTACTTTCTTGCTGAGGAGATTCCACGATGTCTGTATCTACATTTCTTCCAACGAATGCGCAAACGCGGTAGGCATTCGGAGGGCTTCCCTGACTGGATTCGAGAACAAACACCCCCGGCACTGATTGTGTTAACATGTACAGCATTGCATCACGCACTGACGGAGTGGCAAAGGAATAGAGGTTTAGCTCCAACTATGGTTGAAAGTGATGACTTCGAAATCCGGCGGAAAAGGCCAGAGTGGGAGTACTACTTCAATCGAGGTAATGACGGCGGTAAGTATGGCTTTCACAATGCATAAAATTGCTCTAACATTTTGCAGAGACTTACACTGATCTCATGAATATTTGGAATGATCTCCCGTCTCCATTGAGACAGAAGGTAATCAAATCCATATGGGCAGCTCTCAACAACCTGATTCTACGTGAGACAGGAGCAAATAACTTGCCTGCCGCTGCTATCAAACCTTGTCGGGTGGTGTTGAACAAGACTGCGATGGCAGCTCTAATGATGGAGCCAGACATTGAGACTCCGATCATTTCAGCGATCAGCATCCCCATTGCTAAAGATTTGTATTTCGATTCCGAGGATGGGGTTGAAGACGGCGACAAGGATAACAACAATGAGCATGATGACATTCACAGTGCCAGGAGTCATGCGCAGCGACACTGTGGCCTGTAGCTGGATGATGATGTCAAGATTGAAGTGGATGAGGACGAGGATGAGGACCAGGATGAGAATGAGAATGAGGATGAGAATGAGAATGAGGATGAGGATGAGGATGAGGATGAGGATAAGGACAAGGGTGCAGAGTCGGAGTTGGGGGATAACTGCAAAGGAGGGAGTACATTAGAGGATTTGCTTCAAGCTGGCTGCGACGTGTAGAATAGCATTTAGAACGTGAGGCATTTGGAACAGGAATCTGTATTAATCAGACTTTAATATCGAACATCATGCAAACTGCACTGTATCCGTGGCCTGAGATGTGAATGAAATTCAGGGCATCGTATAATCGTCTCATGCAGTGCATACTGGGTTTTGTCAAGGTGTGCATTGCACTCAGGGTTCATGTAATTTGTGTTGTGGATCAATAGATGTGCACACTACATGGCTACGTTGGTAAGAGATACTGCGTAAGTAGAATATGAGTGCACTGCATGGCTGCGTCGGTAAGGGATACTGCGTATGTAAGATGTGAGTGCACTGCATGGCTGCGTAAGTAAGAAATATTACGTCAGGAGGTGCGAGCGCAATGCCAGGGGTCGTATATACGCACGTGCAGTGCCACGCTACGACGAGGCTCAAGAGGTTTTATCTGAAGCGACCGAAGCGCCCCTGGCCTATGTACGTCCTCGGTGCGACTTGGTTTTTTTCCCGATGAAGCACAATTGGATAATGCCCTGACTTCGTTACGAACGCTGGTAATTGTTCCTGATGAGATTGTATTTCCATATTATATGTGGCTATGGTTGAAATTGTTCCTGATTTGATGGGCTTTCCAGCGATACACTCTAACTCTCCTGATTCTCGTAGTTCCTGTTTTTCTAATTGATGATGGCAAACACAATCTTTGTCCACAAATGGTATTCCCATGGCTTCGCAGCCAATTAAAGGGTGCATATCAATTACCTTGTCTCCGATTTTCAGCAAACATTTCACAACATGATGTTTGCTATCCATTAAAGACTCCTGAATTTCTGTGCTATTAATTGAAAACTGTAAAATTCCAAAACATGACTTAACAACTGTAGACAAAGAAGATTCGTGCCCATCACAATGGCCAATCTTATTGCACTGGCTTGGACTTTTCCTGACTCGACCTTTCCTGAATCTGCGTCCATTTAATTTACTGCTTTCTTAAAAGGTGTTACTTCTACCTGTCCTGTTACTGCTTTCAACTTTCTCTGGCACGATACCGCAAAGTGCCTGCTATCACCGCAGTACATTCAAAGTTCTACTTTGCTTCGGTGGTTGTGTTCTTCCGGGGTAATTCTCTTCCCTCTGACAGCCGCAGGATTTATCTGCACGGGGCCATGATATCCGGCTGCGGTTCTTGCAGGTGCTGACTGTGAGATTGATCAGATGGGTGTGCTGTTGTTTTCGGTTTCAGACTTCTTGTATTTTGCAGTCCTTCTTCCTGATTTTTTTTCAGCAGATCAAGCGTGGATCTGTGAATCTCTCTTTGAGCAGAGTTTGCCAAATTCTGTAAGGTCTTCCGGAATGTAGCAATGATGTAATGAATCTTTCAATTCTTTTAATATGGCTTGTCTTAGCACGTTCACATGTGCTGCTCTGATCCAGTCGACATCCAGCACCCATCGTTGAAATTCTGCATAATACTGACACAATTCACTGTCTTTTTGTTAAAGCCCAAGAAGTTAGCGATTGGCGGTGGCTCGTATGTCTTGATCTCTGAATGCTAGCTGTAAATGATCCAATTATGATTTCCAATGATGGGAGATTGAGATTACCCGTAATTCTGCTCATGAATGGCTGGATCTGATTCAATACAATACCTTGCAATCGATTTGCTGCATATGGCATATTGCACTGCACATTGAAGAATCGTGTTGGTTCGTCTGCAATTTTTATTGCTGACTGTTCCATCCATCCTTGGAGTACTCTCCTATCTGTTCCTGAGAATCGGAAAATTTTGCTGCCTTTATATCCCCTGTTTCCGCTACCATTACCACTATTCCTCACGAGCTCAAGCACTCTTCTGACCTGATCTTGATTTTTGTTTCTTTTTTCTCCACAGATCCTTAACTGGTCCTCTGTTTCCTCTAATTCCTGTCTGAGATTTTCCGTCCCTTCTGGTACTCTGGTTGCTAGTCATTGTTCTAATTCGGTGACTTTGGTCTGTAAATCCCCATGTGCACAGGCGGATACTCTTGCTTCCAAGTCCTTGATCCTTCTTGTGTCAGTTCCAATTCCTTGTCCATGTTTGCCTTGTTTTTTCGAGGTCTTTCCCTTCTTTTAACTCAATGATTCATCCTTCGGTTGCTCCAATGTTTGCTGCTTGGGTGGTGATTTGTTCATTTAATTGCTCTATTTGATTCTCGATTTGAGATGCTGGTGCTCCTGCCATGCTTGCTATATAGTCCTTCATTTTGTTGGCTGCTGTCAGGGCATCTTATTGATTCAGCATTGTAAAATTCACCAATATCCTTGGTGCAATGATATCTTGATCCACTCTTGCAATCTCGATATATCGAGGCCCTTCGCTCATACTGCTGCTTCACATGGCTACTTGCGTTTTTCAATGGTGATTGATGAAGGTAGTGATTGATATTGAAATCTTGTAAACGTTCTTCCTCTATGCACTGATCACAGATGTGTTTCCACGTGTTGTTGGGCGAGTAATTCAAGCAATGATTGGAATAGAGGATATCGCAGCATCCACTGTTGTTCGGATTCCTGCACATTAACGCCTGGTTGAATACCAAGGTAAAAGGGTTTCGATACTGAGAGTTCACAGTAGTCAAAGGAATCAATTGCATTCCTCGATGCAATCAAAAAGGTATCGAATTTCTCTATACTGCAGTTGCGGGTAGGTATATCAGCCCACTCCAGAATTGCTCCACGATTGCAGTGGATGGTTGGGTTGGGATAATTGTGATTCAAATTTCCTTCTTCTTCTGAACAGTAACACAAATAAATACAGTTGCAGGATCTTTCATTCTTGGTCATATATTTAGAAGTTGCACTGATTGCAAAAAACATCAGGATTTATAGATCCTCGAAAGGTCCACAAGCAAGGTAAACAGATGGGTCTCAAGTAGGATTGGATGGTCAACTTGTTTTCGAAGTTAGTTGCTGATTTAAAAACTTTGCAAAATATGTTGCAAATACAGTGACAGTAATAGCAGCCTAAGTGGTGGGGATACTGGCGCATGAATAAGAATATAACCGGTAGAGGCGATTGTAGACTCGTTCATCCATCAAGGATTCAGTGCTCGGTATCGAGGGTTCCAGGCTCACCATTCTAAGGGTTGTAAAACTGAAAGTTGGGTGGCTAAGAAGTCCGAGGGTAGCCTGTAGCTACGAAACGAGGACTGTATACAAGAGACTCGATCCTGAATCACCGAGTATGCAAGAAGCAAAAGCCAAAGCTAATTGATTGTTTTATAGACGAGGGAACGAATGAAGAAATACACTTATCCTCCGCCAAATGCCTGGTTCATATACAGTAATTTCACTCATTCCATGATAGATCCAAACTCCTGCATTCTTTGTACACTGCTGTCGTATGATTTCGTCGTTTTTGTAAAACCCTAATTCGAAACCTGATTTCCTTCGCATCATGGTTTAGACTCCATTTGAAACCTGATTTCATTCTCGTCATGCTTTGGCCTCCGTTTGAAACTTGATTTCCTGCTCATTGTGCTTCAGCCTCCGTTCAAAACCTGATTTCTTTCACGTCATACTTCTTCTGTTATATCATTCACCGATCATCACTCTATTATCAATCGTCACTCAATACAAACGTAACACATTGTTCTATTGCATTCAAAAACATTACTGCCTCCACTACTCACTTCAGATTATCAACCTTGAATTGCATTTCTCCTGGTACCTAGGCAGCGTTTGAAATATGCCTCCTTGCTTGCAGATATATACTTTGCGCAGGCAGATAATCAGGTCAATATCAAAGCAATTGAACAGTTTTATTTTGTCAATAAATATTTCCAGTTTAAGTTCCAATTAGCAGAATAATTCCACCCCCAAAAAGACCTCAAACAATTGGACAACAAGTGTTGATGTGCTGGAACCCAAGCAGCTGTTGCTGGTACAACATCCCTTGAGCAAATGATTGCTGGATCAACAGGGAAGTCAACCACCAGTTCGAATACATCTGTGATGATTGTTGGGCAACAGTACATGTGCCACCAGCATTAGGGTTCAATATCAATGCCTATCAATATCAATCCCCTGTCAAAATTGCAAGCAACCATGTCAACCAGTTGCCAGAACAGTCGTCCACACCACCCCCGAATATTTTCAGTAGATTAAGAGATTATGTCTTGACTCATTATGACAGAATTCATTACTCTCAGTCAACAAGATACTTTGACAGCAACCAATGAAATGAAACACTGCATAAGACAAATAGCAAAAGCACCAGCATTCAATATTGAAAATCAGGTCAGCAAAATAAACAAAAAAGTAATGACACAAGCAGAATGAATCTCTACCTGGATAACAGAAGGAAAGGGCTTCCTGACAAACAAAGAGAATATGGGCCAAGAAATGGTGTAAATACAACAAAAAGTTCATGACTCGGCAGCAAGGGTATCTGTCTACCCACATGGAGACCTGCAAGTCAAAATCCCAAACCTACAATAGAGATTGGCAAACAGCCCCAGCAGACTCAGAAGAACTGGGACAAGAACTGGTGGCCACAAAACAAAAATTGGGAGTGGTATAAAAGGACAGAAATATATATGGGAATCAGTACAACAGAGCAGTTGCACTTATAGAGAATGGTGGAAACAGCAGAAAAGCAGGGAGAGGACAGAGCAGCCATATGTGCAGCAATATCATTCAATAGTTTGTTACTGACAGGCAGGTACTGTGACGATGGAAGGTTTGAATGGCACTCAGGTTGAAACACAATCCATACGGATTCTACAACAAACAAGTCAAAATCAGATACTCAGTCAATGGACTAGAAAGAATAGCCCTCCACCAACTGCAACCATATGGTGATAAGGTAACTGGTGATGTCAAACTCAACAGCCTTCAAATCTTGCTCAACAATTTACAACAGTCCTTTTGAGATCAAAATATTGAAGTATCAGCAGACAGGGGATTTGACAAAATATGGCAAACAGACAGAGTTTTTCTTGTACTTTGTAGAATGCCAATGGTGGGAACCAGATGTTAATTGGAAAAACACAGCCAAACAAAATGCCCTAAGCAGCAGCTTATTGAATCAGCTCAAGGACTTCCTACAACCAATTGAGATACCGGAGGACCTCGACAAATTCGTCATGCTATATTCAACATGAGACAAATGGGTCAGAGCTTGTATGGCTGAATGACGGTCAGAAAGATGAACAGCAGGATTGAAAAAACCTGAAACTGTTAACAATACCATATCTGCCACAGCAGCAGCATCAGCTGTTTCAGTAACTTGTTACCATGGTGCAGGACCCATGGACCTATTGGCAGTTGAAGGAAAGAATAGTAGACCACAAGCATGCATGTGCTGAAGAAAAGCAGAACTATATATATATTGTGGTGATTCTAGGCATTTCATGGCAAGCTGTCCAAGGGAGTTGCAGGCAGTATCAGGTCAATTTGATATTGATCGATGCTAGGGAAATCAGGATGAGGGCAAAGAACAAATTAAAAAAACTGAGTCAGGAAAAGTTTAAACCAGTGCAATGATGATGGCCATTGCACTGGGTATGAATTATCCATGTCAACAAATATTATGTCTAGTGTTGAATCTTCACAGATTTCAATCAACAGTGTGGAAGTGAAGATTCCTGAATAGAAAGCAAGTAGCTTGTTGTGAAATGTTCACCAATGATCAGAGGCAAATTAATCCACACCCATTTAAGAATTAACTGTAGAGCTATGGAAATTGCATTTGTAGATCTTGACTTTGTTTGCCATAACCAGATAGAAGAACAAAAGTTATAGGAATTACAATAGTTGGAAGTAATTGATGGAAAACCAATTCAATCTGGAACTATTATAACAATGGCAAAACTAAATTTAGGAATCTGCAAACATCAGGATCAATTATCAGCATTTATTACAAACCAGAGTACTACCCTATAGTGTTGGAACTTCTGTAGTTACAACTTCATAATGTTACAATCAAGTTTCAAAGAAAAAGAATTTGATTCAAAAGCAATTACTGCCAACAACACTGTCAACATCACTCAAACATATGGATATGGAGAGACCATATGGAATCAAAAGAAAATCTGGACAAGCCAAAACTGAATATATATACCTTAGTGAAAGCATCATTTAGGCAAAGAAACAAGATGGAGAAACTCAAAGTATATGTGGTAATTTTATACAAAATTAATAAAGTTCTTGATATTAAGGATCTACAAGAAAAATTGCTGGAAAAATGATACCCAAGGAATGCCATGAATTTTTCCCTCTATTAAATACAGTGATTGCTGAGAAACTAGCACCACACAAACTGTAAGATCACAAAAACTATTTCCTGCAGTGATTCACATAACCATTTGGTCCAATCCACAGATTTTCAAGAGCAGAGCGACAGGTTGTAAAAAATTGGACAGAAATAAACATTGTGAAAGGATTTATTAGATCATTGTTGTCACCATATGGAATCTCAGGACTGCTCACACAAAAACCATATGGGGCCTTATGACTATCTGTGGACTACAAACACTTGAATGAAAGAACAATCAAAAATTGTTATCTATTGCTATAGATACAGGAAAAACTTCTTAAACTCTTGAAGGAATGTATCAATGGAAAACATGATATTAGGAATATCTTCAATCGGATAAGAATTGAGAAAGGAGACAAATGGAAACCGGTCTTCAGAATTCACTACAAAACATTTGAAACCTTGATAATACTAATTGGATGAACCAAAGCACCAGCATCTGGCTAGAAATTCATCAACAATATTCCACAACTATTGTTGGACATATTCTGCATGGCCAGTGTAGATAATGTTCATATCTACAGCAAAAATATAAAAGAATATAAAGAATACATCTGTGCAGTTATACACTCACAAAATGAAGCTTGGCTCTATCCAAATGTGGAGAAATGCAAGTTCCAACAACAGGAACTGAAATATGATACACGAATAGTCAGAGTTAATGGAATATGAATAGACCCTGAAAATGTACTGGCAGTCAAGGATTGGGGAGCCCTATGCAAACTCCAAGAGGTACAAGCATTCCTTGGATTGGCAAATTTCCATTGAAGGTTTATAAGCAACTACAGCAAGGTAGTGCAACTGTTAACCAAGTGCATGAAAACACTGTTACCCTTGTACAGGGGAATAGATCAAAAGTAAGCATTTGCAGAGTTCAAAGCAGCCTTTACAACAGCCCCAGCATTAGCTCATGTTGATTACAATAAAAAAATAGTTCTGGCAATTCATTTATCTGGTGAGCAGTCTGCAGGAGTACTATTGTAATACAATAATTAATGACTTCTTCACTCTGTATCCTTCTTCTTGAAGAAGCATTCACCAACTGAAGAAAATGATTAAATATATGACTAAGAGTGGAAATGAATAGTCAAAAGTCTTGAGTAATGGAGAGCAGAATGTAAATCTTCTGCATATCCAATCAAAATACTGACAAACCAAAAAACCTGGAATATTTCATGATATCAAAACTGCTCAACAGGAGACAAACCCAATGGTCTGAATTCCTGTCAACATTTAAATTCAGGATTATATATCAACCAGAAAAACATGGCTAGAAGTCCAACACATTGACTAGAATGCCAGAAGATATTCATCTGAAGAGGGGGGGGGGGGTCAGCAGAAAAACCCCAGCGAATGATATACAAAATGGAACATCCTAAAAAGGAAATACGGAAAAGAACAATCATGTCATTTGTTGAAGAAATAAGCCTACATAATTCACACATGAAACTTGAGAAGGTGTGGAATTGAATTCAGAACATATGTAATGACTGACCCTGTGACAGACGTGAAAGGCATTGCACCAATACTACTACCATACATACATCAACCGAAGAACAGAAAATTTTTCTAATCAAAGAAGATTATCATTCCCTGGCAGCATGCCATACAGGTATAGTGAAAACCTTTAAACACCTGAAAAGATATTAGTACTGGGAAGAAATAAGAAACGATGTGGATATATACATGAGAAACTGCCATACCTGCCAATGCAGCAAACCCTCAAACCAGAAGACAAAGTGATAGCTCAAACTGCTGGAAGTACCACAACAGCTTTGGAACATTGTAAGTATGAACTTTATAGTAGTACCTCCAGAAAGTGAAAGTTAAAATACCATATAGGTGGTGGTAGATTGGATATCAAAGATGAAATACTTGTTTCCATGCTGTGATGATACAGATGGAAAGACGTTGGGGACAATATATATCTAAGACGTATTCAGACTACATGGTTTACCAGATACTGTATTATCAGACTGCAGACCTCAGTTTGTGTCAGAATTGTGGAAACACATATCTGAACACTTAGGTATAGAATGAAAGCTTTCAACATCTTTTTACCTTCAAACTGTTGGCCAAAGTGAATGGATCAATGAAATTATGGAACAGTATCTCACAGCATTTGTCAACTGTCAATGGAATGACAGTGTGGATGGCTTCGAATGGCAGAGTTTGAATTAAACCCCAGCTCCTTGGAATCAATAAACTGCTCACAATTCTTTGGCAACTGCGGATTCCATCCAAGAAGGACCATTGGCCAATACCCAGTCAGCAATGGTACTGTCGCAGTTCTGCCAAGTGAGGATTGGAGAAAGAGTATGGATCGATGAAGAACGAATGGAGATAACAAAGGGCCACAGATTTTGTTGGTAGGAATCAGGTAAAGTTGGAAGAAAACAGGTAAAGTTGGAAGGAATCAGGTTCCATCGGAAGGAATCAAGTTATATTGGTTGGGTTGTAAATATGGCATGATGGTTATGGCCTGTGCCACAGGTTGAATGGGTTGCGTAAATAGTTGGGTAAGGTTGGAATGTATTTTGGAATGAGTGAGCAAAGGTGACGACAGTCGCATTAGCTGTATATGCGGCCAATGGATTCACCGAAAATAGGTGTGTTCTTCACTCGATCTCTAGTCAACAACATGATGAATAGCTTCGGCACCAACCTCTGTTCACATCTGTGACTCCGGATTTCGAGTTGCTTGTCATGTTTACATTACTTGTAATTCTGAATCTTTGTTTGGTTTTTATAACCTCTAGAACATCTAGTCCCGAAACCTTCACAGAAAAATGAGTCTACATTCAATTTTATCGGTTATAACTCAGTAAATGTGCCACTATCATCACCAAAGGGGCAGTTACTTTGGTCACCGTTCCTGTAACCCCGAGTATCTGATGTTTGAATCTACTGGTAACTTCGAATGGTGGTTGACAGTACACAGTTTCTGGAGACCCATGTGCGTAGTGTGCATCTTGAAATTTCGACAAGAAAGATTGAATAAGTTCAAGTGAATACCAGTGTATGATAGTTCCAGACCACAGCAATCTCACATCAATTTCTCTGGCCTTGCTGGTCGAACAATCAACCTGTTTTAGAATGAACCTAAGAACGCTTTCAATACTATTGATGCTATTCTTACAGAATCCGAAGCACCCCTCAAAGCATACTTTTGGGACAAACCACAGGCAGTTTCTCCCTGGAACAGTTACTGGACAGAAGCAGCCAGTAATAGTGGAGGATAATCAGTTAATGATCCAGTACATAAAAACATATGGACCAAGTACTAAAGTCTCCATGTCGACTGCCAGGACGAAGAACTGTGCTTCTGCGAACATAACTGTGGAGAAACACATAGTACAATTGGAAAAGCTCTCAATGTACAGTCTTTGCAAGCGACAATCAAAGATCAACCAATGGACCACAAGGCGAATCGCTGCTGGGCAGATTACGCACATGAATGATTGAAAAAGTAACAGCAGTCAACCACTGACAACCTGGAGAAATCTTTTCCCGGATTCCAGAGGTTCCTCCATTGATCATCGTATTGACTCTAGAGAAGCAAAATATTTCTCTTTGTTTGATGATCAATACCTTTGTGGAAGCCGAAGTTGAAGCAGCAGTTCAACTCATTTAGAACAACATAGACGAAGTATGAGTCTATCTGACTAGAATACCTCTATCCCACTTCACAGCCGCTTCGATTCTCACAGCTGCCTGCCTTCATCACAGTCAGAATGTCAGAAGAATCATCAAGAACAGTCCGCGATGTGATGTTGACTGGAGCTTTGCAGCTTGAGTTGGAGAATGTGACTTGAACAAATACGGAAACCATGAACGAAAAACAGCTCCAAGAATATATCTAAGTAATCAACGTAGGGCTGGCAGCCCTGGCTGGACTATCGACCACCAGCAGATGGAACGAATTGCTAAAGGAACAGCAATCGGTGAAAGATTCGGAAGGATGAATATTGAAGTTTTTTTGAAGCAGGCATGAAAGTCATTGCTGAAAGAAACAACCTGACAGAGCGATTACTTCTAACACAGCAGAAGTTGAAAACCAAGGAAGGCAGGATACTGGTATGCAGTCATGGGCATCTTGGAAAAATGGTCCAGAACCTGGAACAACGACTGGAAGTGAGGGATCCAGATGTTACGGAACTGAAACAAGACCTGGAAGACGCTTGGGCACAGATGAAAAAGTTCAGGAATTAAGCAAAAGAAAATTGGGAACAGGTAACCAAAATTTCGAAATTGACGAAAGAAAGGACAGAAGATAGGAAGAGAGGGAAGACAAGGTAAATGTGATCGCCAGCTTCTTGGGAGAAGACAAAAAGGATCTCCAGAGATGGAAGGTGCAGTTGGCTCTGAAGATTGCCAGAAAACCAAAAGCTTTCAACACTGGGTAAATGAAGCTGAAGTGCACAGTAAAGTGTTCGAAAGCGGTGGCTCTGGGACAATTGATACCACTATACGATGAGATCTCCAGGGAAGTCAAACTTGAAATCCTGAAAGACCAAGTGGACTTACTAGATCTTGCCTTTGGAGACCAAGACAAAGCAGCAACAGCCAAGAGGGAACACTTGAGACTCAAACAATGAGAGTGCGAGTTTGGTCAGTACTACACGGAATTCCAATGATATGTAGCAGATGTCAAGTGGAACAAAGAGGCCCAGATGGATGCGTTATGAAACGGACTGTCCAACGTGCTGAAAGACACCCTAAAACATACCATGATACTGGAAAGTATGGTTGAATTTGTCAAGTTGTGCCCAAAGAGAGATTTACAGCTAACAGCACGAGCAGCGGAGAAGAAGTCAGGAAGATGGGCAGGGAGTTACAAGAGAGCCGACCCAACGACCAACACCACATCCGCCCCAGAAGTGGCATAAGCAGAAACAGTGGCAGGGTACCATGGCCCCGCAGCAATAGACCTTTCAGCAGTCACAGAAAGAAAGATTACACCGGAAGAATGAAAGCGATGCCGGGAAGATGGATTATGCACATCCTGCAGGGAAAGCAGGCATTTTGCGGTATCATGCCCAACAAATTTCAAGGCAGCATCAGAACAGGTTAAGGTAACTTCGTTCAGGGAGGCGGGAAAAGGAAAGGAACAGGAAATGCAGCAGAAGTAGAGTTGGGAAACATTGGGTCCAGTGCAATAAGGATGGCAATTGCACTGGAAACGAATCTCCTATGTTATTTAATGCCAGTTTTGGTATGTCATAGTTTTTCTATATCAAGCATAGAAATGAAGAAATCTTGTATTAAAAGCAAACCCCTTGTGGTGAAATGTTGGCTGAAAATAGAAGACAGATTCATTGATACCCACCCATTGGTACACTGCGGAGCTACAGGAATAGTATTTATTGACAAGGATTTCGACAGCCATCATCAGTTACGAGAGAACAAACCGAAAGAATCATGGGCGTGAGAAGTTATCGATGGATGACCAATTGAGTCGGGCACAATCACCACCATGGCTAAATTAAACCTATAAACATGCTGACATCAAGAACAACTATCAGCATTTGTCACAAAGCTAGGATATTACTCAATCATATTTGGACTACCATGGCTACAACTCTACAATGTTACAGTCAAATTCCAATTGCAAAGAATCAGATTCAAAAGCAAATACTGCTAAGAACATTGCTTACATTATTTGAGTGTGTGGGTATGGGGGAATCAAATGGAAACCACAGAGGAAGCTAGCAAGCCTAAACTGGATATATGTGCAACAGTGGCAACTCGGTTCATGAGATGCAATGAGAAGAAGAAACTTACGGTATATGCGGTAACTTTATACGAGATCAACAAGGCCCTAGAAATCGAGGCCCTTAAACAGAAACGACTGGAACAGTCAATCCCGAAGGAATATCTTCAGTTTCTCCCTCTCTTCGATACAATTGTCACCGAAAAACTACCACCCCATAAACCGTATGATCACAAGATCATACTTCAGAAAGGGTTGACAGCTCCTGTCGGACCAATTGAATGCCTGTCCAGGGAGGAGTTACATGTCCTGAAGAAATAGATTGAGAAAAATTTGTCAAAACAATTTATCAGATCATTGTCATTGCCATGTGGAGCCCCGGTCCTGTTTGCCCCAAAACTGAATGGAGGCCTATGGTTGTGTGTGAATGATAGAGGCTTAGACAAGGGAAAAATGAAGAACCGATACCCATTACCACTGACCCAGGAATCTATGCTGAGATTGTCAAAGACCAAGTGGTATACCAAACTGGACGTCCAAGATGCCTACAATATGATTCGAATCACAGAAGGAGATAAATGGAATACGGTATTTAGAACCCGCTATTTCCTGTTCAACTGGCTGGTTGTGCCGTTTTGACTCTCCAATGCACTGGCATCTTTCCAGGAATTCATTAATGACACCCTCTGACACTTTTTGGACATCTTCTGCCTGGCATTTTTGGACAACATTCTCATCTACAGTGATAACTTCTAGGAGTATAAGGAACACATCTGAGCAATAATAACAAGATCGAAAGAGGCCGGATTGGATCTAAAGGCAGAAACATGTGAGTTTCAACAACAGGAAGTTAGGTATCTGGAACTAATAGTTGGTGTGAATTGAATTAGGATGGACCTGGAAAAGATAACAGCAGTTAAAGAGTGGGAAGCACCTGGGAACCTCAAGGAAGTTGTGGCATTTTTAGGATTTGCCAATGTCTATCGATGGTTTACCAGGAATTATAGAAGAGTGGTACAACCGTTAACAAAGCTTATGAAGAAGCTGGAATCTTTCCACTGCGGCCCCGAACAAAAGAGAGCATTTTCCAAATTAAAGAACGAGTTTACAACTGCACCTGTCCTGGCACACTTTGATTACAAAAAGAAAATGATCCTGCAGACCAATATATCCAGCAATGTGACTGCTCGAGTATCATCACAATACATCGACCAGGGAATCCTCCACCCGCTAGCGTTCTTTTCCAAGAAACATACCCCCGAAGAGGAGACTTACGAAATCTACAACCAAGAGTCCGAAGCCATTGTAATGAGTCTGGAGTCTTGGAGACTGGAATGCAAAGTGTCAGTACATCCAATCAGGATTGTGACAGACCACAAGAAACTTGAGTACTTTATGATGTCAACGCTACTCAACAAAAGACCAACGAGATGGTCGGAATTCGAGTCTACATTCGAGTTCACGATTATTTACCGCCCAGGAAAACAGGTTCAGAAGCCCGATGCACTCACCAGAATGCCAGGAGATATTCCTCCGAAGGGCTGGGCAGAAATAACCCAACAAATTGTGCTAAAGACCGAGAATCTTGATAAGAAAATAGAAAAGAAATTGGTGGTGGCGTTTGCAGAGATAGTCAATCGGGCCGAAAAAGAAGTCAATTCAGAAGCGCTTTGGAACTGGATTGAAAATGTGTGCAAGGATTGCCCATCCGACAGCAGCGAAGGACTGTGTATCAAGGCAATGGAAATTGTTGACAAGGAAGTATCAAACAAACTAGAACTGATGAAGAAACATCACGATACACCAGCAGCCGGACACCCAGGACGAGCCAAAACCCTTCAATTTCTCGAAAGGTATTATCAATGGCAGGGTATGAGATCAAATGTGGATAGATACGTACAGAACTGCCACATATGTCAACAAAGTAAGGCAACTCATCCAAAAACCCATGGATGGCTTGAACTGCTAGAAATACTGCAATAACCATGTAAAAATCTGCATATTGATTTCATGGTGTGACTACCTGAGAGCGAGGGGTACAACTCCATATGGGTAGCAGTTGATAGGTTGTCAAAGATAAAGCATTCGGTTCCCGGTAGAGATGACACAGACGAAAAGAAAGCTGTGGGAAATGTTTATATGAGAAGTGTTCAAGTTGCATGGCATATCAGACACCATAGTGTCACACAGAGAACCGTGATTCGCCTCTGAATTTTGAAGGCAGGTGTGTGAAAAGTTGGAAATTGAACGAAGACTTTTGACCACATTTCATCCAGAAACTGACGGTCAAACAGAACAAATGAATGCTATTATGGACCAATACCAAACAGCCTTCTTCAATTATCAACAGAACAACTGGACACAATGGTTACCTATGGTAGGGTTTGGATCAAATGTGTCTGTCTCAGAAACAACAGGATGCTTACCCTTTTTTGGCAATTACAATTTTCACCCAAGAATGACCTTCAGTCAACATCCAGTTCAAAATGAAAATGATATCAGGGAAGTAAACGCAAATACCTGCTCTCACAAGATTAGCAACATCTTTGAACAGATGCAAGCTGAAATAACTCAAGCACAATCAATCCAGGCAGAACAAGTAGACACACACCATCGAGAGGAAGCGGAAACAAAGATAGAAGACTAAGTATGGATGGTCACCCAGAATATCGCAATGCAGTGACCCAGTATGACGTTGGATTGGAAATATTTGGGGCCTTACAAAATCACGGAAGTTGTCAGCCCATGTGCCTACTGTCAGCGATTACCCAAGGTTCTTCACATCTGTCCAGTACAACCAATATCCCGCTTCAGCAAAGTTTCAGAAGAATATCTTCAAGGACAAATCGAATCAGCACCACCACCAGCTGTTGTGGATGGAGAAGAAGGGTACAAAGTGAAGCACATTGAAGACTCTAGACTATTCCGGTGTCAATTGCACTTTCTCGTCAAGTGGACGGGTTATGATGAGAGAAGCTGGGAACCAGCAGTGAATGTGGACAGACTTCAAGCCATCGATGAATTTCACGCAGAACAACCTGTCAACTCCGGATCAACATCCTCGTGGAAACTCGGCTTGTTGGAGGGGGAGCTAATGTCATGGTTGCATCAAGTGCAGATCGAAGAAAAAGTATGGATTGATGAACAACGAATGAGCATTACAATGTGAAACTGGATATGTTGATAGGAATAAGATTATGTTGGAAGGAAACAAGTTTTGTTGGAAAGAATCAGGTTTTGTTTGATGGAATCAGGTTTTGTTGGAAGGAATGAGGTTTTGTCGATTACATTGAAAATATGGCATGATGGTCATCGCATGACCAACAGGTTAAATGTATTGCATATATCGTTGGGTGAGGTAAGAATGTACTTTGGAATGAGTGAGCAAAGATGATAACAGTCGCGTTAGCTGTACATCAGCAAAAACATATTTTTGTTGATTAGGGTTATTGAACGTGCTACGCCCATGAAGGCCGAAACACAATGTGGGAATTAGCGAGAATGGGCCATCGAGTTGCTTCGTAGCAATGACGTTCTGAAGCTTTCGTTATCCTTCAATGAGCGAGCTCTGGTTGTGCTTTGATTACCGCGAACTCTCCATACTACTTTCCTCAACATATTGGTGAAGTCAAACTCTATGGGCTCAAATGGGGTCATGACCCCATTTGAGGTGAGAAACCATCGTCTTGTCTTCTTTGTCGAAATGTTTGAAATACGCCTTCATTGGCTTTATTCAAACCGCTTTTGATTTATATAGCCATCCCTTGTGCTATCTTAATTTTCCAAACTCACAATAGTCATCTTCCTCAACTTACTCAAATTGATAAGGCTGTGAATTTGATCTAAGTTAGTATCTATTCTCATGATGATAATTTTTGTATGCAGATAATGTGTTCTCATAATTCTCACAAGTTGACATCAAAAATAGTTGTCGCAAATATTTTTTCAATAAACCGTTGATTTTATATAGTACTTACTCACCGATGACAATTACAATACTAAAGATTACAAGTGTCAGTTCAATGATTGTGAAAAAGAAATACAACGATCTTAAAAACCAGAAAACCATATCACAAAGACCAAAATATGTGTCGCCTCTCAATTATGTATATTCCCTCCATCAAATACCACTTGCTCTCTCTCAACAGTCATTGTGGCCAGATATTTTGAAGTCAAAGCACCCATAATCCTCTGAACTAACTTTTTCTGTGTCTGCAACATTGAAATCGTCATTGCAATTGTTGTTGATGTTGTCGGTGTTGGTATTGCTGGTGCCGCTGACATCAACAATACTGGAGACCATATCATGTCGCACGTGACTTGGTAGGAGTGCAGATTGCGCAGCTTCAACTTCGGCGGTCATACGACGAAATGTGTTGTCAGAAACATCAGCAAGCTCTTCAGGGACATATGACAGGTACTCCTCCTCGTGTACTCCCTGGTCATTGAACGGCATTGATGCATTCACCTCAACAACTCCTGTCCATCTCTGCCTTCGACGAATCATCATTCAGGCATCTTCAATTGTCTTGGTTTGGACCTCAGGGGAGATAGAAAGGAACTCGGCTGCGAGACGACAAATACAACTCTGCATCGACAGTTAGTATTCATTAGCAAATATGATTGAATGTGATCTCACAATGTGCACCTCCACCATGGCCAAACTCAGCTGGTGCCTTGAATTCCCCGGTTTTCGATGCTCCAAGGCAATGGTGAATCATGGTCTCAGCAAGTACAATGAACGTCGAATTGATCATATCGATTATTCCATGGTCTTTCATTCCCAATTGTCTTACTCCTGCAAAGTATGTCTTGTAAAGTAGGTCCACGATTTTGGTCGCCGCGAAACGATACTTTCCATCCTACAAAGATACATTAGACGACACATATCGACATTGTTTAAAGATATACCGTTCTCGTCCGCTCAGGGAATGTGAATCGGTTTCGATCGAGGAGGTGTGCAACACATTGTTTGACTCCATTCTGGTCCATTGTTCTGAAGCCATACAAAGAATCTACCTTGTCCTTGCACTGATACACCATTGCCGAGCGTGAGGAGGTAATGTTGCCGGGGGCTTGTATTATGTCAGACTAAAATTGACGTAGACAGGATGAAATAAATACCACCGAAATGTATGCACGTGGAGGGTTGGTGTTTCTGATTGCCGGATCAAGTTTTGTGACACAATGATACCACCACGAGTGGATCTGGGTGGTCTTGCCAGCATCAATGGCGAAAGGTTTACTGAACATTGCATATCAGCCAGCGATGGGCTTCACTTCGGCAAGAACCAATGCTTGGACAACTGAAAGCTTCTGTTGGATACCGTATTCTGCTCCAACTATTTGTCCTGTCACCTCTTCAATATGTTCCAAGGAAGTGAACTTCTTCCAAAACTCATTCAAGACCGCACAGTGCTCACCCCTTTCCTTACGTGTCATGTGCTATAATGATGATTAGAATATGAAAATTGTTGTCTCATTATCAGAGTCCATATCTTCTTGCGAGCAATCTCAGGGGTCCATTGCTTCTCCTTATAATCGTCATGGATGACAATAAGGACCTCTGGTCGACTCGGGGCGTGAGGTTGGGCGCAAGGAAGAGTTAGGTGGCGAGGAGCAGAGTGCTTACTGGTACGTCTTTGAGAGGAGAATTGTGCATTTTTCGTCGTTACGATGACTTAAATAGGATAGAGGTGGAGAATGCTTGTGCTTACGAGTCATTTGATCAGAAAGGAGTGTGTAATAACGAATAAAAGAAATGAAATATACAGAGCGTATGATAAACAAGATAGAGAGTGTATGAAAACTGTAAATGATAAGACGATAATAGTAGTCAAATGGACGTTCTTGATCGTAGATCAACCAACATGGTGGACGGAGCTACCGGATCAACATACCCCCTGATTTTGGCCGCTCCCATCAGAACATGTACCATCGCTTGAAAAGAGGATAGTCTACTGAATTGTCATTCGTCTAAAAAGCGAAAATCATCGTCAGAAACATTAGGCTGAAGACCGCTGACCAGATTATGGTTGAAATACCAAGAGCACTGGAGTGTGGTGTATGTTTACGGTATAGGCAATAGAGCGCAGTATGCAATGATGGTAGAGACCATGCAATTTGTCGTTCCGACAACTGAAATTAGATTTGAAATGTGTATTAGTGTTTGAGCACATCAGCAAGGTAGCTTGAAATGGCAATAATCGTATGAACCTCAATTAGCGTCTGAAATCCGATTAGGTGTAGTGCAGACACTAAATCGTGGACACCAAACATTGATAAATCTTGTAGCATTTAAGCTTATAATTGAAAACGTCGAGGTGGCAATGAATATCTCAAATCAAACTACACAAACACTGCATAAGAAAACCTTTTCCATTGCTACCCAATCACCCCAAATAAATTCAAGCACAAATAAAACAAAAAGGAAAAACAAATCCCATGCAAAAACCAAGCAAATTATAACCCGAGTGAAAACCCATTCCCAGTCCAATCCCGAAGCAAATTGCCAATGACAATGTCCATTGTCTCAGTTTTTCTTTCGGTTATCATTACGCTTCAGATGGGCTTCCGATCCTGGAGAGGAAGGGTTGACCAAATACTTATGGTTCCGCAGCCAATTGACGCTTTTCTCCTTCGGATCTGGGGATAGATAGTTGTCACTCAAAATGGTGCGGCCCCTGTTCTGAATAATCATCAAATATCGTTTTTGATGAACAAGCCTCCTCTGAATATGTTTATCCCTGGCCACGAGTTTCGCTAAGGACAATAGAACGCTGCGAGGTCTGGGGCTGGAAGATACCAATTCATCATCGGATGCTTCGTCTATGTCGTCAATTATCTCTTCCTCCTGAGCAAGGATTTCATTGAGTGGTAGGAATGACCTTCCCACAGGCATTGGAGTATTCGGAACCACATTGTTTCGCACTAAAAACACAATACAGTGTTCGGACTTCCAAATTGGTCGTTGATCGAAGCCATGCAAGTGTTGTATTGTTGTTAAATATGGGAGCCACATCTCCAACTCACGGTCCTTCATCGTAGCCCGGCGAACATCTGACGCCCCACAATTTCCGGATGCTCTGTGAGGGATCAGGCATCACTTCATTCACCGTCATTACAACGGCCAATATCATAGCCTCAATGACGCTCGTAAGCACTGTGAACAACGAAAGGTCATCCTCATTGGGCCATTGCCATCAGAAGTTCATATCTCCAGTGCGTTTCAATGCCGTGACGGGATCGACACATACAATGGTTGAATTGAACACTTCCTCATCAGGAGCGGTCACTGGACGTCGACGCTTGATTGGCGATATGTCCTCATCACCATCTAATTATGTCAGCTTTGAAAAAGTGATCACGACGTGGCAGAACATACCTGATTCGACCTTTCGCTTTCTCTTTGGTGTATTCTCCACTGGCGATCTGCCCTTCCTCCTCCTAATGGCCATTTCTGCAAGGTCATCAATGGCGATTTTGCATTCTCTTCCATCAACATTATTGGAACTAGAATCCGCTTCTCATCGACGAAATCGCACTCCCTGACCAGCTAAATTGGGGATTGAATTGATGCATTGTTTGACCATGCCGTCCCATTTGGCTTTGCTTGCTTCCTTTTTGCCGTGGAAACCAAGGCTTGAAGCGATGCTAACAATCGACTCTCTGACATGATTGGTCTTCTTGCCTGTTGTTCCCTTCTCTTCGTAGAGCCCCAATTCTTCAAATGTCGAATTAGAATCCCCGATACCCCTTTCCGTGGCCCATAATTTGAGTTGTAGAATCTGCATTGAGTCAAAGTTAGTATGTCTAACGATGAAGTTCATCGTTTGAACAGGGCAAAAAAATCTATGTTGAAAATGGGTATTAAATTTCTACGAAACAATAGAGATGGGTCTTGAGGGTTGCAAAGATGGGATTGACCATCAGCGAAATCAACTTGAAATAAGATTAATGTAATAATGATATGGAGAAATAAGGAGGGAAACGAGATGAGAAGCAGAATGGAGGGCGGACAGAAGATGGGAGCATTATATAGTTCTTCTCGATCATCCCATAGTGATCTAGCTGACTAGGTCAAATTGACTTCCAGAATCCTGGTCTGTGGCGGCAAAGAATTGAGGTAATTTCTACGTTCTAATGCCAATTTCGATTGGTCAAACATTCAAATCGGCGTTTCGTCGATGAATATCTAGTTGTTAGACATCTACCTCCCTGCCATACACCCCGCTATGATTGTGCCCCGTGATGACATAGAATCTACTCAGTCAAGTTGAAACCCATTTGCCATGAGTTCAGGTCAGATGCGAAATGCAGTATCCAGGGGACAGTTCCCTACTGTGGGAATGCCGAGTTTAGTATTGAAAAGATCGTCATGATACGCAGACTCGACGTGTCTCATATGCAAGGCATTTCTACTGACTCCCAAGGTGTGATAACTGTATGACAATTGATGATTGCACTCGGCTGGTGAGGATGAAGCCAAAGTGCGATAGAACCCCTTTCACCGAAAAAGGAAACACCAGGTTAGGTGTTTTACCGGATATCTCCGCCCAAAATAAGCACTTATTTTCTTTACTACATATCTCGTCTTTGCGAAGACGAAAATATATATCCAATGAGTTCGATTACTTGTACACTTTGCTATTATTGCGATAAAGTTTACCATTACAGTGGTGCATACATCAATCACCTCCGATGTCACCATTCAGGGAGGGTAAATTACCTGCCTCTGGAGTAGATTCCAGACGAAGGATACACAATTATTGCTGATAATGATATCCCACTTGCAGACGATTTCTCTCTATGTCCAAATGACCCGGTTCAATTTTCCGACAACGATTTTACAAATGAGGACGATGACAATGGCAATGGCTACATAAATCCACTACAGCCAACTTTCGAGTTGAATGAACTACAATTGATGACATTGGACTCACGTGAAGCCGAAAAGGCAATAGATTGTGATTTCCACATTTTGGACGACGAAATTGACCAATGGGCACAGTTTTCTTGTGAGCAAGAATATTGTTTGGCACATTGGTGTGTCAAGCACAAACTGAGTTGGGCCGCCATTGATGAGCTGATGAAGCTTCAGGGGGTAAATACGAACTTCACATCTGCATATACTCTGTACACTAAAATCGATGAAATGACCTATGCACTTGGAATTGATTCATGGAAATCTGGTAAAGTCAGTTATGCAGGTCTTGCCAATTCAGAAGTGCTACGCGATGACAGAAAGACATGTTTTTATTTTCGAAACCCCATTGACTGCATCAAATTTCTACTGCAACAATTTGCATTTAAAGACCATATGGTATATGCACCAATGAAGGATTATAATGAATTGGGGGAGAGGGTATAGTCTGAATTTCACACATACGATTGGTGGTGGAATGAGCAGGTATGAGTTTTCATTTCGTCAACGCGTCGTCATGATTAAATGTTCTTCATAGTTGAAAAAGCCTGGCTGCTCCACAATTGTTCCGATCTTTGGCAGCTGTGATCCAATACATTTGAACAACTATTCTGGGGATAAAAAGAACTGGCCGATCTACCTCAGTCCTGGAAACATTAATTCAACAATTGGATTAAAGCCCTTGAGCCTTGCCAGTGTCGTCGTTGCCCTGCTTCCAGTACCTCTGAAGTATCATCACCGTCGTCGTAGATAAACAGCCGCCATCAAAGAGCAACAAGAATACAATCGGGAAGTACTTAGACGGGTTTTTGAGATTATTTTTCGTCCTATCGACGCTGTTTTCGAGAAAGGAAAACCCATGCTCTGTGCTGATGGCAAAATGCGACAATGCTTTCCAATCATCTGTGCTTGGACGGCCGATTACTTTGAAAATATTCACCTCCATTCAAATAAACAGCAAGGTTGCCCGCTGTATGAAGCCCCGGAATCGTCTTTTGGAGAGGGCAATCAATCTACCTTGCCACGCCGTGATTATCAACTATATTACCAAAAGATGATTAAAGCCACACGATTCGATAATCAAGACCAAAACCATGCATGTGATTATCTTATGGAAAGAAGTGTAGCGACGACAGAAGGCGTCTTTTGGAATATGAAATATCTTTCTTTGCATACATTGATTGTTTCTGATATTGTACACACTATCTATCTCGGTATGCTGAAGCATTTGTGCAGGGGATAGTGCCATTTTTGGAGTTTCACAATCGAATTGACCGATTCAATGATCTTTGGGCAATAATACCTCATTATCCAGGATTTGCAGGATTCAATAAGCCTTACACAGCCATGACACAATGGAGTGGCAAGAGATGAAAGCATTAGGCCGTGTTATTCTTCCCATTGTCGCGACGATGCTTTTCAATCGTTCTTCGGAGTAGCAAGGTCCATTCACATCCGCCATGCTCTGTGTCAAAAACCTCATCTACTTTCACCTCATGACTCAATATCACAACCATACCGATGCGACAATCAAATATATGGAAGACTATCTCAGTGAATTGCATCGTCACAAAGGCGTCTTCAGTCGTTTTCGTACCAAAAAGTCAACCAAGAAGGTTGCTGAAGCTCTACGAAAGCAGCTCACCATAGATATACTACATGTGCGCGAAAATGATCCTCCATGGTCACATCTTTCCGCAGTGGCAAAGCGTCATTGCATCGACGAGGACAAAATTCAAATCAATTAAGATATTGCGTCGTACTTGGATGATGAGTCTGACTTCAACTTTGTCAAGATGCATCTGTTGAACCACTTTTCAGATCACATATGTCGGATAGATCAATTATCAAATGTACGCTCTGAACTACCGGGAAGGTCGATGATGGACTTGAAAGATGCGTACAGACAATCAAACCGCCATGAGCCATTTTTCCAGATTTTGTGCACCAAAGCCTGGAACCAGGTGTTCCAATTCAAAGATCTAAATCACAATGCCCAAAAACGTCGTGATGAAAACCAAAATGTATTTCCCATGTCTTCAGCAATTCGAATGATGAAATATCACCGGCCAGGAATCAGGTCTCTAGCAGACCTCTCATTCTGGTGTGGAATGCCAAAAGGGGAACTTCAAAATCACATCGCATGGTGTTTCAAAGATATGGTAACTACACCGGATATGTCGATAACGACGAACAATTTCGTTGTATACAAAACGCCAAATGCAGTCGTTATGATTCCGCAGCCATTCCAGTGACATCATTTCAAGGCGACCAGCAGACGATTCATATCGTACGACGCACTAGAACCAACCAATGGAGCAAGCATAAGCCTGTCCGAAACGATACAGGTTTACTCTGGGATGGAATTCAGGGACAATTCAAGTTGACTAGAGGACAAATTCCAGCGAGATTATGATGTCTTTTCATCATTGTGGATATGGAGTCAAATGCACGATCACTTTTGGCCCTTGATACCACAATGGTTGCAGGCCCAATACGCGAGGTTCCGGGGATGGTGATTGTTGAGCAGCAAGATCACACACCTACATTTCCTTTGGAGGACGGTAGTTATCGTCAAAAACCCCTGTTTGGCATTGGATCGACGTATGTTATCCCTTTACACATGATTGAGTATGCAGCCCATATGCTTCCATTTTCTTCTGATCCAGATAATAGTTGATGGTGTTTAAATAATATTATTGACTTAGATGCGATCAATTTATTGTAAGAGTAGATAGGACACTTAAAATTGTCATTGCATATATTGTATAAGTTGATCACTTTTATTCGTGGAAGAAATTTGTATATCAGTAAGTAATAGACATAGCAGCGCGAAATGTGCAGCTCTGACGACGAGATATGGCATTGCGTACAATATTATGTGATAAAGATAACATAAGTTGATATTATCATGAGATCAGAATAAGTTGGAACTAAATCTTAAGTAAGAACCTTAAGAATTGGCAATGAGTATTGTTATGTGAGTTGCCAACTTGGCGACAACTATTTGAAATGCTTGGAGTACGAATTTTGTAGGGTGATGGTGGCAACACGTGGACAAGTTTCAGTAACGATTACAACGTTCAGAACGGTAACGACCGTACTGTACTGTCTCGGAAAGCAAATTAGGTTCTGCTGATGCAGGTCTACAACCTTGCTCCTTTGGGTAGTCTGCTCTGCTTGCCTCCCTGATACTTTACAGCCCACGCTGACAACTGGCAGCTGATGTGACTCTATTCGTAGATCATGCTGTTAATTGACATCTCCTACTTCAAGCATCGTGACAAAAGATGTGTATACATTGATATCTCTAAATCCCATTTCCCTCATATATTGTCCATCTACACCAGCTGGATTTCGATTGTACCCCTGTGTGAGACTTCTCTCTAGCATTTGAACAAATGGCAGAGGTGGCTCCAAACCATTTGTCTATATGTGTTTTGTCTGGATAGATATCCCATTACATATATGAATGGACTTGTGTATATACGATCCTTACTGAACTGTTCCCTGTCGCTGCCCAGATCTCTGGGACCAATTGGCCCCCGCCCTTCCATGTTCTCCATGGCAATAACATGTTGTGTTGATTTCTGAAACCACTGTGATGAACCCTTGAACCTCTTGAGGGTGTCCTCAATGATACCCGAAATGTGTACCAACAAGAATGGCCAACTTTAGTTGTGATGGTCTATCCACCCAGGCTGGAAGGGACAAAAGGAAATGAGGATGTTGCTGCAACAGCCAGCCGCCACTCCACGCAATCATCCCATTCTGGTTGGTGGTGAAAAGGTGAAGTATAGAATACAAAATGTGGGCCAGCACCCACGAAGTACATCATCCGTTTTTTCACCCATGGATATGTATATCATCTGCAGTTGCTTCCTGTGCGTCTCACCATCTGGTATACCCTCAATGATTGAGTTGAGCAGAATCTGGTTCATCTGCTGACGGTTATGAAATTCTGGCGTATTGAAAGCAACCTTCTTGTGAGTTGTAAGGTTACATCATCATTGTATTTATTGCTGTAGCCCCAAATGTCACTGACTGCATCATGGCTCAATATCTCATGATGATGCTGGCTGACAAGTGACAGCAATGTTGGGATGTTGAAGGTTTCAGCTGCTTCTGCTAGTGATAAGCGGTTGAATGACCATGAACAGGCACAAAGAGTTTAAAATGTAAACAGCCGCAGAAGTTAGGTACTTGGTGGAATCGAAGGTTCAGATTTGCCAGCAAGGATCCATTTGTGCCAGGCACACATGGTCATTTGCTGTTTTTCTCAACCCATCATCATGTTAAGAACTACAGCACTCTGCTCAATGAACTATCTGTACAAAGCAGGCAACCAAAAAATGTGTTCAATGTAATCCATCGCAGTGTAGTGATCATTGTGTTGAACCACCTGTATTATGATGTTGACCCCATTGTTGGCACGGTATGCTTTCTGGAGGTTTGAAATGTACAACAGTGTTGAAATCCAGGTTGAAGAATTATCATGAGCACCCATATCAGCAAAAACGCATTTTTGTTGATTAAAGCTATTCAATGTTCTGCGCCCATGAATGCCGAAACAAAATGTGGGCGTTGGTCAGAATGTCACCCAGGGGTACATCGTCACGAAGATGTAATAGGACGTTCAGAACACATTGATGAATGCTTCATGAACCTTGCTAAGCCAAGTGGAAATTAATTTTTTCGCCACTCACACTTCACAATCAAGGTCACAAATGCACTTTCCGAACTAAAGTACACTTTCATACGAGTTTTCATCAAACTAACATCTAGCCTCCAACACTAATTACTAGCTTCACAATCTTATTTCATCTATACCACACTCTTTGACTAAAATACTAAGAGAGCAGCCAGTCGAGAGCCAATAATGGACGTACTCCAACGTGCTTGCACTGTCTTAATATACTTGGCGAGACAAATCAAATTGCCCTATCCATGTGTTGATTGAAGTTGAACTGTAAATGTTAGATGAAATAAACGGGAGGAGAAGAAGGTGGTAGAGGTGGAGCAGTGGAGCAGCAGTTCGAGAGCCAATAATGCACATACGGTGCTTGCGCCATCTTGATGTACTCGTCAAGACGAATCAATTTAAGCATAGCTTTGAGTCAATCGGAGTTGATTTGTAAAAGTTCGATGGGGGTTAGTACTGCAGGGGAAGGAGGCAGAGCAGGAGGAGGAGTAGTAGTAGAGCAGCTGGTCGAGAGCCAATGATAGATGTACCCCTGCGTGCTTGCACCGTCTTGATGTACTCGACGAGACAAATCGAATGGCCCTAACCACGAGTGAATCAGAGTTGAACTGCACAGGTTAGATGAATTCAGCAGGAGAAGCAGCAGCAGCGGCAGCAGCAGCAGTAGAGCAGCCAGTCCAGAGCCAATGATGGACATACCCCAGCGTGCTTGCACTGTTATAATATACTCGGCCAAACGAATCAAATGGCCCTATTCACGAGTGAATCAGAGTTGAACTGCAAAATTCAGATGAATTCAGCAGGCGAAGCAGCAGCAACGGCAGCAACAGCAGTAGAGCAGCCAGTCGAGAGCCAATAATGGACGTACCCCATTGTGCTTGCACCGTCTTAATGTACTCGGCGAGATGAATCGAATGGCCCTATCCATGAGTGCATCAGAGTTGAACTGCAAAGGTTAGATGAATTCAGCAGCAGCAGCAGCAGCGGTAGCAGCAGCAGTAGAGCAGCCAGTCATGAGCCAATAATGGACGTACCCCAGCATGCTTGCACCGTCAAGATGCACTCGGAGAGACGAATCGATTGAGCATACCCACAAGTCAATCAGAGTTGTTCTGCAAAAGTTTGAAAGGGGTCAGCACTCGAGCAGGTGGCAGATGGTTGCGATGGTGATGGTGATGGTGATGGTGAAACCATTGCAAATAAAGGGTGGAGCAATTGAAATAAGGGTTCAGGGGTGTAAATGGTTGTCAGGGTAATGGCGATGGTGATGGTGATGGTGATGGTGATGGTGATGGTGATGGTGACGGTGACGGTGATGGTGATGGTGATGGTGATGGTGACACCGGTGCGATTACAGGGTGAGGCGAGTAAATATTTAATTCAACAGTATTAATGGTTGTCAGGGTGATGGCGATGGTGATGGTGATGGCAATATTGATAGCAATGATCATGGTGATGGCGATGGCGATGGCGATGGTGATGTTGATGGCGATGGTAATGGTGCTGGTGATGGTGACACCAGTGCAAATAATGAGTAGAGCAAGTAATATAATGCTTCAGGGGTGTAAATGGTTGTCAGGGTGATGGTGATGGTGATAGTGATGATGACAACAGTGCAAATAGATGTTGCAACGACTGAAATTCAGCTTCAGGGGTTGAAAGTTAGCAAGAATGGTTTTTATGTCCGATATTGGCTGGGACGAATTGTACACTTGCTGGGATGGAAACATCAATATGGATCTTCTTATTATAAGAAAGTTCACTGATCAGAAAACCCAATTGCTCATCTCAGTAATGATATCAAGCTTGCAATAACCTAATTTGAGAAAACATGGTACCAGCCAATTTCAGAAACCTCAGAAATCCGGCAGAAACCTTGGAAACCGCTACCAGAAAATTTTTTTTTTGCAGATGCATTATGGTAATGAACTCACGGAAATGACCAAGGAGGTCCATTTATGATTTTTACAAGTGATAAATTTGTGGTGTTGGCTGCTTCCATAAATTCGGTCCATATCTAGAGTCACATTGCTGATCATTCCTCAGGCGCTTCTCTGTCATGGCATAACAAAAATCAGCTTGAGCTGCCTGTCTAGCCCCATAAACCTCTATCTCCAAATGCCATGCAACCTCATGTTGGCAATCCTCTGACTAATGTGTTGCTAATTCCTACATTCCAATTGGTGCTGCTTGAACTCCGACTTTGCAGTGACTATGACTTGAGATGTATTGAATATGGCAGTCATGATGTTGTGATATATTCGTTCGAGTGCTTGAGCAAACTTGGATCTTGGTCCACTGTAAGTTTCATGATGCAGCTTGAGATCCAGGTGGTCCTTAGCTTCTTCAATCACTGGCTGAACCCGGCAAGCAGGTCTGTGGAGAGTCTGTGGAGCTCAGCTTCAAGTCGTACCATTGTTGTCACCAACTCCTCTGTATTCCAAGTAGTGGCACACAACTGCACATTGTTCAGGCGTACCTCAAAAGTACCCCACTGCCCAGTTGTGATACCATCATCAGCAAAATCAATTGTCCGGTCGCGGAGGCCCCGGAACCCGTTAGAGGTTGTGAAGGTTGAATTTGAATACCGCACTCTGCAGACCCCCCAGGAGTGCTGCGTAACTGATGTATCCAGCCTCAGTGCACTCCCTTGATCCCCTGAAGGCTTGGAAGCTGCTCATGGAGATTCCTGTATCATGAGAGTGTACTCCGTTGCCACTCCTGATGCCTGGATGGGTGCTCGGGGAGATCCTGATATCGAAATAGTATACTCCATAGCCACATTTGATGCCTCTAACAGTGCTCTGGGAGATTCCTGAAGCACCGCAATGTGCTCCATAGCTGCTTCTGAGCTCCCTGTGGATCTCCAGTACAGTTTAAGATTACTCAGGAGCACCTGAATCTATTTCTTCATTTGCCGATGGAATCATAGTTTGTCACCAGTATTCGGATGTGCCTGAAGCATTGTATACATATTTGGCATTCATCAACTGCAGCCTGCCGCAATCAACTGAAACAACATATATCTACACTGCCCCCCAGCAACACCTTGACATGACCTAGACATAATGAACACATCCCCTGGGAAGCAGACTCTCACTTGAATGAAGCTGCCAGGCCCTATATTTCAACCCATGCTGCATTTGGTGCTACATAACAGGTTGAGTGCTCTGCAGAGCTTGCAACTCTTGCGTCCATATGGCTGCCTACAAGCTCAAAGCTGGCCGCCTGGTGACCAGGACAAATGGAATTACAGTGTCTCCAGCATCTCTTGTACAGGGCTATATCCAACATTAGTAGCCATAGACTATAGAACTGAGGGGGTACACTGATGGCTGAATATCTCCCTGCGGAATTCCTGAGAGAGTTCGCTCTGTATTCTGTTCTCGTAGTTTTTCAAGGCGCAGTTGAGTGCGGTCGCAGCCAAGCAAATCAATTGTGGAGTTACTCGCTTGTCCCAAACATTTTTGCAATGCTCTTGACTGCCAAGGTAGGTATTGGAAGTGAAGAAGTGAGCAAATATTGGTACAGTGGGCGCATTTCTCACAATCCACTGAACTTTCTTTATACCGTTCAGGTGATCATTCCATTGCGCCATTCAGGAGTCATTATTCACCAAACAGCAACCTGCTGTAGACATAGACACATCTCGTCTATCTTAATCGAGTACATTGAAGTCACTCTAATCATTGCTGGAGCAACTAGTCGACCCCGCATGCCACTGATTTTCCCCCACAACTGTATTGTATTGATGATTTGCATTATCAAATATTGAAATCTGGAAAATATATTGAAAACTCACAATTCCACATGTCAGGGCATCGATTTGCTCACTGAGTCCGCCGGAGCACTCCCACACATGGTGAATGCCCTTGGGTTCGCCAACTGCTCTTTGCTGGACGGTCATGGCGTCAAGGGATTAATTCCTAGCCTTATCACAAATGTCCAATTTGTCCTCTTGAGAGGCCAGCTGGGGGTTTTCAATATACAGAATAGATCCCAAGAAGTTCTTTGCTAAATCTTGAACTTCTTTGTTGTGCACTGGCACCATGCTATCCATGTTGCTTTTGGTCCCTGATGCACCTTCAATAGGTAGAGGGGCCACTCGGGAATTCTGACTCCTTGCAGGATGCCATCTGGCAAGGTTCACTGGAACCAGGATTGTTGTATATCGGCTGGAAGATAGAGGCAGAGTGTCTTGTGGTTATTGTGAGTGCGTCGACAAGCGAGAACGGTGTCCATCAGTACTCTGAAGGTTTATTTTGGATTTGTTTCGTTTTTGACGGTCAGTCGCCTGGACGGAGTCGGAGTGTGCCCTATTTGGGCCTTTTGAGCCTGTGTTGTGACTCCATCTATTCCATTCATGAGTTGACAGTAGCTGGTTATCATCATAGTCAAAACAGGTGGTGGGATAGTTGTCATCCTCTCGGTGTTCATCATTGTCTTTTTCAACATCGTCCAGTTCATTCCAGTGGCCCTGAAGGTTATCTTGATTCAAATGAAGGATTCATCTGGCGTTACATGTCTGCAAACATATAGAGAAACATTTTGACTGGCTGTCCTTGCTAGTTTTAACAACTGTTCCGAGTTACCCAGCTGCGGTCCGGGTGGAAGCTGGAACCGGAGCCCCGGTCTGGTTCAGGAATCATAAGAATGCCAAACCGTGCGTAATTTCCGGTTCCAAACCCACAACCAAACCGACCAACCTGCGGGTTTTGCCGGGTTAAGTTAGACCTGATGGGTTCAATCTCCAGTTCTACATTTCGGGTTTGCTTTTATTGGCCATCACTTTTTCATTCAGTTGATTGTTGATAATCAATACTAATACCATGACAGTCAAATATTTGACTTGAGCATATATTTTCACATGTGATTGGGGACTTTTGTATGTATCCCATAATATTGTAACAAACTTGACAGTATTAGGGATCGTCTCTTTCGTACGTCAGAAGGACTGAACAATCATCATCTCTCGATAAAGTCAGTCAAATCATTTAATATGATTATTTTGACATATATGAATCTACTCAATAATAACCTGCTGAACTGAAAAGAGTTGATGTTCCATTGACACTCATTTTAGGGCATCAATACTGAACAATAGTTAGTCCTAGATTGAATATATTTTGACGAATAGCAGTCAATTCTGCTGCAAAATGATGCATTTGGTTTTTGAGCCGCCTTTTAAGCTACTGTTGATGCTCTGTTGACTCTGATTCCTGAGGAATCATACTGCACAATAGCTATGCTGTATCAAATGGAAAGACAGTCATCATGATTGAATGCACATGAATTGTAATATATAATGATTTTGCGAACAGAATTGGCGTTCCTCTCTTTCGTACATCAGAAGTACTGCACAATAATTATCTGTCGATAAAGTCAGTCAAAACATCCAATTTGATTATTTCAACAAATGCAACTCCATCCAATAATAATTTGCTGAACTGAAAAGCGTTGATGCTCTGTTGATGTGCATTTTAGAGCATTGATTCTGAACAATAGTTAGTCCTAGATTGAATAAATATTGATGAATGGCAGTCAATTCTGCTACAAAATGATGCATTTGGTTTTTGAGCAGCATTTTAAGCTGCTGTTCACGCTTTGTTGACGCTCATTTCAGAGCACTCATACTACACAATAGCTACACTGCATCCAATCAAAAGACTGTCATTATAATTGAATCCATATGAATTGTGATGTATAATAATTTGGCAAACAGAATTGGTATTCCTCTCATTCGTACGTCAGAAGCGCTGTACAATATGTTTCTGTCAATAACGTCAGTCACAACATCCAATTTGATCATTTCCACAAATGTGACTCTACCCAATAATGATCTCCTTAACTGAAATGCGTTCATGCTGCGTTGACGCTCATTTTAGAGGATTCATACTGAACAATAGTTTTTTCTAGATTGAATAAATGTTGACGAATGGCAGTCAATTCTGCTGCAAAATGATGCATGTGGTTTTTGAGCTGCATTTCAAGCCACTGTTAATGCTCTGTTGACGTTCATTTCAGAGCAATCATACTCCACAATAGCTACACTGCATCGAATCGAAAGACTGTCATTATAATCAATTCCACATCAATTGTAATGTATAATGATTTTGCAAACAGATGTGGTGTTCCTCTCTTCTGTATGTCAGAAGCGCTGCACAATAATCATCGGTCGATAAAGTCAGTCAAAACATCCAATTTGATAATTTCGATAAATGCGACTCTATCCAATAATGATCCGCTTAACTGAACAGCGTTGACCCTCCATTGACGCTCATTTTTGAGTATTAATACTGTACAATAGTTTGTTCTAGATTGAATAAATGTTGACAAATAGCAGTCAATTCTGCTGCAAAATGTTGCATTTGGTTTTTGAGCTGCATTTTAAGCCACTGTTGACCCTATGTCAACGCTCATTTCAAAGCAATCATACTCCATAATAGCAACGCTGCATCTAATCGAAAGACTGTCATAATAATTGATTCCACATGGACTGTAATGTATGAAGATGTTGCACACAGAATTGGGGTTCCTCTCTGTCGTATGTCAGCAGTGCTGCACAATGATCATCTGTTGATAGAGTCAGTCAAAATATCCAATTTAATCATTTCAACAAATGCAACTCTATCCAATGATAATCTGCTGAACTGAAAATTGTTGATGCTCTATTGACACTTATTTAAGGGCATTTATACTGCACATTGGTTTGCCCTAGATTAAATAAATCCTGAAAACAGGCAGTCAAAACTGCTGAAAATGGATGCTTTCTGTAAATAATGCATTTGGTTTTTGAGCTGCATTTTAAGCTGCTGTTGACGCTCTGTTGAGGCTCATTTCAGAGCAATCATATTGCACTATAGCTATACTGCATCCAATGGTCATACTGTGATTATAATCGATTCCACATGAATTGTAATGCATTATGATTGTGCAAACATAATTGGGGTTCTTCTCTTTCGTATGTCGGAAGCGCTGCACAATCATTATCTTTCCATAAAGTCAGTCGAAAGAACCAATTTCATCATTTCAACAATTGTGACTCTACCCAATAATGATCTGCTTAACTGAAAAATGTTGACGCTCCATTGACACTCATTTTAGGATATTCATACTGTACAATAGTTCATCTTAGATTGAATAAATCCTGATGAAAGGGAGTCAAAACTGCTGAGGAGAAATATATTTGGTTTTTGAGCCACATTTTAAGCCGCTGTTGATGCTCTGTTCACGTTCTGTTGACGCTCTGTTGATACTCATTTCAGAGCAATCATACTGCAAAATAGGTATACTATATCCAATAGACAGATGGTCATTATAATTGATTCCACATAAGTTGAAATATATGATGATTTTGTAAACAGAATTGTGGTTCCATTCTTTTGCACCACAGAAGCACTGCACAATGATTATCTGTCGATAATGTCAGTCCAAACATTCAGTTCAATTATTTCCACAAATGCAACTCTATCCAATAATAATATGCTGAACTGAAAAGTGTTGACACTAATTTTAAAGCATTCATAGTGAACAATAGGTTGTTCTGCATTGAATATATTTTGATGAAAGGCAGTCAATACTACTGTAAAAGAGATCATTTGCTTTATCCACTGTATTGGAAACGACTGTTGACACTCTGTTGACGCTCATTTCAGAGCACATATTCTGTACAGTTGATTGTTCTTGATTGAATATATCTTGACAAAAGGCAATCCTTAATGCTGAATAAGGAATCATTTGCTCTTTTGTGGAATTCAACTTGAAGCTTCAATTGTTGTAAATTTAAATATAATCATTATACCAAACGACCAATAAGTAGTATATTATCTTTTCTCTGAATTGGTAATTCCAATGTTTATTATCACTACTACCAATGGAAATTGTTTGTTGGCGTCCAATTGATTTGAAATAGCTTTGAAAAACACCTTCAGACTGCAACCAAATAACTTTAATTGTACTGTAATTACTATGACATATTTATATTATATGTATTTCAGCTGATATGAGATAATGGGTCATAGTTCTATTTAAAATCAATCACATGTTTGTCTATATATTCCATATCAAAACTGCTGGCACTTTGGGGGTAAATGGTGATTATTTTTCTCTACTTCAATAATTTCCAAAATTCCGTACAGTAGTTCATAAAAGCTGGATACATTGAGATATTGTACATCTACCAGTCTGGTCAAGTCGAACATCAAGTATCTGGTTGTATTGACCAAATCCAGAATGAGGTAGGTAAGTCCCTCATAATGAACTTGGTTGAAACTAAAATATGCATGGTGATTGATATTTATCATACACTATAGGATTTAAAACAAGTATTAATTTAAATAGTTTTTAGGTTTCCTTTCTTGCTGAATCTAGTCGAATCTACAAAAATATGGATCAATTCAGTACATTATTTTCAAAATACTTGATTTTGTTAAAATGAAATGTCTGACAGACTATAGAGTCATTATGGATTACTGATTTTATCTAATACCAGACTGCAAAAGTCGTATGCAGTCAATTATAAATCCGTTTTACAACTTGTTCATTCCCACTGATGTTGAGGAGCATCTTTGCTGCTGATCCATACACTGAGTTGATGGATGTGGAAGTGAGTTGAACAGGTATTCGGGCTTCCGGACTGCTTACCATTGCCAGGTGGCAAGATTCAGACTCAGATGTGGTTGAGCAGGATGCATGCCCATGCTCTGCATCAGGGTTTTTGGGAGTGCCTGAGCGGCTGATATTTGCTATGTTCGTTGTAATTTTAGCCACCGAACCACACAGATTGATCTGGAACCACAAGAGCTACCAGTATTCAATCTGTGGGGATACTGGTGCTTTGCATTCCGTTTTGGCTTCAACATTGACCCAGGTAATCTCTGCCTTCAATGGTCCTCAAATGTGTCTAATACCCTGACATTAAAATCACTGCACACAAATGATTAACGCTTTTGCTTTCGTTTTAATTGCACATTGAGCACTGGGTTTTGAGGTGCCAGCTCAGTCACCAGTAGATCAACATGTTGGAATATGAGCAACACAAAGTCGGCAGACTCGGTTCGACTCACCTGAGCTCTAATAGGCGAACTGGAATCAATCATTTTTGTCGGTAGTTGCTGGTCGTCTCTATCATGCTGCAGGCAGTGCTGGGTCATGATCCCACTGCCTCCATGATCATGCTGGGCAAAGTTTCATTGGGTATTGTGGGACAGAATCGGAATCCGAGATGCACTCCTTGAGCAGTGTCTGTTGCTCGAAAATGGGAACCCGCAGCAATCGAACTCATCCAGTTCAGCGCTGCAGCTATATTCAATCTCGAGTTGAATGCAAACAGTATCTTCTGCAGTTTGAATCGAGTCAACGCAGATACATTTGTTTTCCTGCAGACACAATCCGGTGAGGGAAAGTATTTACCAAATGGTAGATTGAATGGGGGCTTTTGTCCAGGTGCAGCTGTGATAATTGGAATGTCAAGCAGCCGGGTTAAGCTGTCGGTGTGCGGAGATGATAAAAAGGGGCACGATGGAACGGAGCAGAAGGGACAAAAACTTGATGTTATATTGGCGGTGGCCAGGGGGATGCTTTAGGGTGCACCTAACTGCCATTGGGAAAGATTGTGTAACTATCAGCTGGAATGATGTCGAACCTGAGCATCTTTTTGAATTTGAGATTTGTATACTCTAGAAGCTTTAAGCTGGAGCTCAGTCGGTCGTGAAATCTTGGGCGGGCCGAGTACAGATATGAAACATTGCTACAACCACTTTGGCAGCTGAAAGGATTAACATGGCTTGATCTCAGTGTGTGGTAAATGCATTGAAGATGGTGTGGGGAATAAGGATCAAATGTATTGCTATTTTGCATATGATCCAAACTGTGTGGTCCATGTCTTCACTTTCGATTTCTGGTTTGGGCAACCAGGTTTCACCTTACAGCTCGACTGCTGGGCTCCCTCACCCTCGACCACCATCATATGTAATGCTTCACAATTGCATGCTGTTTATCACATGATATCAAGTGGATATATGCCGTAAGCCAAAGCCATCGATTCTCGCACATCTTGACCTAGTGATGTGTGATGGATATCAGAGATACGGAACATCTAGCCTATTTTGAACAACAAACCCAGTAACAGCAAAAAGAATACCCCCACCCGATCTCTATACAACCACAGAAAATACTTCCCGATGCACCCAAGCAAATCAAAAAAATTTTCTCAATGACCCCACAATGAAATCCCCAACCTAAGTGTACATAGAAACATCTGAGCTGCTATTCCAATTGCGACAAAGTCACAGCCTGAATGGCAGTGTTCTCAATGCATCTTTTGAGAATATTGTCGATGGCCTGCTTGTTGATCATCAGATGATTTATCCGTCTATGAAAAACATGTAGATCAGTAGCACCATTGACTCTAAGAAGTGCAGTCACTCTATTAAATATGCTGTTTGGACCAGTATTGACAAGGCAGGAGTAAGGCTTACCTATCTGACCAAGTCACACAATCCACCCAAACAATTGCTACTGCTCATAGAGTACCCAAGGCTTCTGCATAATCACCACATGATTGGCAGCCAGGAGGTTGAGCCCAGTACCCCAAATATTGGTTGTGGTAATGAAGATGGAGCACAAGATAACATTGTGCAAATCCCTTATAAAATTACTGAGCCTGTCGGCAGAATCTTCGTATAGTATGTGAATGACCTGGATATCATATTTGAAATGGCAATGAATCCACTATGCAAGATGGCGAACCTGGCCTGGCAAAGGACAAACAAAGTACAGCCTTTTGAGGCACCTGTGAAAGGACAGGAGAGCCTGAACTAGGCTGGTCATCTATCTCAGGAACAGTCACCGAACCACTGATAAATTCAAGGTCGAAAGATCCCCAGAGCCATCTGAAAATGGGATCCTCCACAAAACTTCAGGCATCCCACTCATTCTTCCAACTGCCATCAGCAAAACAATCACCTTCTTGCTCAAACAGTAGTGGAAGGCAAGCAAGCTGCCAGCTATGAATCCGCCAGGCAACCCTATGCTTGCCTTCAACCTTCTACCTCTTCAGTCGGATGACAACACCATCAGGCTGCTTCTGTTCTTCCTTGAACCAATTCAGTATGACTGGATGGAAATGTGCTGATGGGAATGTAAACCAGGGGTGCACCTGAAGCAAGACACAACTGTGTCCATCGGCAGATTGTCCATGGGCGAATGACTTCGGTCATTACAGAGGCACCATCCTGTAGAGCTTGAGAGGAACATCTCTTGGTGACTGTGGATTGAAGTGCGGTGATTGCTGACATTGAAGACTCAGAAGCATGTTCCTCTACAGCTCACACATTCTCAGCTGTATCTGGAAATGTAAACAGCTACCGAATTTTTTGTCCCCAGTCCATCTGTGAGTCGTGTGCCAGCATGGCTGTAACTTGCACTTTAAAACCGCTTTGGGCTTCAGATGCAATGGACGAACCCGTAGACTTTGGACCCATGAAGCGGTGCACCTCTTTGAAGATTCGCCACAACAACACAATATTCGTAAGCTTGCAAACAGTGGCATTCTGTATCAGCCCGGCTTGTGAACGTATCGTAAGTGTTCACATGGGTGTCCCACTGTCTCTCAAGATAATTCACACAGATGTAGAGGTGTGATTGAGTCAGGTCACCAGCATATTCTGGGCAGTGATTGTCCACCGACAGAGAGTCTCTTTTGTGAGAGTATTGATTTCACCAATGAATGGCACTTGGACACTGGGAAGCACCACACAAAGTACCAGATTCTATGGAGGAAAGTCTATTGTCAGTTTATAATCAAGCAACTGGAGATGATGACCAGGAGCAGGGTTAGGGTGAGTGCAAGGGTACCATTGCCTCTGGACAGCACTGAAGGTTGAAAAGCCAGTATCCACCTTCTGACACCATCAGCCCAGTAAGAGGTCAAAGAGCATCTGTTGTTGGGTCTCATGGTGATTTGTCACATCCTCCATAATTGACTTAGAATGAAGAGCCTCAGCGAAGATGATGAACGTCTTTCCAAGTGCCATTTCAACAACCAGGCTCATCCCAGGAGGTGCACATCCAAAATCCATCTCCACACAATGAACCAAATTGCCCATGTCTGATGTGCAAGAAATCTTAATTCTGAAAATTGCTACAAGGTGTACTTTGGCCTTCAAATGGCATCCATATCGTAATCCCCACATGGCCCAGCACTGAGCTATGCAACTGCTTCTTCAAGACACTCATGCTCCAAGGTGTTGTTGATAGTGGCCACAAAACTATCCTCTTAAGCTTGCCCTGGCTCATCATCTTCAGCTCTTTGGCCAATTGTGAATCACTATCAAAAACTTTGGTGCTCTTAATTATCTTGAACAGGGGGGCAAGAACACTTGGAGTTGGTGGCACAGGCCAATCGGCATAGTCACCTGGCTGCGCTGGGGCCCTCGTCTTGCTGGGTGAATCAGGTGGTGCGCCGGGAGTTCTGGGAGACTTCCATTTGTGTGTTTGTGGGGATGCTCCCTATGAGGAATTTCAGTTAGCCCACAACTTCATTTGTCACTTCAGGCACTCCTAACTTACTCCCTCTCCATCATTGTTTTTTTTGGGCTCCTCCACTAACAGGACATTGCCAGGTGGGTCCGTTCCATCTATCTTCCACAGGTTTGCCTGAAGGGGCAAAGTCACTGCTTCAGGCGCAACTGCACGGAAGTTCTGGATCTTTCCATTCCATGTTTCCTGGTTCCAATTACCACCACCTGACTCCTCCCCAACCGTAACTCCAGTGTCTTGTGCAGCTTCTTCCCTCAACTGGCAGCAATACACAGTCTGGAAAGTGAATGGGCTCTTCGGCTTTGCCTTAGCGATCCGCTTCACAAGTGTGGAATATTCTTCCAGTCATTGAAATGTCCTCAATTGAGCCCCAGAAGTGGCATCTCTGTGCACCTGCACCACCAATGACTTGTTTTGGATATTGGCCACCTCAATGTTCAAATGTTTGGGAGGGTATTCATCACTGCTATTCTCCGTCTTGCACTTGCCGCCACCTCCCTTCCCTTTCTTTTTGTTACCTTTTACAGTCCTAGTGGCTGTCTCTTGCAGGCAGCTGCAGAGTTTTCGGATCAAATGGTGAATCCAGTTGTGCCTGATACTCTCCAAATCATCACACCAGTCAAGGTGTTGGAACTCCTCATAACATAGGATGAAATCTGAGGTAGCTGCTACTTGAAGTTGGAACCTGGTACACCCCTCAATCTACCTCGTCCTCAAGCAGAGTACTGCCATTTCACAATGAGGGTACTGAGCCATCAGCCATTTGTACCAGACATGATTCTCAAACTTGAAGATATTGCTTCTTCCAGGCATGTTGCCCACCTTGGACCCCTTTTCAGTTTGGCCCATCAGAACCATGAGTTGTCCAGTGGAGACATGAGCCCCAGCCACAGTTGGTGGCTTTTTTCTATTTGCAGTTTCATCGGGTGAAACAGTGTTTGATGGGGCAGTCCAACACTGGTATTCTCTGACAGTAATCTGCTGCCGGCATTGACCAAAAGGGATGTAAGCTGTTGGGGTCCATGGTGACAGTGGAGGTAGCTCTTTGGTCCATTGCTATTGCCCAGGGGATGCACTCCCTTCGGTCTCACTTTTTCCTTTGGCAGTGGCAGTCTCCAGTCTAGGTGTCAGTATGAGTGGTGCTTCCAGCTGTTCTGGCAGTGGTTAAGGGAAGGTGGGTGGCATCAAAGGTGCAGGATGGTGTGTGGACCATGAGCATGGAGCAACTGGTAGTGTTGGTGGAGGGGGAGGTGAATGTGGGGTGTACCGGGGCCCTTCAGCTCCAGGTAGAAGTGGAGGAGGTTGTAGGGTGAACCAGGGCTCTTTACCTCCAGGTGGAGGTGAAGGGGGCTGTGGAGGGATCTGGGATCCTGCCACTCCAGATGGACCTGGCCACGGAGGGGGAGGCAGCAGTGTGTGCCGGTCTTTATCAGGCGGTAGAGTCATTGGTGGGTATGGGTTTGTCGATGGTGGTGGTGGTGGTGGTGGTAGTTGTGGTGGTGTTGGCGGTTGTGGAGGTGGTCCGGGTGGAACCCATTCATATGGAACCCACAATTGTCAGTACCCATTCCACATGAGCTGTCCATCAGAACTGATCATTGGTGGTGCAGAATACTGGTGGCGGTTCAAATTGCAGATCGTCTGTTGGCGACCTTGGTGGTTGATAATCGCGATCAGGATAGCAAGCGAACCCGTCACATATCTGAGACCCATTACTGATAAGCTGGTGAATTGAATTGGGTTGCTGTGGAGGTGCACCGCAATAATATCAATACAGGTGTCCTGCATTGGTCCGAGCAAGGTGGTTGGAGGGGTTGCCCTACATTATGATGAATAGAAGTAGTTACAAAGATGAGGGTAGGAGGTTCAAAGCATATCGCTAAAAACTCTATGGTTTCTGCAGGGGTCGCCGAGAATAAGGTAGTGTGATGGGGTTCATTTGTGGGAGGCAAAGTGCATTTATATACACTCGCAATTCCTTCAAGAATAGTCAATGTGCACAAACCTTGCCCACACTACTCTGACCCTACTGCCTGGTTTGACAACATCTGATACATGTTTGCGTCACCCATTGTTTGCTACAAGTGTTCAAGTTGACCACTGGATAAAAGGTGGGGTGTCATCCCTGCCACTTGGTTGCAGTTTCTCAAAGCCCACCCAACTTATACTACGATTCTGAATCTACAACAAACAAAACATATCAACACCTATATTAGCCTTGCAAGTCAAAGTTTGATACTTCAAATCAGTGTACTACCATTCCAGAGAACTGCATGTTTATGCAGGTATCCACCTCTCGTGTAACAATGCCGGTGACCTGCATTTAACCCCTGTCGGTGGGTGCGGATTCTGGGTATATACTGAACATTTACCACATATCCGAACATACAACACTATCCAGAGATGGGAAACTCCAATCATCCAATACCTGTCAGACTCCGGTGTCTTGCGATTGAAAGGGCGCTGCACAATTCGATGCAATCTGAACCCTGCCGCCACTTTCAGGTGCATTTGATTCACCGCCTGCAGATTTTGGTAAAGTACTTGTGATGAAAATTGAAGGCTTAGCAGGGGTTAGGGATGGGAACTCAATTACTTTGTTGGGTAAAAACAATTGGTTGAGTGAAGTGACATATAGTTTTTTGTCTGTTTCAAGAGTAGTTCTATTGAGCCCATGTGTCATATGGAACGGAGCCTGATCTCCCTGGAGGTGTGGGCAACTTGAACTTTCGGTAGCTTTCTTTACTCCTGCATTGGTACTCCTCACCATTCACCTTATACTCCTTGCATGATCCACCATTTGCCATACTCTTGTCGCACCCCATCCACCATTAAGCATACACTGGTGCCACCCCATCTTAACATTCACCATACACTGATCGCACCATCTACCATTTGCCATATACTCATCGTGCCCCATCCACTGGAGAAACTGAAACAACAGTTAGAGGTATAAGTTGTCAAGCAAACCAGTTCTTACAATTGCAATACACACTATGTGGAAAGTGGATAGGCAATTCTGCTGGTCTTGCTTCACAGTATCAAAACGATTACAAAGATCGTTTGACGTCCTGGGAGAGGTATTGCAATGCCCTGGAATACACGCATATTGGAGATCTTTTAAGTAGTGAGATGAACAAAGCAAGATATTCAACAAATACAGGAGCACCTGACTATGTCCAAAGGTCAATACCAGCCATGTACAACTCAGAAAGTGCTCCAATACCCAAGCTACAAGGGAAACATGACATCACATTGATAACTGCAGGAAATGTCACTGATTCAGAAGTGTATGGATGCAGTGGAGGTGCGCAAGTGGTGGGAGAGACTATGAGCCTCTACAACGAACACCAGAAACTGAATTGGAACACATGGTATCTATATGCAAATGTGTTCAATTATCAACAAGCCCGTGCTGTGGGTACACAAAGCACAACTAAGGTAAACGACAATCTGTAGCGCCATCTAGACAATGTCCGTACAACTTCGTTTCACTCAGTATGTGAGCTCTGGGAGCTGCGGAGGTACATCAACTTCGGACTGGAAGCAGATAGTTGGCTTCAGGGGCATGGAAAATATGGCAACATTTACTGCAGAGACATGTACAAGTCAATCCAGTTTCTTTTCTGGCATTGACCATGTGCAAAGCGCCTGCATTTCACTCAGATACAGCTGTACAATTTGGCTACTCATCAATTCTATAGTGAAATGAACTCAAGTGAGTGGTGGTGGGAAACTCAAGAGCAATTATGAGACAGTGTGACGATAGTGCCAGAAATCTTTGCATCCGACACTACCGATCTGACAAACGTTTTTAGCGACAAGAGATCTTGGCCGCTATGTATTAGTATTGGGAACATTCCAAAAGCTGTTCATCGTACATCATCAAGGCACACCTGGATTTTGGGGCAATTCATTCCAGTTCCCCCAAAAGGTACAACTGATATAGACTCTTCAATACACCACACAATCCATACCATCCAGAAACCACTTGGAGAAGTCAATATCAGTGGCACTGGTAATGAGTGGGATAGTGCCGATGGATTCAAACATGCCTGCTGTCCATTGCTAGCAGCATGGATTGGCGACGAGCCGGAGATTACAATGATTACGAAGATAGTCGGAGGAGCATAACCTGTGTGTAAAGTACCAAAGGTACCTTAGATAGGCCATGACAAAGGATTTTGCAACTAGGAGCATGGATGTAGGTCACGCTATCATGAGCACCTGGAGAAGAATCAACTTGATGAATGGAAAGAGGTGCATCTGCGACCAACTTCAAATCTGTTCTGGGATTATTCTCTGTGCAATGTGTATCAACTTTGGGAACCAGATGTGCTTACCAACACGGTTTGGGGATCAAGAAAGATCGCTTCAACTGGATTTTTGAGTACCTCATCCATTGACACTTGAGGCTGAATCCGATGCCCGGTTTCTTTCAGTTCCACACTATCCACACATGTTGGGTTTTTCATAACCCATTGATTCCCTCAGGAATGGATCCGGGCATAGCAAGGAAATCTGAGAAATAATCATGAGTCCATCTTCAGTATGTGTCCCCCTCCTTTCCAACAAAAATGCACGGAAAAAAATCTCAGAATGTGCATCTGATACGGATGTTATGAAAACAATTCTGGCACTGATTGAATTCTCTTTAATCCACAGCCAGGGAACGCACTCGGATATCTGGTTCAAATACCTCAACAATTCTCCTCAAAGCTTGTACAAGTGCATACAAATTGTGACTTCCCAATGTGCAACTGAGGCTCAGACAAGGCGATTAGAAAGCGTGATCCAAGTGCAGACAGCAAAACATTCACACGTGGCAATGGAGAAGTTAGAGAGACAGCTTGATAGGGAAATGTATAGTATCACAACTGGGCAGCAAAGAATGTTTGAGGCACACCTGAAAGAAGCACAGCTGAGCACCACTATCTGGAATACAGAGGAGCGGGCAACAGGAATGGGACAACTCGAAGCAGAGCTCTACAGAGCATCCACATTCCAGCTTGCCAGTTTTAGCCAGTTGTTTAAAGAAGCGCACGACAGGCTGGAACTCAAGCTGCATCCCAAAGCTACCTGTGGATCGACAAGCAAGTTGTCTAGAGAACTTGAAGGAGGATGTAATACGATCATGACTGCTGTGTTTGGAGCATCGAAGGTGACTGTCACTGCAAAGTGGGAGTTCGAGCAGCACAAGTTGGAAGCTAAGAAAGCAGCAACACATTGGTCAGAGAAGCACCCACAAGCAGTTGTCTGGTGGGTGGAGATAGAGGTTTACGGGGCCAGCCAGAGAGCTTAAGCTGCTTTGCATCACACCATTACAGAAAAGCGCCTGATGTATAATCATGAATGGGACTCAATGAAAGGATGCAATTTGAAGAAGCTGCTAACGCTTCAATTGTATCACTTTGGAAAGCCCCAAATGCACCTCCTCTGTCATTACCACAAGTTCATCTGCAGGAGGGGTCCTCCTGATAATTTTTCATCCGAGATCTCAGATCTCTTGCAGATTTCGAATGTCAAGCAAGTATACTGTGCCAGCAATGAGGTACTCATCATGCTATAGCCTGTTTAGCACAAAGATAGCTACACCGCAATAGAATACATGGACCAGACTGTTCAGTTTCTTGCTTTGTATGGATGGTACGTTGAGGAGAGTGCAGTAGTCCTTGTCATGATGACAGGTCATGAGACACGGCAAATCACCAGCTGTGCTGGCAACAAAGCATTCTTGCTGGCGAGTTTGAACCTTTGAATCGACCCAGTACACAATCTCTGCAGCAGTTTAACCTTTCAAGAATTTGTCCACATTCACAGTCTTTCAAGTGGATATCACTAGCAGAAGCAGCGGAAACCTTTAACATCCCAAAATTGCCATCACTTGTTGGGCAGCTTCTGCATGAACTCTTGGGTCAGTCCGATCTAGGGCTAAGGACATGTGTTCAAGAAGAACGTAACCTTCCAACCTCACAATGAGGTCACTTTCGAAATGCCGGAATGTCATTAAACCACAGCAGATGAACCGGATTCTGCTCGTTTGATATGCAGTGGATACACCAGATGGTGAGACGCACAGGCGGTCATCACAAATGATATGGGTGTACATGGGTGACTATATGGATGATACATATAATGGGCGCCACCCAACATTTCCTGTTCTATACTGCACCTTTTCACCACTGACCAGGACCTGTGAATTAAGTGGGATGATTGCAAGGACTAGCCGCCGGCTGTTGCTGCAGCACCCTTATTTCTTTTCATCCCTTCAAGCCTGGGTGGATTGACCATCACTGCTGGGGTTGGCTGATATTGTCGGTGAACATTTCGGGTACCGTTCACCGCACCTTCCAGAGGTGGATAGGTTGGTCAAAGTGATGAAGGAATCAACACCATATGTTATTGCCATGGAGAAAATTGAAGGGCAGTGCCACTTGATCCCACAGATCCAGACAGCAACCGGGAACTGTTCAGTATGGATTGTAAATAATCAAGTTGATTTGGATATGTTCTGGGATGTACATTAAGACAAAACACATATAAACGAAAGGATTGGAGCCATCTCTGCCATATATTCAAACAGGTGACCTAACTCTCACACAGAGGTGTGCTCAACATCCAGCTGATGTATATAGACAAAATATCAGTGTAATGAGATCTAGAGATGTCAATTTATACAAATTTCTCATGACAATACTTGGAATAGCAGCGATGAATTCACAGCATGATCAACAACTGGTGTCACATATGATGCCAATTGGCAGTCAAGGCTGCAGAGCATCAGGGAAGCATGTGCAGAAGATTACGCAAAGAAACTAGTTTGTAAACCATCCCAATAGTGGTAAGAATGCTGTGAGATACTTCTGTCCAATTGTGGAAAGTTCACAGATACACCAGGAGCTGCCTGGAGTGTGTTGGAGTATAGTGAAATGATTAGGGAGGATTTGTGATCCTCCCGAGCCCCAAGGAAGATACTGGAAGGTGGGTGCCAGGCCAGGGAGGACATTGCCCTTCCCTGATGATTAATCTTCCTATGGAGCTTTCTCCCTATCTTCTCTATTGCCACCTCATTAACTTTTGCTGCCTGCACTCAGAAGTCACTTTCTAAACACATTGTCCATGCCTCTATAGTACGTTCAGGAGTAAAGATTGGTTTGCACTCGTAAAAGCATTCGAGAGCTTCATTGAAGCATTTCAATGAGATATCCAAGTGCATTTGCTGGCTGGCATACACAGCATATTGAATCAGTACCTGAATTATATTCATAATATCCATGTCAGATGCACTTTGTGACATTGTTTTCCCAGCAATGTGACTGGAAAGCAGGGGAGCACACACTGCAGATGGACTCGCAAGCATTTCTTGAATTTCCATGCCATGCCAGGATCTATTCTTGAGAAATTCGAAGGGTTTGGATAAACGCAACAAGTTTGGGTAGTGTAGAACTGATGTAAACCGGTCATGGAAGTCACCATTCAAGCCTCAATGGGTAAGGTACTCGAAAAGCCAGTTGAAGAGACCTTTTGTGATCTCCAAAATGAGTTGGTGAAGTGCATGTGGTTGCCATTGACGATTGACATTGAACCGAGGATAATTCCAGAAGTGATGCAAAGTCGGTTGAAGATTCACCTGTTTGAATTGATCATGTGGATCCTCCTCCAGGTTCTCCTGATAGTGTGACATACATTGACGCTTCCAGTTGTGAAATCCTTTGCCATGGTTCATCTCAGGTCTGTTCGGAACTGCTCACACAGTGCATACTGCTCAGACTATCTTTCCGATCATTGCAATCTCCATGTAGTTTCCAATCCATGCTGTTCACAGCTGGTAGCAGGTATGATTGTAACTGTTGACACAATCCCACTCATAACAAGTGCCACAGATATCAACTTCTCTAAGTGGTGTCAGGATGGTATGGATCACATGGTGCCATGAAAAGTCTCTATCAGTTGTGCCTTTAGGTAGAACTGTAATGAATCCCTCCACAATCCAGGCCTGGCTTCATGCTACACAATGAACATCTTTTTGATTAGTCTCGATACTTATATATACTGGGCAGGTGCGTTTGTCCCCAAAGAAATTTGTGAGATGGGTTTTGTTGGAGGCAAAGATTACTGATACAATTGTCACAGCATCAGGCTATAGCTCCTGAATTTCTCACCACCACTTTCCTGAATTTATTTCACAATAGATTTGATGATCTGCCCAATTGTACTGCTGCACCGGAGTGAAATCCAGGTACTCCGCAAACAGTAAATGCCCCAAATGAAACTGAACAAACTTGAAAATATTCCTTCAGTGTTTCTTGCCATATTTCGCAGGCGTCTGAAGCCAACTCTTTGCTCCCAGTCCAAAACAAGGCACCTCAGTATCTCTCAGAGTTGGGAAACTGTCAGGAATAAAGTGGAATGGAAATCATCCAGGCTCCACTGCAGATGATGATTTACCCAAGTTTTGTGTTGTGTACCCAGAGCATGGGCTCGTTGATAATTGTACATATTTCCAAATGGGTGCCCTGGGTTCTAATTTGGTTTCTGGTGATGGTTGTAGAGGCTCGTAACCTCGCCCACCACTTGCCCACCTGTGCCCTTTCAATTTAATTCTGCTTGGGTGACTGTTCTAGTAGTTACAATTTTGATATTATATTCCTCTGGATGCTCGGGTATGGGAGCACTCTAGGATTTATATGTGGCTGGTATGAACTCTTGGGCACACTCAGGTTCTCCTTTATTTGTTTACATCTTGCTTAGCTCATCTCACCACTTACTAGATCTCCAATATGCTTCTGTCCCAAGTCATTCCATTACCTCTCCCATGTCACTGAATACCTCTGGGTGATTGTTTTGATAATGTTGTGCAGGACCAGTGGGGTTGGGGATCCGCGGTTGATATGGTATACAATGTAATCGTATGAACAGGTTTGCCCGATGATTCAAACTGGTCACAATTGTTTGAGTATCTCCAGTGGATGAAACGTAACAAGTGAATGGTGAATGGTAGATATGGTTTGATGAGTGTATGGTTAATAGTTGATGGGGTGCAAGGAGTATATGGTGAATAGTGAGAAGCATGGATTCAGGGGTAAAGAAAGCTACCAAAGGTTCAACTCGCATACCCCTCCAGCGAGATAAGGCTCCATGCCACATGACACATGGGTTTCATAGAACAAGTCTTGAAAAAGACAAATAACTATATGTCACTTTACCTGACAAATTGTTTGTATTCTACAAAGTGATTGAGTTCCCATTCCTGACCCCTGCACAGCCAAAACATTCTCTCATGAGCACCCCATGAAAACCACCAGGGAGAGATTCAAATTCACCTGTAGGTGACAGCAGGGCTCAAATCACATCCAATCTGTCAGCTTCCTTCCAATAGCAAGACACCTGAGTGTGATAGATGTTGAATGATCAGAGGTTTCCATCACCAGATAGTATTGTATATTCGGATGTGTGGAACATTTTCAATATATTCTGAGAAGCTTCATCCACCAACAGGGGTTTAATGCAGGTCACCTGCTTTGTTATACGAGTGATGGATACCTGCATATGCAACCACCTTTCTTCAAAGGCAGTTGGTGGATTTCAAGCATCCAACTTGAACCAGCAAGGCGATTGTTGGTATTTGTATGTTGTGTCTGTTGAATCTTCAGAATCGTAACATACGTTAGGTAGGTTTTGAGAAACTGGAACAATGTGGCAGGGGTGATACCCCACCTGTCATCTAGTGATCAACTCGAATGCTCCAAGCAGACAATGGGCAACAAAAACATGCTTCAGAAGTTTATCAAACCAGGCGGTATGGAAACAGATGTGTGAGCAAGGTCGGTGTGTATTGAGTATTCTTGTGAGATTTGCCAGTTTATATACACTCACCTTGCAACCCACAAATGCCACCCATGAATACTATCTCATTCTCAGTCACTACTGCAGGTCCCATAGAGGGTTCAGCAAAATGCTCTTGACCTCCTAACTTCCTCTTCATACCTGCTTTTATACATCATGTCGTAGAGCAACCCATCCAAAAACCACTCTCCAATCAATTCAGGACACCGGTATCAATATTATGGCTGTACACCTCTATACCAATCCAATCCGAACTACCAGCTAGCAGTGATGGGTCTCAAATGTGGAACAGGTTTGCCTGGTATCCCAATCCTGAATATGAACTGCCCTGGCTGCAGACTGAGCAACAGCAATATGAACCACAACCACTGAACAACTCTGCTCCATGTACTGCACCGCTGGTAATCAGCCCTGACAGATAGCAAATCCGGAATGAGTACCAACACACCTGGATCTCATATGCATGGGTTCCACCCAGTCCACCTCCACCACCACCACCTTTAACAAATTCAAGCCCACATATATCTCTGCCACCTGACAAAGACCGGCACACACCACTGCCTCCCCCTCTGCAGCCAAGTCCACTCAGATTGGAATAATCCCGGCTGACCCCAAAGCCCCCTCCCCCTCCACCTGGAGGTGAAGGGGCCTGGTACACCCCACATCCTCCTCCCAATCTGCCAAGACCGCCAGTTGCTCCAGACTCATAGTCCACAAACCCTCCCTCCCCTCTGCTGCAGCCCACCTTCCCTGAATTACTCCCAGTACAGCCAGGAGCTCCAGGAGCACCAATATCTTGACTGGTGACTGCCACATCTGAATAGACCAGCAAGACAGAATGGAGTGAGGCCCCTGGGCAATGGAGATGGACCCAAGCATTACTGAAACTGTCATGATGGACCCCGACTTCTGATATCCCCTTCGGTCAATGCTTGTGGCAGATCACTCATGGTGCATACTGGGGTCAGACAGCCCCAGCTGACATTGTTCCACCTGATGGAACTTGAGATGGAAAATAGCCGTCCACTGTTGCAGGGGCTGAAGTCACCACTTACCAACTCATGGTTACAATGGGCCAAGTTAAAAATCAGTCCAAGGAAAGTGACATGCCTGGGAGAAGCAACATCTCCAAGTTTGAGTTTCATGTCCAGCACAAATAGTTGATCCCATAGCACCCTCAACATGTGATGGGGCCACTGTGCTTACGGATGATGCAAATTGAGAAGTGCACCAGGTTCAAACTTTGGGGAGCAGCTATGTCAGATTTAATCTCGTGTTATAAGGAGTTTCTACCCCTCGACAAGTTTGATAATTCTGATAGTATCAGGCATGACCGCATTCATCATTTCATCCGATATCTCTGCAACCACCTGCGAGAGATAGCCACCGGGAGAGTAAACTGTGACAACTCGCAGGAGAAGTGAGGTGGTGGAAAGCGCAAGGTGGAGGGTAGCACAAATGAATGCCCGTCCAAATGGCCAAATATTGAGGTTGCTGATATCCAAAACAAGTTGTTTGTGGTGCAGGTGCACTGAGATGCCACTTCTGGGTCTCTATTCAGGACATATTCAGGACTTGAAGAAGATTTCCAACTTCTGAAGTGGATCACTAAGTCAAAGCAGAAGAGTGAATTCACTTTAAAGACCATATATCGCTGCTAGTTGAGTAAAGAAGATACTCAAAACACTGGAGTTACAGTTGGGGAGAATGTTTGTGATGGTGTTTGGAACCTGTCGAAATGGAATGGTGAGTTCCAGGACTTCCATACAGTTCCATCTGAAGTAGCAACACTGCCTCTTGATGCGAACCTGTGGAATGGAGATGGGGAGGATCCACCAGAGAACGTCCTGTTAGTGGAGGAGCCCAAGATAAGCAATGATGAAGTGGGAGTATATTAGGTGCACCTTAAGTAATGTATGAAGTTCTGGGCTAACTGGAATTCCATGTAAGAAGCAGCCCCACAAACACCCAAAAGAAAGTCTCCAAGAACCCCCAGTACACTGTGTGATACACCCAGCATGATTTGGGCTCCAGCCCAGCTTGATGACTACACTGATTTGCATATGCCACTGACCCCAAGCGCTCTTGCCTCAATGGTGAGAGTAGTTAACAGCACCGAAGTTTCAGACACCAATTCACAATTTGCCAATGAGCTGATCAAGCCTCAAGGTGACAAGCCAGAGCATGTTTCTGATGATGCTCTCATGGCCACTATCAACAACATCTTTGAGCAACAGTGACTTGAGGATGATTTTGAATTACTCAGTGCTGTACGATGTGCAGATTCATATGCAGACCATTCAAGGGCCAAAGTACACCTCGAAGCAATTGCCAGATGCAAGATTTCTGCACATCAAATCTGGGCAATTAGGGTCATTGTGCGGAGATAGATCTTCAATATGGACCTTCCTTGGATGCTCATGGCCAATGAAATGAGACTTGCAAAGATGTTCAATGTCTCTGCTGTGGCACATCATTCAAAGTTAATTACGGTGGATGTGACAAATCACCATGTGACACTACTACCGGTGCTCAATATTCTCTGGCTTGGCCATTGTATCCAGCAGTAGAAATGGGCTTCTCAATCCTCAGCACTGTCATGAAGCAATCGTACACTTGCACTCACCCTGACCCTGTTGCTCATTGTCTTCTCTAGTGGCTTGATGATAACCAGACAACTGACTGCCTGCCATGGAATCCGATACTCTGTATGGTGCTCCCGAGTGTCCCAGCTACATTTATTGGTGCAATCAATGCAATCACAAATGGGTCTGCATTTTTGGTGTGCAATGTCTGCACAGAAGATGCTGTTGACCTGACTCAGGCACACATCAATGCCTGATTGGAATGTCCCGAGAGACAGTCAAATATCCTCATGATCACCTACAATACGATTCCAAGATGCACACAAAGACATGATCACGATACAGTTGTTATGGGAATACTCCTGTGTGGGTGCAGGCAGACCCATTTTGCTGTACTGGGTGTTGATATATTCTGACTTTGATGACTATGACAAAACTGAAGAATTGTAGTTCAATGGTAGTTTATCGTAGACTTTGTGGCATATGAACGTGTACTGGCATTTGCAGAGTACAGCCACTACCCTATAAATCGTAGCAGTCTTGCAGGTAGTTTTCTGAAGACTCATCAAAAGGTATTTGCAAGGGATACTTGCCAGTTTCACAAAAGTGGAAGTATTTGCCCAAGTGGTTGATTTATTGCAAAAACTGAAACAGGAAGTCGAGGTAGGCTTCGTTTTGGCAATACTGGTGTAAATAGGGACCGTGGTAAATAATGATGTCTTCACATACGTATTGGGACATAAGTAATGGATATTCTCATGGTGAAAACTTGATAATATTTCAGGTGGTTTTCCGCTGTTGTGTTCTGACTGTGGATTGCTGCTAGAGCTTGATCGTTTCTTAACCAGTAGGTTGGTGTGGTCTATCATTGGTGAGTATTTCCGCGTCAGAGGTATATCAGTAAGGCATGACAGTACTTCTCTATGACTATGATGTGTGTGTATAGTACTATTTCAATCACACTGAATCCACCGAGGTGGGTGTTCGCACAATAACCAATCGTTGAAACAGAGCCGATCTCTGTAGTGGGTTTTGGACAGTTCCATTTGACAACGTGTGGTGGCGTACGCTCTGACCAGGCATCCCGAAGGTTATCCAGCATTCATGGGGATGTTGCTGACATGTCTATCGGACCATTACTTCGTATTAGTTATCTTTCTGCTGCATGAGTGGAATAGTGATCAACGATTTAATGAGCTGCCAACACATACTTTCCCACGTATCTAGTGTCATTGCGTTTTATCCATATTCCCACAACCGGGTGTGCTCTTTCTGTTATTGCATAGCAAACACAGCAGAGCTGGTGTTTGACAGTCTAGATCCAAACAGTTATCTTTTTAGATAGATTTAACTACCGGGGCACAGTTAGCTTATCTCCTTTGATGATTTCACACAAGAGATAGCAAAGTCCCGCATACTAAGATAATATAGTTTGTCGAACTACCTCGGGGAGCTGCGTGCAGATCTGAGTATTGTTTTTATCCCAGTATTGGTTTAATATACTGTAACACTCGTTTGATTTGTAATGCACAGCTCACCCGAAGGTCCCTGTGAGGCAATTATATTGCTTTGGCAGTATGCTTTGGTGTGTCCCATGCCTTGGCCAGCACCAAAAGATTCTACACCTTGGTTACTGTCGGATTGAATGTGCATATTGTCTCCGTGTAGTTTAGCTAGTCCACTTTGCTAAGACATGGTATTGAAGCTTGAAATATGATGGGAATTTCACCCGGCTATGTTGAGCTTTCAGCTTACTCATTAGTGGACATCCTCAGGGGTGTATCTTTGACCGTTGACACAAGGCGTTGCTGATGAACCTGGGAGACTAAGCCTAATGTTTCTTGTATACATGATAATGGAAAACACCTAACATTACCCCCCTCTCATGCTCTGGTGACCTCAACAGAGTACTCCAAGGTAAGAAGTGATCTTTGCAATAGATACCACTCAGACAGTGTATACTATAGGTATAGCTCTCTTTTTTTTTTGGTTTTTTTTGGTTTTTTTTATTTTTTTAAAAAAAATTTAAAAATAAAAATCAAGATAACCTCTGCTAAAATCAGTGCAGTTTGAGTTTAACATAAAAAAGAACATTTTCTATCTCTTTTTTTTCCGTGGCTTGTTCACTGATTTTTTCCATCTCTTGTCTTTCTCCATCTCTGGAGGTTTCTTGTAGCAGTCGTGTATCAGTTCGGGCGCTATATTGTGAAGATGCTTGTAGGATTCCCATGTGTTTTCGTCATGGGTGTAGTTTTCCCATTTGGTTAGAAAAACTTGCTTCCTGTAATTATTGTCTGTGGGTCTACTTGCAATTATAGCTTCTGGTATCCATCCTTCATTATCCACCTCAACCAGGTGTATAACGCTTTCTTCGACATTTCCACTGTAAGGTTCCAGTTGGGATATGTCAAATGTGGAATGTATCTTCCAAGTGTCTGGTAGCTTCAGTCGCCACCATCATTTATTACTTCCCACTTTGGTGATTTGGAAAGGTCCATAAAGTTTATTTTCGAGTTTTAAACCCTGTCTTTTTGTGCAAATGATTCTTCCATCTAGCATTACCCAGTCATCGACTTTGTGTTGTTGAATCGGTTTTCTTTTCCTGTGATAGGATACTCCCATTTTCTTTCTCGACGTTTCCAGTTGATCTTCAAACTTCCAATACACGTCTACCATATAATGAGCATATTGTTGCGAGGCAGGGTTATTGAATTGCACTTCTGTAGGCCAGTTGGTGTGTGGTTTCTATCCATAGTTGGAATATAATGGTGTTATGTTAGTTGTCGCATGCCTTGAATTATCGTATACGTATTCTGCCATTGCGCGTATTTTGGACCAATTGCCCTGCTCGCAGTTTCAATAGGTGCTTTGGATGTGTTCTATGGTTTGGTTTAGTCGTTCTGTTGGTGCATCTGTTTGCAGGTGCAAAGACGTGGATAAGGATCGCATGATTCCTAAGAACTGATATAAGTCTGCGATGAAATGTCCAGTGAATACTCCGTCCCTGTCAGATACTACATCTAAAGGTAGTCCATGGTGTTTCCAAACATTCTCCAGGAATAATCTAGCCACTAGTGCTGATTCTCTTTTTGCTGTCGGTATGAAATGAGCCATTTTGGTAAATCTGTCGACTACTACCATTATATTTTCCTTTCCGTCAGACTCCAGTAAGTCAGTAATGAAGTCTACCGATATGTACGTTCACGGTGTGGATGGTAGTTTGAGTGGGTGTAATAAACCATGTTTGGCGTGTTATGGACTTTTTGTTCTTTGCCATGAGTCGCGGTTGTTGCAGTAAGTTCTAATGTTGTCTTCCAGCTTAGGCCAGTAGAAGTTCCTGGTAATAAGTTCCATCGTCCTTTCTCACCCAAAATGTCCTGCTATCCTTGAGTCGTATTCCCGTTTTAATACTTTATTCCTAAAACCTTCTGGTACATAGAGCCTTTCTTTCAATACTGACATTCCATCCTGATTTATTCCTAACCTTTCGTCTGTGTTTCCTTGACTTTCAACCATAATTTGTATTTCTTGATATTCTTTGTCTTTTTCAATTTCTTTCTTCCATTGTTTTTGTATCGTGGTTGTTAGTTTCATTATTGGAAAACCTGCTAGTACCATTTCTTTTTCATCATCTTTGAAACATAATGCCCCCATGTTTGTCCAATATTCGGGTCCTAGTAGAGGTGTGTTATTTGTTGAAACAGTACCCCCTTCTGTAGAGATATACTCCGGGCATCATAATAAGGCATCAGCTGTTCCATTTTGTGAGCCTTTTCGATAGACCATCTTGAAGTTGTACTCCTGCAATGTCACAGCCCATCTGGCTTGTTGCCTATTTAATTGGTTGGTTTCTTTAAAATATGGTAGATTCATATAGTCGGAGTATATGATTGTCATATGAATCACTCCTTGTAAATAGCATCGCCATTGTTTCATTGTATAGACGATGGCTAACATTTCTTTGTCCTATATCTGATAGTTGATTTCTGCTGGTGAAAACTTTTTGGATATGAAGACTACTGGGTGAAGCTTGCCGTCTTCAAATCTCTGGAATAGAACTGTGCCCATTGAATAGTCTGATGCATCGGTTTCTATCATCACCGGTCTATCTTCTTCGTAATGTCTGAGAATCAGGGTATATTCCTGAGATAACAGTACACCTATCTTGTAATATGCTAATTTCTGAGCTTCTTCAAAAAGAAAGTTTTTTCCATCTCCCTTTAATGTATCTGTGATAGGAGCAACTATTGCGGCATATGCTTTGATAAATCTTCGGTAAAAGTTCCAGAGTCCTAATATAATCTGAACTTCTTTTTGTGTTTTCGGTATTAGCCAACTGGTTACTGCTGTGCTCCTGCTTGGTGCCATTTTTAACACTGTTCAATTGACAAGGAAACCTAAAAACTTGACTTCTTGTTGATCAAATTCGCACTTGTCAATTTCAGCCACCAATTCGTTGTCTTGGAGAACATGCAGGATCTTTCCAACATATTCGTGATATTCTTCCTTGGTTCCTTTTGTAGCTATCATGACATCATCGATATAACAAACTGTAACATTGTCATCTTTTCCTGGAAATGATTGTAGAATTCCATTCATCCATCGCTGAAAAGTCGCTGGTGTATTTGTTAATGCTAATGGCATTGCTGTATATTCATTAGAACCGAACTTTGTTCAAAAGGCTGTTTTCCATTTGTGTCCTTTTGCCATTCGATTTAAGTGATACCCTGACTTCATATCAAGTTTGGTTATGTATGTAGCTCCTGTCATTCTACTTTGTAATTCGTCCATTAATGGTAGGGCTGTTTTGTCCTTGATTGTTAAATCGTTGAGACATCGATAGTCTACACAAAGACGCAAATCTCAGCCAATGGGTTTTGGTACGAACAAAATAGGGCTGCCTGCTTATCCTTGGAATGGTTGTATTTTTCCGTCTTTTATCATTTTGGGAATGTATTCTCAAAGTAGTCTTTCTTCTTCTCTTGACGGTTCATAAATAGGTACTGCTTTTATTTGATCCATTGTTTTCAGGTTCATTTCATGATCGTGAGGTCTATGCTTGGGTAGTTTCTCGGATTTGTGTGGATCGAACAAGAGTAGCCATTTGTGATACTGCGGTGGAATTATTTTGGCTAGTTTTCTTGTCGCACCAACTATTCCTGACCCAATAATGATTGTGTCATTTTGAAACACCACTTGGTCGTCATAAGGGATTTTCCATTCTGCATGTTGCTCGCTGTTTCCATAGCATCCGCCACTGCATTCCGTAAAATGACAGTGGCCGTAGTTTGTTCCTTGTTCTTTATGTTTCTCCAGATACTACGTTGGTATCAAGACGTCGTAGCTAGCTTGTATTTTGACAACTTCAAAAGTTTCGAGTGATTGATGATTTCCGAATACTAATTCTTGTGGAATAGTATATAATCCTGGGAGATTTACCTTATTTCGTCCAAAATCTTGTGCTCCTATTGCATACTTTCTTTGTACTACAGGTATCTTCAATGCTTTCGCAGTTTCGGGTGAAATTGTCAAGCATGTGGATCCTAAATTCAACATTGTGTGAATGGGGAATTGCTTACTTACCCCTGCGCCATCATCCTAGTCTATAAAATACTTATAGATTGGCCTTTTGCCAATCCTTGTTTGCGGTACTTTGTATATCTTTTGACTTCATAGAAAACGAAGTCGTTGCTTGGGTTTTGTTGCTTGGTTGAGGTACTTTCCTCCGTAGGGTGTTGTTTGCATTTTGTAGCCATTCTCTCATCGCTGGCTGGGCTGTACTTGGTCCTTGTTAGTGAATAGGGTGTTATTGTATACTTATACTATTTGAATACGCAACTACCATCGAGCAGTTTCATCCTTTCCGGAATCCTCAAGGCTGCGACCGGTAGCTGTATAAACGCTTTCTCCCACCAAATCACCAAAATCCTTTGCTTGTTGTTTGGCACTCCTTGGCCCACACTGACTTTTTGTTTCCCAATTATCATTCCGAAAAGCTTTCCTGTTGATTCCACCAATCTTCTGCTATATCTTCACTGTTGTCATCAGTTGGCTATTCTCCTTCCGAGGTTTTTACTTGTGCTTCCTTTTCTTGATCACTTTCAATCTCATAATCGTCGATTGGGTCATCCTCCAACTGATTGAAACCTCCTACTTTCAATTTTTGCTATGTTTTAGGCTCTCCAAAATCCGCCGTGCCACTTGTGACCTTGGCACTTTGAAAACATTTCATCGTTCCATGGGCTCCTATCCAATCCGAAGGCCAAGCACATCTCAAACATTCTTTTGCTTCTCTTCTTCTCTTTATTTCTTCCTTGGGAACCCCTTCTATCATTTGAGCATATGTTTTTCCTTCCGGCCTTTTGCAACCTCTCGGTGTCTCTTTTGGTGTATTTCTGAGGCTTTTTCCTTTTTCCTTGTGACCTGCTGTTCTCAAATCTTGGTGGTCGTTTAAACGGTTGCCTTTTCTGAATTGACCCTTACTTGGAGACTCGTTCTGTTGTTATTGAGGATGTCTTTATAATTCCAAAATTCTTTTCCGTAACCTCCCATACATCTACATTCTTTCTGGCGTGTATGATGCGGTCCCTGAGTTCTTCGTCCGTTTCGTCTGCAGGGTTGACCATTGCTAACTGTTTGAAGATCTGAGGTGGTAGTCCCTTCATCAACATTGTTCAGTAGGCTACTCCCATAATTCTTGCTTTTATATTCCGAGCATCATATTCCATCATCCTATCTTGAATGTGTCTGGCATATCGATCTTCCATGATTGCTTTGTACGCTGTTTTCTGTTGGAATCGATTATGGAACCTGGCGAATATTGCCACCCAATATATTGACCAGCTTCGCTCATGTTTTCCAGCACTGGCCTCTGTTTCCCACTGCATGTGCCATGACGATGCGTGTTCCTCTAGTCGACCTCTGCAATACTGCAGTTTGATTTCTGGTCAACTAAATAAGTGTGGTTGATCTGCGATGTATGTTTCCATGCACATCCACCAGACTTCAATGTCCTCCATGCTTGACTCCGCAAACTCAGCAGGGTCTTTTAACATGATTCTGGAGTCTCTTGATCTGCCTGTTGCTGGTGCTCGGGTTCCCAACCTTGACCTTCGTCTTCTAGAGCCCAAGTGACTATGAGGGTATGATGGTGATGGTGGTGGTGGTGGGTCCCCTCCGGTGTCCCTTGATGGTGGTGTTGGACCTCTGTTTCCACTTGGTCCAGGTTCTGGATCTGGAAATCCTGCATCTGTTCCCAATCTTCTTCTGAGCCCTGTCCTAGGTGCGCCGTCTGAGTCCGTTATAGGAGACACACTGCTGTTTCTTTCCTCTGTTCTCAATTGCCATCGTTGCACCCTTTCAATTTGGCCTGTCCTTTCAGGTGTTGTGGCTGATAGCTTCGCTCCTGCCCCCGGTTCTGTCACGCTGGTGGTTTGTTCAGCAATTTCATTTACTCATTGTATTATGGTTTGCAGATCTTCTGTGTTGGGTACTTCCTCCCTTACGAACGTTTCCCATATGTTGAATCATTTGTGTAACGTGTTGTGTGAAATTGTCATTGTCGCCTGCTGCAGCTTTAGTTGACTTTGTTCCATTTCGCAGGTTTCGTTTCTGTCTTTCAGTTTCCCAAACTCGTTTGTTGCTCCTGTGATAATCTGCTGGGACTGTTCCTGAATGGCATCAATCCCTGTTGTTGCTTCCTGAATCACAAAATCAAGTGCCCATATCTGTTGGTCGTATCCCTCCAGAACTTGAACTCCCAGTCTTCTGTTGGTTTCAACCTGCTGAGTGAAGTTCTTGCAGTGTCATTGTACGTCATCGAATTTGACTTCGATCACTTCTTTCTCTGAGTTGCAGCAGTTGATCAGGTTCTGCACCTCTTGATCTAGATGTGACACTCCTGTTTGGACGCTGTCTATCATCTTGGTGTCCTCTTGGATAGTGATCTCGTGGTACTGTCATCGTGAATGCTGGTAATGGTTCTGTATTCTCTGGACCAATTCTGGTAAGGGCTTTGATGCTGATGCGGTCGATTTGGTGACTCCGGTGGATATGGATACCAACTGTCCCACTCTGAAGGGTAGTTGGCGCCTGGGAGTTGCCGTTATGGAATTGTTGAGATGGGAATGTGTATGGTCCGGAACGTTTTGCTCTTTCTAGTGCTGCGATTGCTATTCGTTGTATGTAACGGCAACTCTTACACTCCTTTTTGCAATATTTTGGACCGTGTTGTGGACAATACTTTAAGGTGTGACTTTCGTTGCTGTTGTTGATTGTAGCAGCACAGCAGGCGTGAATTTGGCACAGTTCACAGCTGAGAAACATTGTATTTTGGATAATGTCCTAAATATTATAGTGTTATGGGGTTACTCCTGCGTGGGTTGAGGCAGACCGATATCGCTGTACTCAGTGTCGATATAGTCTGACTTTGATGACTGGGACGAAACTGAAGAAGTGTAGTTTGATGGTAGCTTGTCATACTCTTTGTGGTGTATGAACATAGACTGGCATTTGCAGGGTACAGCCGCTACCCTAGAAATCGTAGTAGTCTTGCAGGTGGTCTTCTGAAGACTCGTCGAAAGGTATTTGCAAGGGATACTTTCCGGCTTCACAAAAGTGGAAGTATTTGTCGAAGAGGTTGTTCTATTGCAAAATCTCAAACAGGAAGTTCAGGTGGGCTGCGTTTTGGCAATACTGGTGTAAATAGGCAGCGTTGTAAATGATGATGTCTTCATGTGCGTATTGGGACTTGAGCAATAGATATTCTCAAGGTAAAAACTCAATAATATATCAGGTGGTTTTCTGCTGTTGTGTTCTGACTGTGAATTGATGCTAGAGCTTGATCGTTTCTTAACCAGTAGGTTTGTGTGGTCTTATATAGGTGAATATTTCCATGTCAGAGGTATATCAGTGAGGCATGATGGTACTTCATATGACTATGATGTGTCGGTATAGTACGATCTCAATAACACATGATCCACCGAGGTGGGTGTTCGCACAATAACCGATCGTTGCAACAGAGCTGATCTTTGTAATTTGTTGCGGAGAGTTCCGTTTGACAACATGTGGTGGCATAAGCTCCCACCAGGCATCCCGAAGGTTATCCTGCATTCATGGTGACGTTGCTGACATGTATATCAGACGATTTGATCGTATTGGTTATCTTTCTTCTGCATGAGTGGAATAGCGCTCAAAGATTCAACGAGCTGCCAACCCATACTTTGCCATGCAACTAGTGTCATTGCGTTTTATCTGTGTTCCCCGAAGAGGGTGCGCTTAATAAGTTATTATGTAGCAAACGCAGCAGAGCTGCGGTTCGACAGTCTAGATCTGAACACTTATTCTTGTAGATAGATTCAACTACCAGGGCGCCGTTAGCTTATCTCATTTGACTATTTCATGCTAGAGATAGCTGAGTCCAGCAAACTGAGATACTATCGTTCATCCAACTATCTCAGGGAGCTGCTTACGGATCAGAGTATCGTTTTTATCCCAGTATTAGTTTGATATGCAGTAATACTGGTATGATTTGTAATGCACAGCTGACCAGAAGGTCCCTGCGAGGCAATTACGTTGCTTTGGCAGTATGGTTTGGTGTGTCCCATGCTTTGGCCAGCACCAAAAGATTTTACACCATGGTTACTGTCAGATTGACTGTGCGTATTTTCTCAGCGTGGTTTAGCTAGTCCACTTTGCTAAGACACGACATTGAAGCTTGGAATATTAATGAAATATCATCCGGCTATGTTGAGCCTTCAGCTTACTCATTAATAGACATTCTCAGGCATGTATTATCGACCATTGACACAAGGCGTTGCTGGTGAACCTGAGAGACTAAGGCTAATGTACCTCATGCGCATGATAAGGGAAAACCCTCAACAGCCGTTCCCCAGCTTACAAACTGTGAGTGGCTGTAGGGAATGTTTGATGAGGCACAGCGCTTCTAAGATACGAAGTCCAATGGTTCCTGCATTGCATCTGAAGCCCAAATTTATTTTTAGGTCCAAATCATGGTGATGCCAGTTCACCACTCACGAAAGGACTGGGGAAACATAACTCAATGGCTGTTCACAATTCCAAATTCGCCTGTGAATATGTTACCTACAGAGGAACATAATCCTGAGGCTAGGATGTCAGCAATTACCACCCTTCCAACTGTTATCGCAAAGGGAAGTTGCTCTGAAGCTCAGCTGGATACGGCCTCTGTGATGACTGATGTCACTCACCCATGGACAATCTGCCGATGGACACAGTTGGGATTGGCTTCAGGTGCGCCCCTGATTCATATCTCATTGCAGGATTTCTATACAGTTGTGCTGGAGTGGTCTCACAAAGAACAGAAGCAGCTCCATGATGTTCTCATGTAACTGAAGGAGCAACAGTTTAAAGGCAAGCATGGGGTCACTTGGCCGATTGATCGCTGGCTACTTCTTTGCATTTCACTACTGTTGGAGCAAGCAGGTGATCATTTTGCTGATAGCAGTTGGAAAGAAAAATGAGATGCCGGCAGTGTTATGGAGAGACCAATTTTCTGATGGCTCCGAAAATCTGTTATCACTGAGTTGATCAGCCGTTCGGTGACTTAAGCTGAGATGGATCACCTACCTAGTACAGGCTTTCCTGTCCTTTTTCTGCTTCCTCTGATGGCTGTACATGTTTATCCTTTGCCCAGCCAGGTTCGCCAACATGCATGGCAGATTCATCACAATTTCAACCATGATATCCTTGTCATTTGCATGGTTTCCAAAAATTCCGCGAACAGATGCGGCAAAGTTATGAGCAATTGCAAGAATTCCCCCTTGTGCTCTGTCTTCATCACGACCACCAATATTGGGGCTACTGGGCTCAACCTTGTACCTCCCAAGCATGTAGTAATTGTTCAGAAGCCTTGGGTTCTCTATGTGTTGCGGCAACCATTTAGATGAATTGTATGACTGTGTCATGTATGTACACTGCACTCTGGGCTTGTCAACACTTGTCCAAACTACATCAGGAAAAAATTTCCACCTAATAGGCACCAAACACGCCTGAATAAGCGACTTTTGCGTAGGGTGCATTAGGAGCGTATGTAGGTGGCAACCACGCTGATTTTCGTATGCATAGCAACGCTTGGAGTTGTTAGTGCAACAGTCAGCGAGGTCAGCCCTATTTCCAACGCCGTATCATTATTACGGATCCATTCACTTCGTCTATTGACAACTCACAGTCGCTCAAGCCCTAGGTCATGGATATTCTATTGACGTATTTCATCGGCAAGTTATATACCATTGCGCATGTACTTTCCAAGGCTGTTACGACAACTATGTATATTGGAAATCCATCAACCGTCGCAATCTTTATATGTAGTGTAATTATCGTCAATTAACTTATCTCATAACTCACCCAGAAATGCTTTGCAACACCATATCATAATTACGCATCCATTCACTTCGTCTATAGACAACTTATGGTCGCTCAAGCCCTAGGTCATGGAAATTCTGTCAATCTATTTTGTCGGCAAGTTATATACCATCGCGCATGCACCTTGCGAGGTTGTTACAACAACTATGTACATTGGTAGTCAATCTACCGGATACGTAGTGTTATCTCACAACTCTGGGCGAAGCCTTTGGAGTATATAAATGGCACATGGAAATAATGACTAGTATCTATTTGGCAAATACATGTACAACTTGTGAAATTATCTAAACAACTATTTGCGTTGCCAAAGCCTTTTTCCCCCAGCAGCCAGCGCCTCGTTCAACTCCTCCAGTACATAATAAATCGTATTCCATGTTTTCAAATCAATATGACTATTTACAATCCAGCCAGAGTTAGTCTCCTTTGAAGTGGATGGAACTTCAGGTATAAGATGTGCAGCGCCGCAGATGCAGCCTGCAGCCAGCACATTGTAGGCATTCTCTCACGATGCTGGAACATTTCTGAACATTGAAGAGATGGCATTTGGCAATCCTCCATGGAATGGTTGGGTTACCAGCACAAATGCTAAATATAACACGTGACTGGGAATTTGGAGTTTGAAAACACGAAGTATTCGGTATGGTAAGCGTCCTTGAAATGCTTTATGAGCAGGTTCAGGAAATCTCTGACGTTGTCAGACCATCTTCACCCATACCCAATCGTTTCTCGGTGGTCCCACATTCCATTGCTTTTCACCCGTAGCCCGAATTTTCTCATATGTCAATTGGCCATTCAATTCTTCGATTGAGATCTGAATGGTATGGAATAAGGCGGCCAGGCACGTTTGCAGGTTATCGATGTTGATGTATATCTTCGAGGCGTTCAACTACGCTAACGTCAAGTTGACCAGACAACTCAGGAGAATGTTGTCATGGCTATACGAATTGCAAATATCTCCGAACGTAGTTACTCCCGTGTGCATCGAGCCAAACAACACCTGTGGCTTGACTTCGGAACTCTCCGCACTGCTTCTGCCAGTGGCAGCAGTCAGATAGCTCACGTTCAGCTCGGGTGGCCTACTCGTATAGTTGCTGAAACCATTTGTGTTGAGGTTCATTCGCCGTACTGCAAACGCATCTCGGCGGAGATAACAATTGACCATCTGCCGATAGACATCTCCGGTCTTATTGGAGGCCCGATACCCGTCTTTGATTTGCGTTTTGTGAGCCGTTTCGCCAACCTCAGTAGACCACTGCTGCAACCCCCCGAATCCCTCGATACATCACTGGAAGTGTGTCATTACATGAAGTTTTGGACAGTTGAATGATGACTCCTCCTCCAGGTCATCAACCACATCCGACTTTACCCAATTGTTCCAGTCATCAAGTTGACGTTTTCGTTCATTGGCAGAGCAATTTCGATAATTGATCATATCTGCATCTCGCTCCATATTTAGATCTTTCTGCAACTCTTTCGATTGTGCTGTTGTTTTCTTGTGCGCCCGATATTGCAGGAAGACATGTTTGAAGTTGTGAAAGTGACGCAGAGCATCATCCATAAGATTCAAGGTATCTTGATCATGGGATGGGTATTGGCAGTAGTGGTAAAACTCAAGGAGTGCCGGGGTGCATTGGATAGTATCCGCAAATGTTTGTTTTTCAGAGGCGTTCGGACAACGTAGGGCATTGGTGATGACTGCAAGCAGCTAGCGGCTCATTGTTCTAAGTTTCTTTCCAGATGACTGGCTAACCTCATCATATGATTTCTTGGGTTTCATCATTGTTAAGTATGCCGGTACGGATAACCACAGCTCGTTGTATTTTGACAGTCGTTTGAACTTTTTCATGAGTAGTTGGAGCCACTCAAGAATAAGATTTAACATGCCCAACTGCATTGTGTGAAGGAGGTCTGGTTTTGGAAGATCGCTGACAATTGAACCGGTGTGCCATGATATATTGTCACCAAGATTGATGCCATGCTCTCTAAGAATAGATGCAGCTTCTACAGGGTCGTAAATAATTGGCTCAACAACTGGCGGGGTTGAAGAAGCAATATCGCTGGAGCTTTCCGCAAGTTGGTGAACTCTGACTCGGAGAGTATCATTGGGATTGTTAAAGTTTGCTAGAGCGTCTTCCGCATCTTGAAAGGTTGCTCAGGCCACTTTGTACAATGCGTGATAAACATTATGATCGCGGAGTGCCACCTGTATGTCGATATTCCTGCCCAATTCCTTCTTTTCAACTTCACACCAAGGACATGGTCCATATCCATGATTTTGCAGTACCGCATGCTCGGGATAGTTGGCAACCCATCCAGGCAGAAACGTATGGCATTGCCTGTGATGACCGTCGGCACAGTAAGCGGTGAACTGACAATTTTGCGAGTTGGTCAGAGGCCGCAGCAAGTAGTCGAGAACACTCTGCATGACAAGTCGATCATGGGCTCGTTGGCGGGTCTTGAGCAGAGCAGGAATATCGCGTAATTTCAATGGCTGTGGCAGAAGTGCTATCGGGACAATGCTGTGAGTTGTTGGTTTCATTCGTACGGTGCTGGAGAGGTTGCCAATGGTCATGTATATGGGCCATGCTTTCTTATCGCCGGAGAAATTGGTGAGATGCGTCGAATCGGAGAGGAAGATAAGGGGAACGACAGTTTCGCCTTCTGGGAGACAATGCTACACGTTGTCAGAACAATTTCGTTAATTCTCCAGGCAATTGATATATCTGGTTTTCCCACTGCCAGTCTGCGGTGTGCATCTCATTGTATAGATGACGCCCATCGTTGCTGAAATGACCCTCAGAAGCATACACTAGATCCATCTCGTATGTCTTTTGACGCAACAGCCATTTGGCGCATAATATGGAATCCCGGGAGTAAAACTCGATCGGCTTAGGGTGGCTTTCATTCCATATGATGTTCGTCTTATGCTTCATCCATGATGAATGGCCAAGGCCATCAGACATTAGGTCGATCATCTGATGGAGTATGTATGTCGACTTTAGAGATTATTTGACTGACTGTTGGAACCCAGCGTCTCCCTTTAACAAATCATCCATCAGACTCGATGTCGCTCCGTGCAAAGTCAATATCTCCGCAAGGCGAAACTCAGTAGTGTCAGAAAACGGATGCCAAGGGTTGTCATGACCATGTGGGTAGTTGTCTTCAGTCTTGGTGGGAACATAGTACAGTGGCAGGCCAGCATTTCGGAATGCATGTGATGCTGGTACGGGATCTGAAGGTGCCGCAGGCTCTGGTAATGGTGATTGTAGGTAATCGAGTGTATCTGGCACAGGATCATAGATCCTAAAGAAAGGGGGTGGGTTTCTATTATCCTTATTGCTCGAGCAACTTTGGGCATTTTGCTTCCGCTTTTTATCGTTGATAGCTATACTCAGATGTGATCTTGAGGTAAAGTTTGAAGCTGCTCGCATCATTGCATCGTGCTCTTGGGCATGATTGTTCTATATATGCTTAGTCCTCCAGGTATCAGAGTTGAAATGCTTGCCTCAGACCTTGCAAATGAACATTCCGACATTTCGCTTCTTAGTTGGTGGCATTGGCAACTTTAGACATTGTTGATACGATTTTGAAAGTTGTTGAGAGTGAATATCTGATAATCGATTGTGGAATTACGTATTTATTGAAAACTCTAGGATCGATGGAAGGATGGCAATTCTCGAACAGTCAATCAATGAGTCAATGAGTACAAAAAGACGCACCAGAGTTTCTAAGAGTCGTTGATGGTTGCCCTGGCAACTGCAGTCATTTCAGTACTGAAACGAAAAAGGGGTACGTACTCTTGACATCTCCATCTATCATCATCATGACTGCTCACAGCCTGATACGAATGGCTCCGACGACGATATGCCAACAGGCAAAATACCGACTACGTATATGATGTTTGCAGCAACTCCACAAAATGTCGATGTGTCAAAGGCAATCGAGTGGGTGTCGAAAAGCATCCGTATTCGCCAGCAGAAATCTTCAGAGCGTGTATAGGTGAGGAGTACTCATGCGGACGTGTCAAAGTGGTACTAACTATGATCAAGGTTGCCTCTTCGTCGCAAGCATTAGTCGGAGTCGTGGTTTTCATTGGCACTTGAATGTATTCGAGAGCATATCGCCAGCGTAGGAGACCATTCTGACTATGCTAGTATCAGCTGGAGTTGGCAGCGCTTTTCTTGATATCTGGGTGGAGTTCTTGGAGGAAGCTCATTTGATTTTTTGATTTTGGCATATGGTTCAGTAGTAAATTAAATAGACAGTCTATGTGACAGTGCTTCAAAGTGTCGCAGCAACCCTGTAAGTTGCTGCAAAGCCTTACACAAATGAGTGAGATTTTGTGTTTGTAGCCAAATCAGAAGGCCTTCCGACAAGTAAAACAATTCATAGAGTTGTCACAACAATGTAAATCGATCAATATTTACATCCTGCTGATTGCGACGTCTTTGGAGCATGATGGGGTCTGAAACAGTGAGTTTAGTGTTATTTGTTATGCTTCGTTTTGACGAAGGCAGGTATCCAACCATCATTTCACATCAACCTCGTATGCAGACACTTAATCACTCTTGATGATGTAAAATGATGTCCTAGCAACTTGAAAGGTTGAAATGAACTACTTGTAGCATTTTAAACACATTGCGACAGATTCATACGGTCCAACTTGAAATTTGTATAATATTGGTTTGGATATAAACCTTCGGTTCAACATGATCAAACATCGTACCACTTGAACGACAACTTGCTTCTGCAAAACACTAATGATATATAAGGGCGCTCGCCCAATTTCCTCCATCATCCTTAAGCTTCACTCCTCATCTTACTGGCAATATCTACCATCGGTGAATTCCATCACGTAACCCCCACGCATAAACTAATTATACATTTAGCACATTGACTCAACAACGTCAAAGGTTGTTTGGCCAACGTCAGGTACTATTCTTTTCATGCACATTGGTATAATTAATCCATCGCTAATTCTAATCAGATCAATTCTTAAAGTTCTTTCGCCAACCCTATTCATCTATAATGTAAGTCAATCCCTTCCATGCACATTCCTAAAAATTAATCAATCACTAATCATCGTCAGACCTACTCATCTATAATGTATGTCAAGCCTCCCATGCCCATTCATAAAAATTAATCAATCACTATTCATCATCAGACCAACTCCTCAAGTTGTCAGCTCAATGGTATGCAAGCAGAAACCGTCCATGGATAGCTATAAGGCAACACCAAAACTGAATGAACTAAGCTCTCAGGTTTTATGGAACCTACGTGCCCGCATTGCATTCCTGATGATCCACCATGATGCTGAACTCGAAAGCCGCGAAACTTCGCTTGGGCTCCAGTGGGAGATTATCGATTCGGATGTGAAGACCTCGAAATATTTCAAACAATGTTTTCAGTTGTTTAGACAACATGAAGCAATACCGGAGGGATGTCATTGGTGGCTAGCTTGGAGGACTTTCTGGGGGGATATCAGAGATAAATTAAGGACGTCCAGGAATTCCGCCAGCCTGTCGTAGCCTGCTGCCCGCACCGGGAACTTGCCGGGCCGATACAATGCACCCCGACAAATCCCTTCGGGTATGGGGATTCCCAACGACAACACCAAGACTTCAAATACTGGCAATGACCCAGCGACCTGTCGAGTTACTCACACACCGCCTGCCCACGGTCCCACGAGCATTTGTTTCGGGATTCTCCTCCCTGAGCGGGGCCGCAAAGTTGACAAATCAGGGATCCCAATTGACGTCGGCATAGCGGGAATTCAGGTTGAGCATCAGCATGTGTATGACAACTTCGATTGGCATCAGGGAGTGAGATGGGGAGTCATGCAACTTACTAACAGGACATTGAATGGCCTATGACGTGCCATTCTCACAAGTTGCGCAACCGATCCAGCTCGTCTACCACAGTCGTTCTATGGGGCCCTTGCGAATTCTTTTGAAGAGATTGAACATCCTAGCACCAAGGCTCAGATGTGACTATCGCCGGATTCTCAGAAATCATGGCAGGGACGAGGGCAACAGGGTCCAACTCAGCCACTCGGGCCAACAATTCTTCTCGTCGTTGGCACAACTTCAAGCATCTCCCATCGGCCCATAACGCCTGACTACAAGATGATGCAGCGGTGGCAGCCTGGTTGGAAACGGAGACATATTCCCGCCCAGCCGTGCGTGTGATTCTTCGTCGTCTGACTATTTCCGAAATTGGCACAGCAACATGTGGAACCGACACGCCCACCCCAGACGGCTTGGATTACATCGATGCCTCCCAATTCGCACGTGAGGAAACAATTTAAGATGCCCCTGATTACCTTTCAGATAGTATGAATAATGATCACAAGGAGTCTCCAAAGTTCACAGTTCCCGCCACAATAATAGGCTTCATTGATCAGGTTGACAAAGCCTACTGAGCGGTAAGGCGACTTCAGAGGTTATCGAGGCGACTCGAATCAAAGGCAAATAGGTGATGGCCTCGTCAATCTGCGGATAAGAATGCAAGGATTGGAAACCTCGTCTGTTTTCCACACGAAGCGTGTTATCGCCCCCGAATGACACATGAGCAGCGTGCTTGGGCGAAAGGGTTGTTCATTTGACTTGGTAGCTCCAACGACTCTCACAATCGGTATTGAGATGCCAATCCTTTCCCCGAACATATTGGGGAGGATGGTGAATACATTCTGTGGGTAGACACTCCGGAATTGAACGAACATGAGCATGACCACCCTGAATGTAGTTACAACAACTCCCTAAGTTGTACGCTCGGCAGTCCTCCGCCCACCCAAACCCCTGACAATCCTCCGCGGTGGCCAATTGCGGACAAGCCTCCAACTCCCGGACCCTCGAACACTGACAAATTTGATGATGCCCAGCAGCAGCTTCAAGATACAGGCAATGGGAGGGAAGTGGAGCAGGATAAGGAGTCTGACAATGAGGAGCCTGAGAATGGAGGTAATGGGGGGGGAAATTGAATCCGTTGGCAGGACAACTTTGGAATTGGTCGAGGGTTTATTGTTTTTGGTTTTTTTTTTGGTTCTGTTTTTGGTTCATGTCTCGTTTGGTCTGTTTGGGTTGCCTCAGTTCAGATGTTGTTTTGTTTTTGCGTCGCTGCTTGTTGCGTTCGCTAGAAGTAATATGGGAGTAGGAAGGTTTGGGCGACTTTCATGGTTGGCAAGACAATTTGGATGTTTTTGTTTTTGCGTCGCAGTTCAGCTAGGAGTAATATGAGACTGGGAAGGTTTGGGCAACTTGGCTGGTTGGCAAGACAATTTTGTCTGTTGTTAGGTTTTGTTTTTTTCGCTAGTATGTTACTGGAATGCAATCTTATAGGCTCAAACTCCGAGCACTCACACGAACTCAATTAGGCTGACAACCGTCAACGTTGCTCAGACAATTTACAAAGTGGTCTAACCAAATATTCCAGTAGTAAATATTCACGGAAATTGGATATCGGATAGTTAGAACGGTCAGACGCCGTTCCTCTCGACATAAGATATCATTGTTCGAACGACTTGTAAAATTGTTGAACCATCTCAGTTCATGGACATTGACCGATATCTTCACTTCTATGTCAAATAACCCTAGCCCATACTCACGATGTCTACCACCAGACCATCCTCCCAGTTGCTTCAACATCGAATACTAAGGCTCCAGAAATCCTTAAGGTAGGTTCCGCTCTAAAAGTCGAAATATCAGTGGGAAGCGCAAGGCGGTGCCATACTACTGATCAGCAATCTAGTCGACATTCCAAACAGCCAAAAGTAGGAAACAACGGCCTGAATCGCTCGAGCAACCCAAAAAACATTGCAGCAACTCCTCCATCAACCGACATACCTGCCGCCAATATTAGGGGCCTTCCGATCCCTGGTTCAACAACTCTCCAGCAACCTATCACGTTGCCAGTGCCACCGACACAACACCACTCATCAGCAGTGCCGCTATCTCAAATCCGTTCATCGTCAATGATGGAGATGGTGTCCAGCCCATTACGCAGAGAGCTGACAAACCAGACAAATTGCCACGTCAACGTGTAACATTGTCATCACCTTCGCGCAAGGCAATCATCCAGAATCCTGAAGTCCCCAAAACCTCTCGCAGCGTAATGGCAATTACTGACAATAAGTACCGGGCATTACTCAATCATTCAACACGGACTATTGAGTCTCGTATTCTGCAGGGGAAACCATTCATGACCGATGAAGAAATAGCTTTGGTAATTGCCTTCACAACTCAGAGAATTGCCAGTACTAAGAAAATCATTGCCAGGAAGTTAATGATTCATGGCAGGATGCGGAAGATGCATACGGTTTCAAGGTTTCGTGGTATGCACACATAAGAAGGCCACCATATACATATTTTTCAACAATTTTCTGCGTCGCTGACTCGACTCTACAAATAGATAAATTGTGCCTCAACTCCGTCCGATCCTCAATAATTGGCAAAGCCAGGGCCATAGTCGGATCGCTTTACAACCTCGACAGTTGCTCCTGCGACGCTGACAAGCTCTCGACCGTTAGTCATCTCCTGAAGGATGACCGATTCATTTGGATACTTGAGGATCGTGAGAAGTCATATGATGTGCGTTACCGGTATGTTTCCTGGCTATCAATTTTCGAGGTTGACACAACAATTCAGGACGTTGCTTCCGCATTCCGCGCCGAGATACCTCATTTCCTTCATCTTTGTTTTTTGAACGAACCCGGAAAAGGGAGCGCTGGCCCGGGGCCAGTACAATTGGATTCGTGAGACCGTCACGCCAACTCTCATAGTTCTCTCAGCAACTGCACTGCAATGGGCACTAGAAGAGTATGTAAGGACCGAGGGCAAGACTCCTAACAGACACATGAAGCCATCGCCACAGCTTCCATTCTCCCAGGAGAACGTCATTCGTAAGTTTAAGTTGTTCCGTCTACTACGTGTGTTGTACTGACAACTCAAGCATTATACGTCAGGCATATGGAGCGCTGGAATGGCTTGCCAGGAAAGTATCTGACCGAGTGAAGATGGGGATCAAGAATTAAATCGCCTGATCGTTGGCAAGCCAACTCGGCCGGTTACTCCTCCACCGCCAGTGCCTGCTCCCAACCTTGCAGCCATTAACCGTTTTCTCGAGGATGACACCGAGGTGGAGGAGCCAATTTACCAACATCTTCCTGAGATACCTGTTGCGAATGACTTTTGCGATATTGAAGATGGTCTGGACAACGAACAAAATTGTCTCGACGATGAGCATGATGGTGACGACCAATCCCAAGATGGCTATCGATCTGATCAAATTCGTGACTCAGATTCCCATATCGAGTATCGTGAAATAACAGGGGAATCTCAGGGCAATCGTGGGAGTCGCCGCGCAATCGTCCAACAGTAGATGACTCGGATGACGATGGTGAGCAGCTTCCAGATGAAGAATGTCAGGTGAGGGAGCAGTTAGAGGTGGAGGAGGTGGTGGAGGGGGCGGAGGAGGCAGAGGAGGCAGAGGAGGCAGAGGAGGGGTGAGGAGACAGAGGTGTGAATGGCTATGAGCAGGAATAGTAATACAATGTAGAAAATTGTTATGGCAACTCTTAGCGTTATTGTGTGGCATAGACAGTGCAATTGAACCGTATATCATCCAAATCTGCTGTAATGACCATGTCAATTTTGAAGAATAACACTGCAATTGGATGCGACGATACATAAGTTCACACTCATCAAATGCAGCATTCGTTAGAAGTGACTGACGTGAAGTGCGATATGTATTGAGCGATACAGAGTTGCCATGTCAATTGACCATGTTGTACGTACATGACAGAGATGAGAAATGGCAATGATGGCGGAGTGTGTATGGAGCAACGTACGAAGTTGTACACTCATTCAAGCCGATTGGATAGTAAGTTACGTAGCACAGGCGACGTAATGCAATGTGTAATTACCTGCTCGATATCATTTGGCGATTGTCATCAACCTGCACGAATTGAATCAGTTTTGCGATGGTGTGTCGCTTAATTGGGATGGCAATGACGAGTTGCCGCTGCAACCGGGACTGCAGTTGTAAGCACTAAGCGGATGACACTCACCTACGTATGGCGGAGTTGCGTTGGGAGCG